>CAWUFW010006573.1:600000-1130702 GCA_963921515.1 Calotriton arnoldi | reverse complement strand
TCCCAGTTTGGACCTGGCCATATGCAAATCAGTCTTGACCCTGTGCCTCATGGGAACAGTCCAGCCCGAACTGCCAAGCCAGGTCCTCCCTGGACCGGAAACAAGCATCCTAGGACCGGTTTCGGGGTTTCACCCTCTTCAGCCAGGATAGCTTGATTCCAGTGGCACAGTGAGCCCAGGACCCACGTCTGGGCATACCTGGCGCACTTAGGGCGAGAAAGCAAAAGACACACAATTGATGGACGGAATGCAGAACAAATCAAAACATTCACCCCCAGTCAAGAGATCTGGGTTAAATCCATCATTCTTTTGCTCACCATGCCATCCCAGTTTGGACCTGGCCATATGCAAATCAGTCTTGACCCTGTGCCTCATGGGAACAGTCCAGCCCGAACTGCCAAGCCAGGTCCTCCCTGGACCGGAAACAAGCATCCTAGGACCGGTTTCGGGTTTCACCCCTCTTCAGCTAGGATAGCTTGATTCCAGTGGCACAGTGAGCCCAGGACCCACGTCTGGGCATACCTGGCGCACTTAGGGCGAGAAAGCAAAAGACACACAATTGATGGACGGAATGCAGAACAAATCAAAACATTCACCCCCAGTCAAGAGATCTGGGTTAAATCCATCATTCTTTTGCTCACCATGCCACCCCAGTTTGGACCTGGCCATATGCAAATCAGTCTTGACCCTGTGCCTCATGGGAACAGTCCAGCCCGAACTGCCAAGCCAGGTCCTCCCTGGACCGGAAACAAGCATCCTAGGACCGGTTTCGGGGTTTCACCCCTCTTCAGCCAGGATAGCTTGATTCCAGTGGCACAGTGAGCCCAGGACCCACGTCTGGGCATACCTGGCGCACTTAGGGCGAGAAAGCAAAAGACACACAATTGATGGACGGAATGCAGAACAAATCAAAACATTCACCCCCAGTCAAGAGATCTGGGTTAAATCCATCATTCTTTTGCTCACCATGCCACCCCAGTTTGGACCTGGCCGTATGCAAATCAGTCTTGACCCTGTGCCTCATGGGAACAGTCCAGCCCCAACTGCCAAGCCAGGTCCTCCCTGGACCGGAAACAAGCATCCTAGGACCGGTTTCGGGGTTTCACCCTCTTCAGCCAGGATAGCTTGATTCCAGTGGCACAGTGAGCCCAGGACCCACGTCTGGGCATACCTGGCGCACTTAGGGCGAGAAAGCAAAAGACACACAATTGATGGACGGAATGCAGAAGAAATCAAAACATTCACCCCAGTCAAGAGATCTGGGTTAAATCCATCATTCTTTTGCTCACCATGCCATCCCAGTTTGGACCTGGCCATATGCAAATCAGTCTTGACCCTGTGCCTCATGGGAACAGTCCAGCCCGAACTGCCAAGCCAGGTCCTCCCTGGACCGGAAACAAGCATCCTAGGACCGGTTTCGGGGTTTCACCCCTCTTCAGCCAGGATAGCTTGATTCCAGTGGCACAGTGAGCCCAGGACCCACGTCTGGGCATACCTGGCGCACTTAGGGCGAGAAAGCAAAAGACACACAATTGATGGACGGAATGCAGAACAAATCAAAACATTCACCCCCAGTCAAGAGATCTGGGTTAAATCCATCATTCTTTTGCTCACCATGCCACCCCAGTTTGGACCTGGCCGTATGCAAATCAGTCTTGACCCTGTGCCTCATGGGAACAGTCCAGCCCGAACTGCCAAGCCAGGTCTTCCCTGGACCGGAAACAAGCTTCCTAGGACCGGTTTCGGGGTTTCACCCCTCTTCAGCCAGGATAGCTTGATTCCAGTGGCACAGTGAGCCCAGGACCCACGTCTGGGCATACCTGGCGCACTTAGGGCGAGAAAGCAAAAGACACACAATTGATGGACGGAATGCAGAACAAATCAAAACATTCACCCCCAGTCAAGAGATCTGGGTTAAATCCATCATTCTTTTGCTCACCATGCCACCCCAGTTTGGACCTGGCCGTATGCAAATCAGTCTTGACCCTGTGCTTCATGGGAACAGTCCAGCCCGAACTGCCAAGCCAGGTCCTCCCTGGACCGGAAACAAGCATCCTAGGACCGGTTTCAGGGTTTCACCCCTCTTCAGCCAGGATAGCTTGATTCCAGTGCCACAGTGAGCCCAGGACCCACGTCTGGGCATACCTGGCGCACTTAGGGCGCGAAAGCAAAAGACACACAATTGATGGACGGAATGCAGAACAAATCAAAACATTCACCCCCAGTCAAGAGATCTGGGTTAAATCCATCATTCTTTTGCTCACCATGCCATCCCAGTTTGGACCTGGCCATATGCAAATCAGTCTTGACCCTGTGCCTCATGGGAACAGTCCAGCCCGAACTGCCAAGCCAGGTCCTCCCTGGACCGGAAACAAGCATCCTAGGACCGGTTTCGGGTTTCACCCCTCTTCAGCCAGGATAGCTTGATTCCAGTGGCACAGTGAGCCCAGGACCCACGTCTGGGCATACCTGGCGCACTTAGGGCGAGAAAGCAAAAGACACACAATTGATGGATGGAATGCAGAACAAATCAAAACATTCACCCCCAGTCAAGAGATCTGGGTTAAATCCATCATTCTTTTGCTCACCATGCCACCCCAGTTTGGACCTGGCCGTATGCAAATCAGTCTTGACCCTGTGCCTCATGGGAACAGTCCAGCCCGAACTGCCAAGCCAGGTCCTCCCTGGACCGGAAACAAGCATCCTAGGACCGGTTTCGGGGTTTCACCCTCTTCAGCCAGGATAGCTTGATTCCAGTGGCACAGTGAGCCCAGGACCCACGTCTGGGCATACCTGGCGCACTTAGGGCGAGAAAGCAAAAGACACACAATAGATGGACGGAATGCAGAACAAATCAAAACATTCACCCCCAGTCAAGAGATCTGGGTTAAATCCATCATTCATTTGCTCACCATGCCATCCCAGTTTGGACCTGGCTATATGCAAATCAGTCTTGACCCTGTGCCTCATGGGAACAGTCCAGCCCGAACTGCCAAGCCAGGTCCTCCCTGGACCGGAAACAAGCATCCTAGGACCGGTTTCGGGGTTTCACCCCTCTTCAGCCAGGATAGCTTGATTCCAGTGGCACAGTGAGCCCAGGACCCACGTCTGGGCATACCTGGCGCACTTAGGGCGAGAAAGCAAAAAGACACACAATTGATGGACGGAATGCAGAAGAAATCAAAACATTCACCCCCAGTCAAGAGATCTGGGTTAAATCCATCATTCTTTTGCTCACCATGCCATCCCAGTTTGGACCTGGCCATATGCAAATCAGTCTTGACCCTGTGCCTCATGGGAACAGTCCAGCCCGAACTGCCAAGCCAGGTCCTCCCTGGACCGGAAACAAGCATCCTAGGACCGGTTTCGGGGTTTCACCCTCTTCAGCCAGGATAGCTTGATTCCAGTGGCACAGTGAGCCCAGGACCCACGTCTGGGCATACCTGGCGCACTTAGGCGAGAAAGCAAAAGACACACAATTGATGGACGGAATGCAGAACAAATCAAAACATTCACCCCCAGTCAAGAGATCTGGGTTAAATCCATCATTCTTTTGCTCACCATGCCACCCCAGTTTGGACCTGGCCGTATGCAAATCAGTCTTGACCCTGTGCCTCATGGGAACAGTCCAGCCCGAACTGCCAAGCAAGGTCCTCCCTGGACCGGAAACAAGCATCCTAGGACCGGTTTCGGGGTTTCACCCTCTTCAGCCAGGATAGCTTGATTCCAGTGGCACAGTGAGCCCAGGACCCACGTCTGGGCATACCTGGCGGACTTAGGGCGAGAAAGCAAAAGACACACAATTGATGGACGGAATGCAGAACAAATCAAAACATTCACCCCCAGTCAAGAGATCTGGGTTAAATCCATCATTCTTTTGCTCACCATGCCATCCCAGTTTGGACCTGGCCATATGCAAATCAGTCTTGACCCTGTGCCTCATGGGAACAGTCCAGCCCGAACTGCCAAGCCAGGTCCTCCCTGGACCGGAAACAAGCATTCTAGGACCGGTTTCGGGGTTTCACCCTCTTCAGCCAGGATAGCTTGATTCCAGTGGCACAGTGAGCCCAGTACCCACGTCTGGGCATACCTGGCGCACTTAGGGCGAGAAAGCAAAAGACACACAATTGATGGACGGAATGCAGAACAAATCAAAACATTCACCCCCAGTCAAGAGATCTGGGTTAAATCCATCATTCTTTTGCTCACCATGCCACCCCAGTTTGGACCTGGCCGTATGCAAATCAGTCTTGATCCTGTGCCTCATGGGAACAGTCCAGCCCGAACTGCCAAGCCAGGTCCTCCCTGGACCGGAAACAAGCATCCTAGGACCGGTTTCGTGGTTTCACCCCTCTTCAGCCAGGATAGCTTGATTCCAGTGGCACAGTGAGCCCAGGACCCACGTCTGGGCATACCTTGCGCACTTAGGGCGAGAAAGCAAAAGACACACAATTGATGGACGGAATGCAGAACAAATCAAAACATTCACCCCCAGTCAAAAGATCTGGGTTAAATCCATCATTCTTTTGCTCACCATGCCACCCCAGTTTGGACCTGGCCGTATGCAAATCAGTTTTGACCCTGTGCCTCATGGGAACAGTCCAGCCCGAACTGCCAAGCCAGGTCCTCCCTGGACCGGAAACAAGCATCCTAGGACCGGTTTCGGGGTTTCACCCCTCTTCAGCCAGGATAGCTTGATTCCAGTGGCACAGTGAGCCCAGGACCCACGTCTGGGCATACCTGGCGCACTTAGGGCGAGAAAGCAAAAGACACACAATTGATGGACGGAATGCAGAACAAATCAAAACATTCACCCCCAGTCAAGAGATCTGGGTTAAATCCATCATTCTTTTGCTCACCATGCCACCCCAGTTTGGACCTGGCCGTATGCAAATCAGTCTTGATCCTGTGCCTCATGGGAACAGTCCAGCCCGAACTGCCAAGCCAGGTCCTCCCTGGACCGGAAACAAGCATCCTAGGACCGGTTTCGGGGTTTCACCCTCTTCAGCCAGGATAGCTTGATTCCAGTGGCACAGTGAGCCCAGGACCCACGTCTGGGCATACCTGGCGCACTTAGGGCGAGAAATCAAAAGACACACAATTGATGGACGGAATGCAGAACAAATCAAAACATTCACCCCCAGTCAAGAGATCTGGGTTAAATCCATCATTCTTTTGCTCACCATGCCACCCCAGTTTGGACCTGGCCGTATGCAAATCAGTCTTGACCCTGTGCCTCATGGGAACAGTCCAGCCCGAACTGCCAAGCCAGGTCTTCCCTGGACCGGAAACAAGCATCCTAGGACCGGTTTCGGGTTTCACCCCTCTTCAGCCAGGATAGCTTGATTCCAGTGGCACAGTGAGCCCAGGACCCACGTCTGGGCATACCTGGCGCACTTAGGGCGAGAAAGCAAAAGACACACAATTGATGGACGGAATGCAGAACAAATCAAAACATTCTCCCCCAGTCAAGAGATCTGGGTTAAATCCATCATTCTTTTGCTCACCATGCCATCCCAGTTTGGACCTGGCCATATGCAAATCAGTCTTGACCCTGTGCCTCACGGGAACAGTCCAGCCCGAACTGCCAAGCCAGGTCCTCCTGGACCGGAAACAAGCATCCTAGGACCGGTTTCGGGGTTTCACCCTCTTCAGCCAGGATAGCTTGATTCCAGTGGCACAGTGAGCCCAGGACCCACGTCTGGGCATACCTGGCGCACTTAGGGCGAGAAAGCAAAAGACACACAATTGATGGACGGAATGCAGAACAAATCAAAACATTCACCCCCAGTCAAGAGATCTGGGTTAAATCCATCATTCTTTTGCTCACCATGCCACCCCAGTTTGGACCTGGCCGTATGCAAATCAGTCTTGACCCTGTGCCTCATGGGAACAGTCCAGCCCGAACTGCCAAGCCAGGTCCTCCCTGGACCGGAAACAAGCATCCTAGGACCGGTTTCGGGGTTTCACCCTCTTCAGCCAGGATAGCTTGATTCCAGTGCCACAGTGAGTCCAGGACCCACGTCTGGGCATACCTGGCGCACTTAGGGCGAGAAAGCAAAAGACACACAATTGATGGACGGAATGCAGAACAAATCAAAACATTCACCCCCAGTCAAGAGATCTGGGTTAAATCCATCATTCTTTTGCTCACCATGCCATCCCAGTTTGGACCTGGCCATATGCAAATCAGTCTTGACCCTGTGCCTCATGGGAACAGTCCAGCCCGAACTGCCAAGCCAGGTCCTCCCTGGACCGGAAACAAGCATCCTAGGACCGGTTTCGGGTTTCACCCTCTTCAGCCAGGATAGCTTGATTCCAGTGGCACAGTGAGCCCAGGACCCACGTCTGGGCATACCTGGCGCACTTAGGGCGAGAAAGCAAAAGACACACAATTGATGGACGGAATGCAGAACAAATCAAAACATTCACCCCCAGTCAAGAGATCTGGGTTAAATCCATCATTCTTTTGCTCACCATGCCACCCCAGTTTGGACCTGGCCGTATGCAAATGAGTCTTGACCCTGTGCCTCATGGGAACAGTCCAGCCCGAACTGCCAAGCCAGGTCCTCCCTGGACCGGAAACAAGCATCCTAGGACCGGTTTCGGGTTTCACCCCTCTTCAGCCAGGATAGCTTGATTCCAGTGGCACAGTGAGTCCAGGACCCACGTCTGGGCATACCTGGCGCACTTAGGGCGAGAAAGCAAAAGACACACAATTGATGGACGGAATGCAGAACAAATCAAAACATTCCCCCCAGTCAAGAGATCTGGGTTAAATCCATCATTCATTTGCTCACCATGCCATCCCAGTTTGGACCTGGCCATATGCAAATCAGTCTTGACCCTGTGCCTCATGGGAACAGTCCAGCCCGAACTGCCAAGCCAGGTCCTCCCTGGACCGGAAACAAGCATTCTAGGACCGGTTTCGGGGTTTCACCCCTCTTCAGCCAGGATAGCTTGATTCCAGTGGCACAGTGAGCCCAGGACCCACGTCTGGGCATACCTGGCGCACTTAGGGCGAGAAAGCAAAAGACACACAATTGATGGACGGAATGCAGAACAAATCAAAACATTCACCCCCAGTCAAGAGATCTGGGTTAAATCCATCATTCTTTTGCACCCATGCCACCCCAGTTTGGACCTGGCCGTATGCAAATCAGTCTTGATCCTGTGCCTCATGGGAACAGTCCAGCCCGAACTGCCAAGCCAGGTCCTCCCTGGACCGGAAACAAGCATCCTAGGACCGGTTTCGGGGTTTCACCCCTCTTCAGCCAGGATAGCTTGATTCCACTGGCACAGTGAGCCCAGGACCCACGTCTGGGCATACCTTGCGCACTTAGGGCGAGAAAGCAAAAAGACACACAATTGATGGACGGAATGCAGAACAAATCAAAACATTTACCCCCAGTCAAGAGATCTGGGTTAAATCCATCATTCTTTTGCTCACCATGCCATCCCAGTTTGGACCTGGCCATATGCAAATCAGTCTTGACCCTGTGCCTCATGGGAACAGTCCAGCCCGAACTGCCAAGCCAGGTCCTCCTGGACCGGAAACAAGCATCCTAGGACCGGCTTCGGGGTTTCACCCTCTTCAGCCAGGATAGCTTGATTCCAGTGGCACAGTGAGCCCAGGACCCACGTCTGGGCATACCTGGCGCACTTAGGGCGAGAAAGCAAAAGACACACAATTGATGGACGGAATGCAGAACAAATCAAAACATTCACCCCCAGTCAAGAGATCTGGGTTAAATCCATCATTCTTTTGCTCACCATGCCACCCCAGTTTGGACCTGGCCGTATGCAAATCAGTCTTGACCCTGTGCCTCATGGGAACAGTCCAGCCCGAACTGCCAAGCCAGGTCCTCCCTGGACCGGAAACAAGCATCCTAGGACCGATTTCGGGGTTTCACCCCTCTTCAGCCAGGATAGCTTGATTCCAGTGGCACAGTGAGCCCAGGACCCACGTCTGGGCATACCTGGCGCACTTAGGGCGAGAAAGCAAAAAGACACACAATTGATGGACGGAATGCAGAACAAATCAAAACATTCACCCCCAGTCAAGAGTTCTGGGTTAAATCCATCATTCATTTGCTCACCATGCCATCCCAGTTTGGACCTGGCCATATGCAAATCAGTCTTGACCCTGTGCCTCAAGGGAACAGTCCAGCCCGAACTGCCAAGCCAGGTCCTCCCTGGACCGGAAACAAGCATCCTAGGACCGGTTCTCGGGTTTCACCCCTCTTCAGCCAGGATAGATTGATTCCAGTGGCACAGTGAGCCCAGGACCCACGTCTGGGCATACCTGGCGCACTTAGGGCGAGAAAGCAAAAGACACACAATTGATGGACGGAATGCAGAACAAATCAAAACATTCACCCCCAGTCAAGAGATCTGGGTTAAATCCATCATTCTTTTGCTCACCATGCCACCCCAGTTTGGACCTGGCCGTATGCAAATCAGTCTTGACCCTGTGCCTCATGGGAACAGTCCAGCCCGAACTGCCAAGCCAGGTCCTCCCTGGACCGGAAACAAGCATCCTAGGACCGGTTTCGGGTTTCACCCCTCTTCAGCCAGGATAGCTTGATTCCAGTGGCACAGTGAGCCCAGGACCCACGTCTGGGCATACCTGGCGCACTTAGGGCGAGAAAGCAAAAGACACACAATTGATGGACGGAATGCAGAACAAATCAAAACATTCACCCCCAGTCAAGAGATCTGGGTTAAATCCATCATTCTTTTGCTCACCATGCCATCCCAGTTTGGACCTGGCCGTATGCAAATCAGTCTTGACCCTGTGCCTCATGGGAACAGTCCAGCCCGAACTGCCAAGCCAGGTCCTCCCTGGACCGGAAACAAGCATCCTAGGACCGGTTTCAGGGTTTCACCCTCTTCAGCCAGGATAGCTTGATTCCAGTGGCACAGTGAGCCCAGGACCCACGTCTGGGCATACCTGGCGCACTTAGGGCGAGAAAGCAAAAGACACACAATTGATGGACGGAATGCAGAACAAATCAAAACATTCACCCCCAGTCAAGAGATCTGGGTTAAATCCATCATTCTTTTGCTCACCATGCCACCCCAGTTTGGACCTGGCCGTATGCAAATCAGTCTTGATCCTGTGCCTCATGGGAACAGTCCAGCCCGAACTGCCAAGCCAGGTCCTCCCTGGACCGGAAACAAGCATCCTAGGACCGGTTTCGGGGTTTCACCCCTCTTGAGCCAGGATAGCTTGATTCCAGTGGCACAGTGAGCCCAGGACCCACGTCTGGGCATACCTGGCGCACTTAGGGCGAGAAAGCAAAAGACACACAATTGATGGAAGGGATGCAGAACAAATCAAAACATTCACCCCCAGTCAAGAGATCTGGGTTAAATCCATCATTCTTTTGCTCACCATGCCACCCCAGTTTGGACCTGGCCGTATGCAAATCAGTCTTGACCCTGTGCCTCATGGGAACAGTCCAGCCCGAACTGCCAAGCCAGGTCCTCCATGGACCGGAAACAAGTATCCTAGGACCGGTTTCGGGGTTTCACCCCTCTTCAGCCAGGATAGCTTGATTCCAGTGGCACAGTGAGCCCAGGACCCACGTCTGGGCATACCTGGCGCACTTAGGGCGAGAAAGCAAAAAGACACACAATTGATGGACGGAATGCAGAAGAAATCAAAACATTCACCCCCAGTCAAGAGATCTGGGTTAAATCCATCATTCTTTTGCTCACCATGCCATCCCAGTTTGGACCTGGCCATATGCAAATCAGTCTTGACCCTGTGCCTCATGGGAACAGTCCAGCCCGAACTGCCAAGCCAGGTCCTCCCTGGACCGGAAACAAGCATCCTAGGACCGGTTTCGGGGTTTCACCCTCTTCAGCCAGGATAGCTTGATTCCAGTGGCACAGTGAGCCCAGGACCCACGTCTGGGCATACCTGGCGCACTTAGGGCAAGAAAGCAAAAGACACACAATTGATGGACGGAATGCAGAACAAATCAAAACATTCACCCCCAGTCAAGAGATCTGGGTTAAATCCATCATTCTTTTGCTCACCATGCCACCCCAGTTTGGACCTGGCCGTATGCAAATCAGTCTTGACCCTGTGCCTCATGGGAACAGTCCAGCCCGAACTGCCAAGCCAGGTCCTCCCTGGACCGGAAACAAGCATCCTAGGACCGGTTTCGGGGTTTCACCCTCTTCAGCCAGGATAGCTTGATTCCAGTGGCACAGTGAGCCCAGGACCCACGTCTGGGCATACCTGGCGCACTTAGGCGAGAAAGCAAAAGACACACAATTGATGGACGGAATGCAGAACAAATCAAAACATTCACCCACAGTCAAGAGATCTGGGTTAAATCCATCATTCTTTTGCTCACCATGCCACCCCAGTTTGGACCTGGCCGTATGCAAATCAGTCTTGACCCTGTGCCTCATGGGAACAGTCCAGCCCGAACTGCCAAGCAAGTCCTCCCTGGACCGGAAACAAGCATCCTAGGACCGGTTTCGGGGTTTCACCCTCTTCAGCCAGGATAGCTTGATTCCAGTGGCACAGTGAGCCCAGGACCCACGTCTGGGCATACCTGGCGCACTTAGGGCGAGAAAGCAAAAGACACACAATTGATGGACGGAATGCAGAACAAATCAAAACATTCACCCCCAGTCAAGAGATCTGGGTTAAATCCATCATTCTTTTGCTCACCATGCCACCCCAGTTTGGACCTGGCCGTATGCAAATCAGTCTTGATCCTGTGCCTCATGGGAACAGTCCAGCCCTAACTGCCAAGCCAGGTCCTCCCTGGACCGGAAACAAGCATCCTAGGACCGGTTTCGGGGTTTCACCCCTCTTCAGCCAGGATAGCTTGATTCCAGTGGCACAGTGAGCCCAGGACCCACGTCTGGGCATACCTGGCGCACTTAGGGCGAGAAATCAAAAGACACACAATTGATGGACGGAATGCAGAACAAATCAAAACATTCACCCCCAGTCAAGAGATCTGGGTTAAATCCATCATTCTTTTGCTCACCATGCCACCCCAGTTTGGACCTGGCCGTATGCAAATCAGTCTTGACCCTGTGCCTCATGGGAACAGTCCAGCCCGAACTGCCAAGCCAGGTCTTCCCTGGACCGGAAACAAGCATCCTAGGACCGGTTTCGGGGTTTCACCCCTCTTCAGCCAGGATAGCTTGATTCCAGTGGCACAGTGAGCCCAGGACCCACGTCTGGGCATACCTGGCGCACTTAGGGCGAGAAAGCAAAAGACACACAATTGATGGACGGAATGCAGAACAAATCAAAACATTCTCCCCAGTCAAGAGATCTGGGTTAAATCCATCATTCTTTTGCTCACCATGCCATCCCAGTTTGGACCTGGCCATATGCAAATCAGTCTTGACCCTGTGCCTCACGGGAACAGTCCAGCCCGAACTGCCAAGCCAGGTCCTCCCTGGACCGGAAACAAGCATCCTAGGACCGGTTTCGGGGTTTCACCCTCTTCAGCCAGGATAGCTTGATTCCAGTGGCACAGTGAGCCCAGGACCCACGTCTGGGCATACCTGGCGCACTTAGGGCGAGAAAGCAAAAGACACACAATTGATGGACGGAATGCAGAACAAATCAAAACATTCACCCCCAGTCAAGAGATCTGGGTTAAATCCATCATTCTTTTGCTCACCATGCCACCCCAGTTTGGACCTGGCCGTATGCAAATCAGTCTTGACCCTGTGCCTCATGGGAACAGTCCAGCCCGAACTGCCAAGCTAGGTCCTCCCTGGACCGGAAACAAGCATCCTAGGACCGGTTTCGGGTTTCACCCTCTTCAGCCAGGATAGCTTGATTCCAGTGCCACAGTGAGTCCAGGACCCACGTCTGGGCATACCTGGCGCACTTAGGGCGAGAAAGCAAAAGACACACAATTGATGGACGGAATGCAGAACAAATCAAAACATTCACCCCCAGTCAAGAGATCTGGGTTAAATCCATCATTCTTTTGCTCACCATGCCATCCCAGTTTGGACCTGGCCATATGCAAATCAGTCTTGACCCTGTGCCTCATGGGAACAGTCCAGCCCGAACTGCCAAGCCAGGTCCTCCCTGGACCGGAAACAAGCATCCTAGGACCGGTTTCGGGGTTTCACCCTCTTCAGCCAGGATAGCTTGATTCCAGTGGCACAGTGAGCCCAGGACCCACGTCTGGGCATACCTGGCGCACTTAGGGCGAGAAAGCAAAAGACACACAATTGATGGACGGAATGCAGAACAAATCAAAACATTCACCCCCAGTCAAGAGATCTGGGTTAAATCCATCATTCTTTTGCTCACCATGCCACCCCAGTTTGGACCTGGCCGTATGCAAATGAGTCTTGACCCTGTGCCTCATGGGAACAGTCCAGCCCGAACTGCCAAGCCAGGTCCTCCCTGGACCGGAAACAAGCATCCTAGGACCGGTTTCGGGGTTTCACCCCTCTTCAGCCAGGATAGCTTGATTCCAGTGGCACAGTGAGTCCAGGACCCACGTCTGGGCATACCTGGCGCACTTAGGGCGAGAAAGCAAAAAGACACACAATTGATGGACGGAATGCAGAACAAATCAAAACATTCCCCCCCAGTCAAGAGATCTGGGTTAAATCCATCATTCATTTGCTCACCATGCCATCCCAGTTTGGACCTGGCCATATGCAAATCAGTCTTGACCCTGTGCCTCATGGGAACAGTCCAGCCCGAACTGCCAAGCCAGGTCCTCCCTGGACCGGAAACAAGCATTCTAGGACCGGTTTCGGGGTTTCACCCCTCTTCAGCCAGGATAGCTTGATTCCAGTGGCACAGTGAGCCCAGGACCCACGTCTGGGCATACCTGGCGCACTTAGGGCGAGAAAGCAAAAGACACACAATTGATGGACGGAATGCAGAACAAATCAAAACATTCACCCCCAGTCAAGAGATCTGGGTTAAATCCATCATTCTTTTGCACCCATGCCACCCCAGTTTGGACCTGGCCGTATGCAAATCAGTCTTGATCCTGTGCCTCATGGGAACAGTCCAGCCCGAACTGCCAAGCCAGGTCCTCCCTGGACCGGAAACAAGGATCCTAGGACCGGTTTCGGGGTTTCACCCCTCTTCAGCCAGGATAGCTTGATTCCACTGGCACAGTGAGCCCAGGACCCACGTCTGGGCATACCTTGCGCACTTAGGGCGAGAAAGCAAAAAGACACACAATTGATGGACGGAATGCAGAACAAATCAAAACATTTACCCCCAGTCAAGAGATCTGGGTTAAATCCATCATTCTTTTGCTCACCATGCCATCCCAGTTTGGACCTGGCCATATGCAAATCAGTCTTGACCCTGTGCCTCATGGGAACAGTCCAGCCCGAACTGCCAAGCCAGGTCCTCCCTGGACCGGAAACAAGCATCCTAGGACCGGTTTCGGGTTTCACCCTCTTCAGCCAGGATAGCTTGATTCCAGTGGCACAGTGAGCCCAGGACCCACGTCTGGGCATACCTGGCGCACTTAGGGCGAGAAAGCAAAAGACACACAATTGATGGACGGAATGCAGAACAAATCAAAACATTCACCCCCAGTCAAGAGATCTGGGTTAAATCCATCATTCTTTTGCTCACCATGCCACCCCAGTTTGGACCTGGCCGTATGCAAATCAGTCTTGACCCTGTGCCTCATGGGAACAGTCCAGCCCGAACTGCCAAGCCAGGTCCTCCCTGGACCGGAAACAAGCATCCTAGGACCGATTTCGGGGTTTCACCCCTCTTCAGCCAGGATAGCTTGATTCCAGTGGCACAGTGAGCCCAGGACCCACGTCTGGGCATACCTGGCGCACTTAGGGCGAGAAAGCAAAAAGACACACAATTGATGGACGGAATGCAGAACAAATCAAAACATTCACCCCCAGTCAAGAGATCTGGGTTAAATCCATCATTCATTTGCTCACCATGCCATCCCAGTTTGGACCTGGCCATATGCAAATCAGTCTTGACCCTGTGCCTCAAGGGAACAGTCCAGCCCGAACTGCCAAGCCAGGTCCTCCCTGGACCGGAAACAAGCATCCTAGGACCGGCTTCGGGGTTTCACCCCTCTTCAGCCAGGATAGATTGATTCCAGTGGCACAGTGAGCCCAGGACCCACGTCTGGGCATACCTGGCGCACTTAGGGCGAGAAAGCAAAAGACACACAATTGATGGACGGAATGCAGAACAAATCAAAACATTCACCCCCAGTCAAGAGATCTGGGTTAAATCCATCATTCTTTTGCTCACCATGCCACCCCAGTTTGGACCTGGCCGTATGCAAATCAGTCTTGACCCTGTGCCTCATGGGAACAGTCCAGCCCGAACTGCCAAGCCAGGTCCTCCCTGGACCGGAAACAAGCATCCTAGGACCGGTTTCGGGGTTTCACCCTCTTCAGCCAGGATAGCTTGATTCCAGTGGCACAGTGAGCCCAGGACCCACGTCTGGGCATACCTGGCGCACTTAGGGCGAGAAAGCAAAAGACACACAATTGATGGACGGAATGCAGAACAAATCAAAACATTCACCCCCAGTCAAGAGATCTGGGTTAAATCCATCATTCTTTTGCTCACCATGCCATCCCAGTTTGGACCTGGCCGTATGCAAATCAGTCTTGACCCTGTGCCTCATGGGAACAGTCCAGCCCGAACTGCCAAGCCAGGTCCTCCCTGGACCGGAAACAAGCATCCTAGGACCGGTTTCAGGGTTTCACCCTCTTCAGCCAGGATAGCTTGATTCCAGTGGCACAGTGAGCCCAGGACCCACGTCTGGGCATACCTGGCGCACTTAGGGCGAGAAAGCAAAAGACACACAATTGATGGACGGAATGCAGAACAAATCAAAACATTCACCCCCAGTCAAGAGATCTGGGTTAAATCCATCATTCTTTTGCTCACCATGCCACCCCAGTTTGGACCTGGCCGTATGCAAATCAGTCTTGATCCTGTGCCTCATGGGAACAGTCCAGCCCGAACTGCCAAGCCAGGTCCTCCCTGGACCGGAAACAAGCATCCTAGGACCGGTTTCGGGGTTTCACCCCTCTTGAGCCAGGATAGCTTGATTCCAGTGGCACAGTGAGCCCAGGACCCACGTCTGGGCATACCTGGCGCACTTAGGGCGAGAAAGCAAAAAGACACACAATTGATGGAAGGGATGCAGAACAAATCAAAACATTCACCCCCAGTCAAGAGATCTGGGTTAAATCCATCATTCTTTTGCTCACCATGCCACCCCAGTTTGGACCTGGCCGTATGCAAATCAGTCTTGACCCTGTGCCTCATGGGAACAGTCCAGCCCGAACTGCCAAGCCAGGTCCTCCATGGACCGGAAACAAGTATCCTAGGACCGGTTTCGGGTTTCACCCTCTTCAGCCAGGATAGCTTGATTCCAGTGGCACAGTGAGCCCAGGACCCACGTCTGGGCATACCTGGCGCACTTAGGGCGAGAAAGCAAAAAGACACACAATTGATGGACGGAATGCAGAAGAAATCAAAACATTCACCCCCAGTCAAGAGATCTGGGTTAAATCCATCATTCTTTTGCTCACCATGCCATCCCAGTTTGGACCTGGCCATATGCAAATCAGTCTTGACCCTGTGCCTCATGGGAACAGTCCAGCCCGAACTGCCAAGCCAGGTCCTCCCTGGACCGGAAACAATCATCCTAGGACCGGTTTCGGGGTTTCACCCCTCTTCAGCCAGGATAGCTTGATTCCAGTGGCACAGTGAGCCCAGGACCCACGTCTGGGCATACCTGGCGCACTTAGGGCAAGAAAGCAAAAGACACACAATTGATGGACGGAATGCAGAACAAATCAAAACATTCACCCCCAGTCAAGAGATCTGGGTTAAATCCATCATTCTTTTGCTCACCATGCCACCCCAGTTTGGACCTGGCCGTATGCAAATCAGTCTTGACCCTGTGCCTCATGGGAACAGTCCAGCCCGAACTGCCAAGCCAGGTCCTCCCTGGACCGGAAACAAGCATCCTAGGACCGGCTTCGGGGTTTCACCCTCTTCAGCCAGGATAGCTTGATTCCAGTGGCACAGTGAGCCCAGGACCCACGTCTGGGCATACCTGGCGCACTTAGGCGAGAAAGCAAAAGACACACAATTGATGGACGGAATGCAGAACAAATCAAAACATTCACCCACAGTCAAGAGATCTGGGTTAAATCCATCATTCTTTTGCTCACCATGCCACCCCAGTTTGGACCTGGCCGTATGCAAATCAGTCTTGACCCTGTGCCTCATGGGAACAGTCCAGCCCGAACTGCCAAGCAAGTCCTCCCTGGACCGGAAACAAGCATCCTAGGACCGGTTTCGGGGTTTCACCCCTCTTCAGCCAGGATAGCTTGATTCCAGTGGCACAGTGAGCCCAGGACCCACGTCTGGGCATACCTGGCGCACTTAGGGCGAGAAAGCAAAAGACACACAATTGATGGACGGAATGCAGAACAAATCAAAACATTCACCCCCAGTCAAGAGATCTGGGTTAAATCCATCATTCTTTTGCTCACCATGCCATCCCAGTTTGGACCTGGCCATATGCAATTCAGTCATGACCCTGTGCCTCATGGGAACAGTCCAGCCCGAACTGCCAAGCCAGGTCCTCCCTGGACCGGAAACAAGCATTCTAGGACCGGTTTCGGGGTTTCACCCCTCTTCAGCCAGGATAGCTTGATTCCAGTGGCACAGTGAGCCCAGGACCCACGTCTGGGCATACCTGGCGCACTTAGGGCGAGAAAGCAAAAGACACACAATTGATGGACGGAATGCAGAACAAATCAAAACATTCACCCCCAGTCAAGAGATCTGGGTTAAATCCATCATTCTTTTGCTCACCATGCCACCCCAGTTTGGACCTGGCCGTATGCAAATCAGTCTTGATCCTGTGCCTCATGGGAACAGTCCAGCCCGAACTGCCAAGCCAGGTCCTCCCTGGACCGGAAACAAGCATCCTAGGACCGGTTTCGGGGTTTCACCCCTCTTCAGCCAGGATAGCTTGATTCCAGTGGCACAGTGAGCCCAGGACCCACGTCTGGGCATACCTTGCGCACTTAGGGCGAGAAAGCAAAAAGACACACAATTGATGGACGGAATGCAGAACAAATCAAAACATTCACCCCGAGTCAAGAGATCTGGGTTAAATCCATCATTCTTTTGCTCACCATGCCATCCCAGTTTGGACCTGGCCATATGCAAATCAGTCTTGACCCTGTACCTCATGGGAACAGTCCAGCCCGAACTGCCAAGCCAGGTCCTCCCTGGACCGGAAACAAGCATCCTAGGACCGGCTTCGGGGTTTCACCCCTCTTCAGCCAGGATAGCTTGATTCCAGTGGCACAGTGAGCCCAGGACCCACGTCTGGGCATACCTGGCGCACTTAGGGCGAGAAAGCAAAAGACACACAATTGATGGACGGAATGCAGAACAAATCAAAACATTCACCCCCAGTCAAGAGATCTGGGTTAAATCCATCATTCTTTTGCTCACCATGCCACCCCAGTTTGGACCTGGCCGTATGCAAATAAGTCTTGACCCTGTGCCTCATGGGAACAGTCCAGCCCGAACTGCCAAGCCAGGTCCTCCTGGACCGGAAACAAGCATCCTAGGACCGATTTCGGGGTTTCACCCCTCTTCAGCCAGGATAGCTTGATTCCAGTGGCACAGTGAGCCCAGGACCCACGTCTGGGCATACCTGGCGCACTTAGGGCGAGAAAGCAAAAGACACACAATTGATGGACGGAATGCAGAACAAATCAAAACATTCACCCCCAGTCAAGAGATCTGGGTTAAATCCATCATTCATTTGCTCACCATGCCATCCCAGTTTGGACCTGGCCATATGCAAATCAGTCTTGACCCTGTGCCTCATGGGAACAGTCCAGCCCGAACTGCCAAGCCAGGTCCTCCCTGGACCGGAAACAAGCATCCTAGGACCGGTTTCGGGGTTTCACCCCTCTTCAGCCAGGATAGCTTGATTCCAGTGGCACAGTGAGCCCAGGACCCACGTCTGGGCATACCTGGCGCACTTAGGGCGAGAAAGCAAAAGACACACAATTGATGGACGGAATGCAGAACAAATCAAAACATTCACCCCCAGTCAAGAGATCTGGGTTAAATCCATCATTCTTTTGCTCACCATGCCACCCCAGTTTGGACCTGGCCGTATGCAAATCAGTCTTGACCCTGTGCCTCATGGGAACAGTCCAGCCCGAACTGCCAAGCCAGGTCCTCCCTGGACCGGAAACAAGCATCCTAGGACCGGCTTCGGGTTTCACCCCTCTTCAGCCAGGATAGCTTGATTCCAGTGGCACAGTGAGCCCAGGAGTCCCACGTCTGGGCATACCTGGCGCACTTAGGGCGAGAAAGCAAAAGACACACAATTGATGGACGGAATGCAGAACAAATCAAAACATTCACCCCCAGTCAAGAGATCTGGGTTAAATCCATCATTCTTTTGCTCACCATGCCATCCCAGTTTGGACCTGGCCATATGCAAATCAGTCTTGACCCTGTGCCTCATGGGAACAGTCCAGCCTGAACTGCCAAGCCAGGTCCTCCCTGGACCGGAAACAAGCATCCTAGGACCGGTTTCGGGGTTTCACCCCTCTTCAGCCAGGATAGCTTGATTCCAGTGGCACAGTGAGCCCAGGACCCACGTCTGGGCATACCTGGCGCACTTAGGGCGAGAAAGCAAAAGACACACAATTGATGGACGGAATGCAGAACAAATCAAAACATTCACCCCCAGTCAAGAGATCTGGGTTAAATCCATCATTCTTTTGCTCACCATGCCATCCCAGTTTGGACCTGGCCATATGCAAATCAGTCTTGACCCTGTGCCGCATGGGAACAGTCCAGCCCGAACTGCCAAGCCAGGTCCTCCCTGGATCGGAAACAAGCATCCTAGGACCGGCTTCGGGTTTCACCCCTCTTCAGCCAGGATAGCTTGATTCCAGTGGCACAGTGAGCCCAGGACCCACGTCTGGCCATACCTGGCGCACTTAGGGCGAGAAAGCAAAAGACACACAATTGATGGACGGAATGCAGAACAAATCAAAACATTCACCCCCAGTCAAGAGATCTGGGTTAAATCCATCATTCTTTTGCTCACCATGCCACCCCAGTTTGGACCTGGCCGTATGCAAATCAGTCTTGACCCTGTGCCTCATGGGAACAGTCCAGCCCGAACTGCCAAGCCAGGTCCTCCCTGGACCGGAAACAAGCATCCTAGGACCGATTTCGGGGTTTCACCCCTCTTCAGCCAGGATAGCTTGATTCCAGTGGCACAGTGAGCCCAGGACCCACGTCTGGGCATACCTGGCGCACTTAGGGCGAGAAAGCAAAAGACACACAATTGATGGACGGAATGCAGAACAAATCAAAACATTCACCCCCAGTCAAGAGATCTGGGTTAAATCCATCATTCATTTGCTCACCATGCCATCCCAGTTTGGACCTGGCCATATGCAAATCAGTCTTGACCCTGTGCCTCATGGGAACAGTCCAGCCCGAACTGCCAAGCCAGGTCCTCCTGGACCGGAAACAAGCATTCTAGGACCGGTTTCGGGTTTCACCCTCTTCAGCCAGGATAGCTTGATTCCAGTGGCACAGTGAGCCCAGGACCCACGTCTGGGCATACCTGGCGCACTTAGGGCGAGAAAGCAAAAGACACACAATTGATGGACGGAATGCAGAACAAATCAAAACATTCACCCCCAGTCAAGAGATCTGGGTTAAATCCATCATTCTTTTGCTCACCATGCCACCCCAGTTTGGACCTGGCCGTATGCAAATCAGTCTTGATCCTGTGCCTCATGGGAACAGTCCAGCCCGAACTGCCAAGCCAGGTCCTCCCTGGACCGGAAACAAGCATCCTAGGACCGGTTTCGGGGTTTCACCCCTCTTCAGCCAGGATAGCTTGATTCCAGTGGCACAGTGAGCCCAGGACCCACGTCTGGGCATACCTTGCGCACTTAGGGCGAGAAAGCAAAAAGACACACAATTGATGGACGGAATGCAGAACAAATCAAAACATTCACCCCCAGTCAAGAGATCTGGGTTAAATCCATCATTCTTTTGCTCACCATGCCATCCCAGTTTGGACCTGGCCATATGCAAATCAGTCTTGACCCTGTGCCTCATGGGAACAGTCCAGCCCGAACTGCCAAGCCAGGTCCTCCCTGGACCGGAAACAAGCATCCTAGGACCGGTTTCGGGGTTTCACCCTCTTCAGCCAGGATAGCTTGATTCCAGTGGCACAGTGAGCCCAGGACCCACGTCTGGGCATACCTGGCGCACTTAGGGCGAGAAAGCAAAAGACACACAATTGATGGACGGAATGCAGAACAAATCAAAACATTCACCCCCAGTCAAGAGATCTGGGTTAAATCCATCATTCTTTTGCTCACCATGCCATCCCAGTTTGGACCTGGCCGTATGCAAATCAGTCTTGACCCTGTGCCTCATGGGAACAGTCCAGCCCGAACTGCCAAGCCAGGTCCTCCCTGGACCGGAAACAAGCATCCTAGGACCGATTTCGGGGTTTCACCCCTCTTCAGCCAGGATAGCTTGATTCCAGTGGCACAGTGAGCCCAGGACCCACGTCTGGGCATACCTGGCGCACTTAGGGCGAGAAAGCAAAAAGACACACAATTGATGGACGGAATGCAGAACAAATCAAAACATTCACCCCCAGTCAAGAGATCTGGGTTAAATCCATCATTCATTTGCTCACCATGCCATCCCAGTTTGGACCTGGCCATATGCAAATCAGTCTTGACCCTGTGCCTCATGGGAACAGTCCAGCCCGAACTGCCAAGCCAGGTCCTCCCTGGACCGGAAACAAGCATCCTAGGACCGGTTTCGGGGTTTCACCCCTCTTCAGCCAGGATAGATTGATTCCAGTGGCACAGTGAGCCCAGGACCCACGTCTGGGCATACCTGGCGCACTTAGGGCGAGAAAGCAAAAGACACACAATTGATGGACGGAATGCAGAACAAATCAAAACATTCACCCCCAGTCAAGAGATCTGGGTTAAATCCATCATTCTTTTGCTCACCATGCCACCCCAGTTTGGACCTGGCCGTATGCAAATCAGTCTTGACCCTGTGCCTCATGGGAACAGTCCAGCCCGAACTGCCAAGCCAGGTCCTCCCTGGACCGGAAACAAGCATCCTAGGACCGGTTTCGGGGTTTCACCCTCTTCAGCCAGGATAGCTTGATTCCAGTGGTACAGTGAGCCCAGGACCCACGTCTGGGCATACCTGGCGCACTTAGGGCGAGAAAGCAAAAGACACACAATTGATGGACGGAATGCAGAACAAATCAAAACATTCACCCCCAGTCAAGAGATCTGGGTTAAATCCATCATTCTTTTGCTCACCATGCCACCCCAGTTTGGACCTGGCCGTATGCAAATCAGTCTTGATCCTGTGCCTCATGGAAACAGTCCAGCCCGAACTGCCAAGCCAGGTCCTCCCTGGACCGGGAAACAAGCATCCTAGGACCGGTTTCGGGGTTTCACCCCTCTTCAGCCAGGATAGCTTGATTCCAGTGGCACAGTGAGCCCAGGACCCACGTCTGGGCATACCTTGCGCACTTAGGGCGAGAAAGCAAAAAGACACACAATTGATGGACGGAATGCAGAACAAATCAAAACATTCACCCCCAGTCAAGAGATCTGGGTTAAATCCATCATTCTTTTGCTCACCATGCCATCCCAGTTTGGACCTGGCCATATGCAAATCAGTCTTGACCCTGTGCCTCATGGGAACAGTCCAGCCCGAACTGCCAAGCCAGGTCCTCCCTGGACCGGAAACAAGCATCCTAGGACCGGTTTCGGGGTTTCACCCTCTTCAGCCAGGATAGCTTGATTCCAGTGGCACAGTGAGCCCAGGACCCACGTCTGGGCATACCTGGCGCACTTAGGGCGAGAAAGCAAAAGACACACAATTGATGGACGGAATGCAGAACAAATCAAAACATTCACCCCCAGTCAAGAGATCTGGGTTAAATCCATCATTCTTTTGCTCACCATGCCATCCCAGTTTGGACCTGGCCGTATGCAAATCAGTCTTGACCCTGTGCCTCATGGGAACAGTCCAGCCCGAACTGCAAAGCCAGGTCCTCCCTGGACCGGAAACAAGCATCCTAGGACCGATTTCGGGGTTTCACCCTCTTCAGCCAGGATAGCTTGATTCCAGTGGCACAGTGAGCCCAGGACCCACGTCTGGGCATACCTGGCGCACTTAGGGCGAGAAAGCAAAAGACACACAATTGATGGACGGAATGCAGAACAAATCAAAACATTCACCCCCAGTCAAGAGATCTGGGTTAAATCCATCATTCTTTTGCTCACCATGCCATCCCAGTTTGGACCTGGCCGTATGCAAATCAGTCTTGACCCTGTGCCTCATGGGAACAGTCCAGCCCGAACTGCCAAGCCAGGTCCTCCCTGGACCGGAAACAAGCATCCTAGGACCGGTTTCAGGGTTTCACCCCTCTTCAGCCAGGATAGCTTGATTCCAGTGGCACAGTGAGCCCAGGAATCACGTCTGGGCATACCTGGCGCACTTAAGGCGAGAAAGCAAAAGACACACAATTGATGGACGGAATGCAGAACAAATCAAAACATTCACCCCCAGTCAAGAGATCTGGGTTAAATCCATCATTCTTTTGCTCACCATGCCACCCCAGTTTGGACCTGGCCGTATGCAAATCAGTCTTGATCCTGTGCCTCATGGGAACAGTCCAGCCCGAACTGCCAAGCCAGGTCCTCCCTGGACCGGAAACAAGCATCCTAGGACCGGTTTCGGGGTTTCACCCTCTTGAGCCAGGATAGCTTGATTCCAGTGGCACAGTGAGCCCAGGACCCACGTCTGGGCATACCTGGCGCACTTAGGGCGAGAAAGCAAAAAGACACACAATTGATGGAAGGGATGCAGAACAAATCAAAACATTCACCCCCAGTCAAGAGATCTGGGTTAAATCTATCATTCTTTTGCTCACCATGCCACCCCAGTTTGGACCTGGCCGTATGCAAATCAGTCTTGACCCTGTGCCTCATGGGAACAGTCCAGCCCGAACTGCCAAGCCAGGTCCTCCCTGGACCGGAAACAAGCATCCTAGGACCGGTTTCGAGGTTTCACCCTCTTCAGCCAGGATAGCTTGATTCCAGTGGCACAGTGAGCCCAGGACCCACGTCTGGGCATACCTGGCGCACTTAGGGCGAGAAAGCAAAAGACACACAATTGATGGACGGAATGCAGAAGAAATCAAAACATTCACCCCCAGTCAAGAGATCTGGGTTAAATCCATCATTCTTTTGCTCACCATGCCATCCCAGTTTGGACCTGGCCATATGCAAATCAGTCTTGACCCTGTGCCTCATGGGAACAGTCCAGCCCGAACTGCCAAGCCAGGTCCTCCCTGGACCGGAAACAAGCATCCTAGGACCGGTTTCGGGTTTCACCCTCTTCAGCCAGGATAGCTTGATTCCAGTGGCACAGTGAGCCCAGGACCCACGTCTGGGCATACCTGGCGCACTTAGGGCGAGAAAGCAAAAGACACACAATTGAAGGACGGAATGCAGAACAAATCAAAACATTCACCCCCAGTCAAGAGATCTGGGTTAAATCCATCATTCTTTTGCTCACCATGCCACCCCAGTTTGGACCTGGCCGTATGCAAATCAGTCTTGACCCTGTGCCTCATGGGAACAGTCCAGCCCGAACTGCCAAGCCAGGTCCTCCCTGGACCGGAAACAAGCATCCTAGGACCGGTTTCGGGGTTTCACCCCTCTTCAGCCAGGATAGCTTGATTCCAGTGGCACAGTGAGTCCAGGACCCACGTCTGGGCATACCTGGCGCACTTAGGGCGAGAAAGCAAAAAGACACACAATTGATGGACGGAATGCAGAACAAATCAAAACATTCACCCCCAGTCAAGAGATCTGGGTTAAATCCATCATTCTTTTGCTCACCATGCCATCCCAGTTTGGACCTGGCCATATGCAAATCAGTCTTGACCCTGTGCCTCATGGGAACAGTCCAGCCCGAACTGCCAAGCCAGGTCCTCCCTGGACCGGAAACAAGCTTTCTAGGACCGGCTTCGGGTTTCACCCTCTTCAGCCAGGATAGCTTGATTCCAGTGGCACAGTGAGCCCAGGACCCACGTCTGGGCATACCTGGCGCACTTAGGGCGAGAAAGCAAAAGACAAACAATTGATGGACGGAATGCAGAACAAATCAAAACATTCACCCCCAGTCAAGAGATCTGGGTTAAATCCATCATTCTTTTGCTCACCATGCCACCCCAGTTTGGACCTGGCCGTATGCAAATCAGTCTTGATCCTGTGCCTCATGGGAACAGTCCAGCCCGAACTGCCAAGCCAGGTCCTCCCTGGACCGGAAACAAGCATCCTAGGACCGGTTTCGGGGTTTCACCCTCTTCAGCCAGGATAGCTTGATTCCAGTGGCACAGTGAGCCCAGGACCCACGTCTGGGCATACCTGGCGCACTTAGGGCGAGAAAGCAAAAGACACACAATTGATGGACGGAATGCAGAACAAATCAAAACATTCACCCACAGTCAAGAGATCTGGGTTAAATCCATCATTCTTTTGCTCACCATGCCACCCCAGTTTGGACCTGGCCGTATGCAAATCAGTCTTGACCCTGTGCCTCATGGGAACAGTCCAGCCCGAACTGCCAAGCAAGTCCTCCCTGGACCGGAAACAAGCATCCTAGGACCGGTTTCGGGTTTCACCCTCTTCAGCCAGGATAGCTTGATTCCAGTGGCACAGTGAGCCCAGGACCCACGTCTGGGCATACCTGGCGCACTTAGGGCGAGAAAGCAAAAAGACACACAATTGATGGACGGAATGCAGAACAAATCAAAACATTCACCCCCAGTCAAGAGATCTGGGTTAAATCCATCATTCTTTTGCTCACCATGCCATCCCAGTTTGGACCTGGCCATATGCAAATCAGTCTTGACCCTGTGCCTCATGGGAACAGTCCAGCCCGAACTGCCAAGCCAGGTCCTCCCTGGACCGGAAACAAGCATCCTAGGACCGGTTTCGGGGTTTCACCCCTCTTCAGCCAGGATAGCTTGATTCCAGTGGCACAGTGAGCCCAGGACCCACGTCTGGGCATACCTGGCGCACTTAGGGCGAGAAAGCAAAAGACACACAATTGATGGACGGAATGCAGAACAAATCAAAACATTCACCCCCAGTCAAGAGATCTGGGTTAAATCCATCATTCTTTTGCTCACCATGCCACCCCAGTTTGGACCTGGCCGTATGCAAATCAGTCTTGATCCTGTGCCTCATGGGAACAGTCCAGCCCGAACTGCCAAGCCAGGTCCTCCCTGGACCGGAAACAAGCATCCTAGGACCGGTTTCGGGGTTTCACCCTCTTCAGCCAGGATAGCTTGATTCCAGTGGCACAGTGAGCCCAGGACCCACGTCTGGGCATACCTTGCGCACTTAGGGCGAGAAAGCAAAAGACACACAATTGATGGACGGAATGCAGAACAAATCAAAACATTCACCCCGAGTCAAGAGATCTGGGTTAAATCCATCATTCTTTTGCTCACCATGCCATCCCAGTTTGGACCTGGCCATATGCAAATCAGTCTTGACCCTGTACCTCATGGGAACAGTCCAGCCCGAACTGCCAAGCCAGGTCCTCCCTGGTCCGGAAACAAGCATCCTAGGACCGGTTTCGGGGTTTCACCCCTCTTCAGCCAGGATAGCTTGATTCCAGTGGCACAGTGAGCCCAGGACCCACGTCTGGGCATACCTGGCGCACTTAGGGCGAGAAAGCAAAAGACACACAATTGATGGACGGAATGCAGAACAAATCAAAACATTCACCCCCAGTCAAGAGATCTGGGTTAAATCCATCATTCTTTTGCTCACCATGCCACCCCAGTTTGGACCTGGCCGTATGCAAATCAGTCTTGACCCTGTGCCTCATGGGAACAGTCCAGCCCGAACTGCCAAGCCAGGTCCTCCCTGGATCGGAAACAAGCATCCTAGGACCGATTTCGGGGTTTCACCCCTCTTCAGCCAGGATAGCTTGATTCCAGTGGCACAGTGAGCCCAGGACCCACGTCTGGGCATACCTGGTGCACTTAGGGCGAGAAAGCAAAAGACACACAATTGATGGACGGAATGCAGAACAAATCAAAACATTCACCCCCAGTCAAGAGATCTGGGTTAAATCCATCATTCATTTGCTCACCATGCCATCCCAGTTTGGACCTGGCCATATGCAAATCAGTCTTGACCCTGTGCCTCATGGGAACAGTCCAGCCCGAACTGCCAAGCCAGGTCCTCCCTGGACCGGAAACAAGCATCCTAGGACCGGTTTCGGGTTTCACCCCTCTACAGCCAGGATAGCTTGATTCCAGTGGCACAGTGAGCCCAGGACCCACGTCTGGGCATACCTGGCGCACTTAGGGCGAGAAAGCAAAAGACACACAATTGATGGACGGAATGCAGAACAAATCAAAACATTCACCCCCAGTCAAGAGATCTGGGTTAAATCCATCATTCTTTTGCTCACCATGCCACCCCAGTTTGGACCTGGCCGTATGCAAATCAGTCTTGACCCTGTGCCTCATGGGAACAGTCCAGCCCGAACTGCCAAGCCAGGTCCTCCCTGGACCGGAAACAAGCATCCTAGGACCGGTTTCGGGGTTTCACCCCTCTTCAGCCAGGATAGCTTGATTCCAGTGGCACAGTGAGCCCAGGACCCACGTCTGGGCATACCTGGCGCACTTAGGCGAGTAAGCAAAAGACACACAATTGATGGACGGAATGCAGAACAAATCAAAACATTCACCCCCAGTCAAGAGATCTGGGTTAAATCCATCATTCTTTTGCTCACCATGCCATCCCAGTTTGGACCTGGCCGTATGCAAATCAGTCTTGACCCTGTGCCTCATGGGAACAGTCCAGCCCGAACTGCCAAGCCAGGTCCTCCCTGGACCGGAAACAAGCATCCTAGGACCGGTTTCGGGTTTCACCCTCTTCAGCCAGGATAGCTTGATTCCAGTGGCACAGTGAGCCCAGGACCCACGTCTGGGCATACCTGGCGCACTTAGGGCGAGAAAGCAAAAGACACACAATTGATGGACGGAATGCAGAACAAATCAAAACATTCACCCCCAGTCAAGAGATCTGGGTTAAATCCATCATTCTTTTGCTCACCATGCCACCCCAGTTTGGACTTGGCCGTAAGCAAATCAGTCTTGATCCTGTGCCTCATGGGAACAGTCCAGCCCGAACTGCCAAGCCAGGTCCTCCCTGGACCGGAAACAAGCATCCTAGGACCGGTTTCGGGGTTTCACCCCTCTTGAGCCAGGATAGCTTGATTCCAGTGGCACAGTGAGCCCAGGACCCACGTCTGGGCATACCTGGCGCACTTAGGGCGAGAAAGCAAAAAGACACACAATTGATGGAAGGGATGCAGAACAAATCAAAACATTCACCCCCAGTCAAGAGATCTGGGTTAAATCCATCATTCTTTTGCTCACCATGCCACCCCAGTTTGGACCTGGCCGTATGCAAATCAGTCTTGACCCTGTGCCTCATGGGAACAGTCCAGCCCGAACTGCCAAGCCAGGTCCTCCCTGGACCGGAAACAAGCATCCTAGGACCGGTTTCGGGGTTTCACCCCTCTTCAGCCAGGATAGCTTGATTCCAGTGGCACAGTGAGCTCAGGACCCACGTCTGGGCATACCTGGCGCACTTAGTGCGAGAAAGCAAAAGACACACAATTGATGGACGGAATGCAGAAGAAATCAAAACATTCACCCCCAGTCAAGAGATCTGGGTTAAATCCATCATTCTTTTGCTCACCATGCCATCCCAGTTTGGACCTGGCCATATGCAAATCAGTCTTGACCCTGTACCTCATGGGAACAGTCCAGCCCGAACTGCCAAGCCAGGTCCTCCCTGGACCGGAAACAAGCATCCTAGGACCGGTTTCGGGGTTTCACCCTCTTCAGCCAGGATAGCTTGATTCCAGTGGCACAGTGAGCCCAGGACCCACGTCTGGGCATACCTGGCGCACTTAGGGCGAGAAAGCAAAAAGACACACAATTGATGGACGGAATGCAGAACAAATCAAAACATTCACCCCCAGTCAAGAGATCTGGGTTAAATCCATCATTCTTTTGCTCACCATGCCATCCCAGTTTGGACCTGGCCATATGCAAATCAGTCTTGACCCTGTGCCTCATGGGAACAGTCCAGCCCGAACTGCCAAGCCAGGTCCTCCCTGGACCGGAAACAAGCTTTCTAGGACCGGTTTCGGGGTTTCACCCCTCTTCAGCCAGGATAGCTTGATTCCAGTGGCACAGTGAGCCCAGGACCCACGTCCGGGCATACCTGGCGCACTTAGGGCGAGAAAGCAAAAGACACTCAATTGATGGACGGAATGCAGAACAAATCAAAACATTCACCCCCAGTCAAGAGATCTGGGTTAAATCCATCATTCTTTTGCTCACCATGCCATCCCAGTTTGAACCTGGACATATGCAAATCAGTCTTGACCCTGTGCCTCATGGGAACAGTCCAGCCCGAACTGCCAAGCCAGGTCCTCCCTGGACCGGAAACAAGCATCCTAGGACCGGTTTCGGGGTTTCACCCTCTTCAGCCAGGATAACTTGATTCCAGTGGCACAGTGAGCCCAGGACCCACGTCTGGGCATACCTGGCGCACTTAGGGCGAGAAAGCAAAAGACACACAATTGATGGACGGAATGCACAACAAATCAAAACATTCACCCCCAGTCAAGAGATCTGGGTTAAATCCATCATTCTTTTGCTCACCATGCCACCCCAGTTTGGACCTGGCCGTATGCAAATCAGTCTTGACCCTGTGCCTCATGGGAACAGTCCAGCCCGAACTGCCAAGCCAGGTCCTCCCTGGACCGGAAACAAGCATCCTAGGACCGGTTTCGGGTTTCACCCCTCTTCAGCCAGGATAGCTTGATTCCAGTGGCACAGTGAGCCCAGGACCCACGTCTGGGCATACCTGGCGCACTTAGGGCGAGAAAGCAAAAGACACACAATTGATGGACGGAATGCAGAACAAATCAAAACATTCACCCCCAGTCAAGAGATCTGGGTTAAATCCATCATTCATTTGCTCACAATGCCATCCCAGTTTGGACCTGGCCATATGCAAATCAGTCTTGACCCTGTGCCTCATGGGAACAGTCCAGCCCGAACTGCCAAGCCAGGTCCTCCCTGGACCGGAAACAAGCCTCCTAGGACCGGTTTCGGGGTTTCACCCCTCTTCAGCCAGGATAGCTTGATTCCAGTGGCACAGTGAGCCCAGGACCCACGTCTGGGCATACCTGGCGCACTTAGGGCGAGAAAGCAAAAGACACACAATTGATGGATGGAATGCAGAACAAATCAAAACATTCACCCCCAGTCAAGAGATCTGGGTTAAATCCATCATTCTTTTGCTCACCATGCCACCCCAGTTTGGACCTGGCCGTATGCAAATCAGTCTTGACCCTGTGCCTCATGGGAACAGTCCAGCCCGAACTGCCAAGCCAGGTCCTCCCTGGACCGGAAACAAGCATCCTAGGACCGGTTTCGGGTTTCACCCTCTTCAGCCAGGATAGCTTGATTCCAGTGGCACAGTGAGCCCAGGACCCACGTCTGGGCATACCTGGCGCACTTAGGGCGAGAAAGCAAAAGACACACAATTGATGGACGGAATGCAGAACAAATCAAAACATTCACCCCCAGTCAAGAGATCTGGGTTAAATCCATCATTCTTTTGCTCACCATGCCACCCCAGTTTGGACCTGGCCGTATGCAAATCAGTCTTGACCCTGTGCCTCATGGGAACAGTCCAGCCCGAACTGCCAAGCCAGGTCCTCCCTGGATCGGAAACAAGCATCCTAGGACCGGTTTCGGGGTTTCACCCTCTTCAGCCAGGATAGCTTGATTCCAGTGGCACAGTGAGCCCAGGACCCACGTCTGGGCATACCTGGCGCACTTAGGGCGAGAAAGCAAAAAGACACACAATTGATGGACGGAATGCAGAACAAATCAAAACATTCACCCCCAGTCAAGAGATCTGGGTTAAATCCATCATTCTTTTGCTCACCATGCCATCCCAGTTTGGACCTGGCCATATGCAAATCAGTCTTGACCCTGTGCCTCATGGGAACAGTCCAGCCCGAACTGCCAAGCCAGGTCCTCCCTGGACCGGAAACAAGCATTCTAGGACCGGTTTCGGGTTTCACCCCTCTTCAGCCAGGATAGCTTGATTCCAGTGGCACAGTGAGCCCAGGACCCACGTCCGGGCATACCTGGCGCACTTAGGGCGAGAAAGCAAAAGACACACAATTGATGGACGGAATGCAGAACAAATCAAAACATTCACCCCCAGTCAAGAGATCTGGGTTAAATCCATCATTCTTTTGCTCACCATGCCACCCCAGTTTGGACCTGGCCGTATGCAAATCAGTCTTGATCCTGTGCCTCATGGGAACAGTCCAGCCCGAACTGCCAAGCCAGGTCCTCCCTGGACCGGAAACAAGCATCCTAGGACCGGTTTCGGGTTTCACCCTCTTCAGCCAGGATAGCTTGATTCCAGTGGCACAGTGAGCCCAGGACCCACGTCTGGGCATACCTTGCGCACTTAGGGCGAGAAAGCAAAAGACACACAATTGATGGACGGAATGCAGAACAAATCAAAACATTCACCCCCAGTCAAGAGATCTGGGTTAAATCCATCATTCTTTTGCTCACCATGCCATCCCAGTTTGGACCTGGCCATATGCAAATCAGTCTTGACCCTGTGCCTCATGGGAACAGTCCAGCCCGAACTGCCAAGCCAGGTCCTCCCTGGACCGGAAACAAGCATCCTAGGACCGGTTTCGGGGTTTCACCCTCTTCAGCCAGGATAGCTTGATTCCAGTGGCACAGTGAGCCCAGGACCCACGTCTGGGCATACCTGGCGCACTTAGGGCGAGAAAGCAAAAGACACACAATTGATGGACGGAATGCAGAACAAATCAAAACATTCACCCCCAGTCAAGAGATCTGGGTTAAATCCATCATTCTTTTGCTCACCATGCCACCCCAGTTTGGACCTGGCCGTATGCAAATCAGTCTTGACCCTGTGCCTCATGGGAACAGTCCAGCCCGAACTGCCAAGCCAGGTCCTCCCTGGACCGGAAACAAGCATCCTAGGACCGGTTTCAGTGTTTCACCCCTCTTCAGCCAGGATAGCTTGATTCCAGTGGCACAGTGAGCCCAGGACCCACGTCTGGGCATACCTGGCGCACTTAGGGCGAGAAAGCAAAAGACACACAATTGATGGACGGAATGCAGAACAAATCAAAACATTCACCCCCAGTCAAGAGATCTGGGTTAAATCCATCATTCATTTGCTCACCATGCCATCCCAGTTTGGACCTGGCCATATGCAAATCAGTCTTGACCCTGTGCCTCATGGGAACAGTCCAGCCCGAACTGCCAAGCCAGGTCCTCCCTGGACCGGAAACAAGCCTCCTAGGACCGGTTTCGGGGTTTCACCCTCTTCAGCCAGGATAGCTTGATTCCAGTGGCACAGTGAGCCCAGGACCCACGTCTGGGCATACCTGGCGCACTTAGGGCGAGAAAGCAAAAGACACACAATTGATGGACGGAATGCAGAACAAATCAAAACATTCACCCCCAGTCAAGAGATCTGGGTTAAATCCATCATTCTTTTGCTCACCATGCCACCCCAGTTTGGACCTGGCCGTATGCAAATCAGTCTTGACCCTGTGCCTCATGGGAACAGTCCAGCCCGAACTGCCAAGCCAGGTCCTCCCTGGACCGGAAACAAGCATCCTAGGACCGGTTTCGGGGTTTCACCCTCTTCAGCCAGGATAGCTTGATTCCAGTGGCACAGTGAGCCCAGGACCCACGTCTGGGCATACCTGGCGCACTTAGGACGAGAAAGCAAAAGACACACAATTGATGGACGGAATGCAGAACAAATCAAAACATTCACCCCCAGTCAAGAGATCTGGGTTAAATCCATCATTCTTTTGCTCACCATGCCATCCCAGTTTGGACCTGGCCGTATGCAAATCAGTCTTGACCCTGTGCCTCATGGGAACAGTCCAGCCCGAACTGCCAAGCCAGGTCCTCCCTGGACCGGAAACAAGCATCCTAGGACCGGTTTCTGGGTTTCACCGCTCTTCAGCCAGGATAGCTTGATTCCAGTGGCACAGTGAGCCCAGGACCCACGTCTGGGCATACCTGGCGCACTTAGGGCGAGAAAGAAAAAGACACACAATTGATGGACGGAATGCAGAACAAATCAAAACATTCACCCCCAGTCAAGAGATCTGGGTTAAATCCATCATTCTTTTGCTCACCATGCCACCCCAGTTTGGACCTGGCCGTATGCAAATCAGTCTTGACCCTGTGCCTCATGGGAACAGTCCAGCCCGAACTGCCAAGCCAGGTCCTCCCTGGACCGGAAACAAGCATCCTAGGACCGGTTTCGGGTTTCACCCTCTTCAGCCAGGATAGCTTGATTCCAGTGGCACAGTGAGCCCAGGACCCACGTCTGGGCATACCTGGCGCACTTAGGACGAGAAAGCAAAAGACACACAATTGATGGACGGAATGCAGAACAAATCAAAACATTCACCCCCAGTCAAGAGATCTGGGTTAAATCCATCATTCTTTTGCTCACCATGCCATCCCAGTTTGGGCCTGGCCGTATGCAAATCAGTCTTGACCCTGTGCCTCATGGGAACAGTCCAGCCCGAACTGCCAAGCCAGGTCCTCCCTGGACCGGAAACAAGCATCCTAGGACCGGTTTCGGGGTTTCACCCCTCTTCAGCCAGGATAGCTTGATTCCAGTGGCACAGTGAGCCCAGGACCCACGTCTGGGCATACCTGGCGCACTTAGGGCGAGAAAGCAAAAGACACACAATTGATGGACGGAATGCAGAACAAATCAAAACATTCACCCCCAGTCAAGAGATCTGGGTTAAATCCATCATTCTTTTGCTCACCATGCCACACCAGTTTGGACCTGGCCGTATGCAAATCAGTCTTGATCCTGTGCCTCATGGGAACAGTCCAGCCCGAACTGCCAAGCCAGGTCCTCCCTGGACCGGAAACAAGCATCCTAGGACCGGTTTCGGGGTTTCACCCCTCTTCAGCCAGGATAGCTTGATTCCAGTGGCACAGTGAGCCCAGGACCCACGTCTAGCATACCTGGCGCACTTAGGGCGAGAAAGCAAAAAGACACACAATTGATGGACGGAATGCAGAACAAATCAAAACATTCACCCCCAGTCAAGAGATCTGGGTTAAATCCATCATTCTTTTGCTCACCATGCCATCCCAGTTTGGACCTGGCCATATGCAAATCAGTCTTGACCCTGTGCCTCATGGGAACAGTCCAGCCCGAACTGCCAAGCCAGGTCCTCCCTGGACCGGAAACAAGCATCCTAGGACCGGTTTCGGGTTTCACCCTCTTCAGCCAGGATAGCTTGATTCCAGTGGCACAATGAGCCCAGGACCCACGTCCGGGCATACCTGGCGCACTTAGGGCGAGAAAGCAAAAGACACTCAATTGATGGACGGAATGCAGAACAAATCAAAACATTCACCCCCAGTCAAGAGATCTGGGTTAAATCCATCATTCTTTTGCTCACCATGCCACCCCAGTTTGGACCTGGCCATATGCAAATCAGTCTTGACCCTGTGCCTCATGGGAACAGTCCAGCCCGAACTGCCAAGCCAGGTCCTCCCTGGACCGGAAACAAGCATCCTAGGACCGGTTTCGGGGTTTCACCCTCTTCAGCCAGGATAGCTTGATTCCAGTGGCACAGTGAGCCCAGGACCCACGTCTGGGCATACCTGGCGCACTTAGGACGAGAAAGCAAAAGACACACAATTGATGGACGGAATGCAGAACAAATCAAAACATTCACCCCCAGTCAAGAGATCTGGGTTAAATCCATCATTCTTTTGCTCACCATGCCATCCCAGTTTGGACCTGGCCGTATGCAAATCAGTCTTGACCCTGTGCCTCATGGGAACAGTCCAGCCCGAACTGCCAAGCCAGGTCCTCCCTGGACCGGAAACAAGCATCCTAGGACCGGTTTCTGGGTTTCACCCTCTTCAGCCAGGATAGCTTGATTCCAGTGGCACAGTGAGCCCAGGACCCACGTCTGGGCATACCTGGCGCACTTAGGGCGAGAAAGCAAAAGACACACAATTGATGGACGGAATGCAGAACAAATCAAAACATTCACCCCCAGTCAAGAGATCTGGGTTAAATCCATCATTCTTTTGCTCACCATGCCACCCCAGTTTGGACCTGGCCGTATGCAAATCAGTCTTGACCCTGTGCCTCATGGGAACAGTCCAGCCCGAACTGCCAAGCCAGGTCCTCCCTGGACCGGAAACAAGCATCCTAGGACCGGTTTCGGGGTTTCACCCCTCTTCAGCCAGGATAGCTTGATTCCAGTGGCACAGTGAGCCCAGGACCCACGTCTGGGCATACCTGGCGCACTTAGGACGATAAAGCAAAAAGACACACAATTGATGGACGGAATGCAGAACAAATCAAAACATTCACCCCCAGTCAAGAGATCTGGGTTAAATCCATCATTCTTTTGCTCACCATGCCATCCCAGTTTGGACCTGGCCGTATGCAAATCAGTCTTGACCCTGTGCCTCATGGGAACAGTCCAGCCCGAACTGCCAAGCCAGGTCCTCCCTGGACCGGAAACAAGCATCCTAGGACCGGTTTCGGGGTTTCACCCTCTTCAGCCAGGATAGCTTGATTCCAGTGGCACAGTGAGCCCAGGACCCACGTCTGGGCATACCTGGCGCACTTAGGGCGAGAAAGCAAAAGACACACAATTGATGGACGGAATGCAGAACAAATCAAAACATTCACCCCCAGTCAAGAGATCTGGGTTAAATCCATCATTCTTTTGCTCACCATGCCACCCCAGTTTGGACCTGGCCGTATGCAAATCAGTCTTGACCCTGTGCCTCATGGGAACAGTCCAGCCCGAACTGCCAAGCCAGGTCCTCCCTGGACCGGAAACAAGCATCCTAGGACCGGTTTCGGGTTTCACCCTCTTCAGCCAGGATAGCTTGATTCCAGTGGCACAGTGAGCCCAGGACCCACGTCTGGGCATACCTGGCGCACTTAGGGCGAGAAAGCAAAAGACACACAATTGATGGACGGAATGCAGAACAAATCAAAACATTCACCCCCAGTCAAGAGATCTGGGTTAAATCCATCATTCTTTTGCTCACCATGCCACCCCAGTTTGGACCTGGCCGTAAGCAAATCAGTCTTGATCCTGTGCCTCATGGGAACAGTCCAGCCCGAACTGCCAAGCCAGGTCCTCCCTGGACCGGAAACAAGCATCCTAGGACCGGTTTCGGGTTTCACCCTCTTGAGCCAGGATAGCTTGATTCCAGTGGCACAGTGAGCCCAGGACCCACGTCTGGGCATACCTGGCGCACTTAGGGCGAGAAAGCAAAAGACACACAATTGATGGAAGGGATGCAGAACAAATCAAAACATTCACCCCCAGTCAAGAGATCTGGGTTAAATCCATCATTCTTTTGCTCACCATGCCACCCCAGTTTGGACCTGGCCGTATGCAAATCAGTCTTGACCCTGTGCCTCATGGGAACAGTCCAGCCCGAACTGCCAAGCCAGGTCCTCCCTGGACCGGAAACAAGCATCCTAGGACCGGTTTCGGGGTTTCACCCTCTTCAGCCAGGATAGCTTGATTCCAGTGGCACAGTGAGCCCAGGACCCACGTCTGGGCATACCTGGCGCACTTAGGGCGAGAAAGCAAAAGACACACAATTGATGGACGGAATGCAGAAGAAATCAAAACATTCACCCCCAGTCAAGAGATCTGGGTTAAATCCATCATTCTTTTGCTCACCATGCCATCCCAGTTTGGACCTGGCCATATGCAAATCAGTCTTGACCCTGTGCCTCATGGGAACAGTCCAGCCCGAACTGCCAAGCCAGGTCCTCCCTGGACCGGAAACAAGCATCCTAGGACCGGTTTCGGGGTTTCACCCCTCTTCAGCCAGGATAGCTTGATTCCAGTGGCACAGTGAGCCCAGGACCCACGTCTGGGCATACCTGGCGCACTTAGGGCGAGAAAGCAAAAGACACACAATTGATGGACGGAATGCAGAACAAATCAAAACATTCACCCCCAGTCAAGAGATCTGGGTTAAATCCATCATTCTTTTGCTCACCATGCCATCCCAGTTTGGACCTGGCCATATGCAAATCAGTCTTGACCCTGTGCCTCATGGGAACAGTCCAGCCCGAACTGCCAAGCCAGGTCCTCCCTGGACCGGAAACAAGCATCCTAGGACCGGTTTCGGGGTTTCACCCTCTTCAGCCAGGATAGCTTGATTCCAGTGGCACAGTGAGCCCAGGACCCACGTCCGGGCATACCTGGCGCACTTAGGGCGAGAAAGCAAAAGACACTCAATTGATGGACGGAATGCAGAACAAATCAAAACATTCACCCCCAGTCAAGAGATCTGGGTTAAATCCATCATTCTTTTGCTCACCATGCCACCCCAGTTTGGACCTGGCCGTATGCAAATCAGTCTTGATCCTGTGCCTCATGGGAACAGTCCAGCCCGAACTGCCAAGCCAGGTCCTCCCTGGACCGAAAACAAGCATCCTAGGACCGGTTTCGGGGTTTCACCCTCTTCAGCCAGGATAGCTTGATTCCAGTGGCACAGTGAGCCCAGGACCCACGTCTGGGCATACCTTGCGCACTTAGGGCGAGAAAGCAAAAGACACACAATTGATGGACGGAATGCAGAACAAATCAAAACATTCACCCCCAGTCAAGAGATCTGGGTTAAATCCATCATTCTTTTGCTCACCATGCCATCCCAGTTTGGACCTGGCCATATGCAAATCAGTCTTGACCCTGTGCCTCATGGGAACAGTCCAGCCCGAACTGCCAAGCCAGGTCCTCCCTGGACCGGAAACAAGCATCCTAGGACCGGTTTCGGGGTTTCACCCTCTTCAGCCAGGATAGCTTGATTCCAGTGGCACAGTGAGCCCAGGACCCACGTCTGGGCATACCTGGCGCACTTAGGGCGAGAAAGCAAAAGACACACAATTGATGGACGGAATGCACAACAAATCAAAACATTCACCCCCAGTCAAGAGATCTGGGTTAAATCCATCATTCTTTTGCTCACCATGCCACCCCAGTTTGGACCTGGCCGTATGCAAATCAGTCTTGACCCTGTGCCTCATGGGAACAGTCCAGCTCGAACTGCCAAGCCAGGTCCTCCCTGGACCGGAAACAAGCATCCTAGGACCGGTTTCGGGGTTTCACCCTCTTCAGCCAGGATAGCTTGATTCCAGTGGCACAGTGAGCCCAGGACCCACGTCTGGGCATACCTGGCGCACTTAGGGCGAGAAAGCAAAAGACACACAATTGATGGACGGAATGCAGAACAAATCAAAACATTCACCCCCAGTCAAGAGATCTGGGTTAAATCCATCATTCATTTGCTCACCATGCCATCCCAGTTTGGACCTGGCCATATGCAAATCAGTCTTGACCCTGTGCCTCATGGGAACAGTCCAGCCCGAACTGCCAAGCCAGGTCCTCCCTGGACCGGAAACAAGCCTCCTAGGACCGGTTTCGGGTTTCACCCTCTTCAGCCAGGATAGCTTGATTCCAGTGGCACAGTGAGCCCAGGACCCACGTCCGGGCATACCTGGCGCACTTAGGGCGAGAAAGCAAAAGACACTCAATTGATGGACGGAATGCAGAACAAATCAAAACATTCACCCCCAGTCAAGAGATCTGGGTTAAATCCATCATTCTTTTGCTCACCATGCCACACCAGTTTGGACCTGGCCGTATGCAAATCAGTCTTGATCCTGTGCCTCATGGGAACAGTCCAGCCCGAACTGCCAAGCCAGGTCCTCTCTGGACCGGAAACAAGCATCCTAGGACCGGCTTTCGGGTTTCACCCCTCTTGAGCCAGGATAGCTTGATTCCAGTGGCACAGTGAGCCCAGGACCCACGTCTGGGCATACCTTGCGCACTTAGGGCGAGAAAGCAAAAGACACACAATTGATGGACGGAATGCAGAACAAATCAAAACATTCACCCCGAGTCAAGAGATCTGGGTTAAATCCATCATTCTTTTGCTCACCATGCCATCCCAGTTTGGACCTGGCCATATGCAAATCAGTCTTGACCCTGTACCTCATGGGAACAGTCCAGCCCGAACTGCCAAGCCAGGTCCTCCCTGGACCGGAAACAAGCATCCTAGGACCGGCTTCGGGTTTCACCCTCTTCAGCCAGGATAGCTTGATTCCAGTGGCACAGTGAGCCCAGGACCCACGTCTGGGCATACCTGGCGCACTTAGGGCGAGAAAGCAAAAGACACACAATTGATGGACGGAATGCAGAACAAATCAAAACATTCACCCCCAGTCAAGAGATCTGGGTTAAATCCATCATTCTTTTGCTCACCATGCCATCCCAGTTTGGACCTGGCCGTATGCAAATCAGTCTTGACCCTGTGCCTCATGGGAACAGTCCAGCCCGAACTGCCAAGCCAGGTCCTCCCTGGACCGGAAACAAGCATCCTAGGACCGGTTTCGGGGTTCACCCTCTTCAGCCAGGATAGCTTGATTCCAGTGGCACAGTGAGCCCAGGACCCACGTCTGGGCATACCTGGCGCACTTAGGGCGAGAAAGCAAAAGACACACAATTGATGGACGGAATGCAGAACAAATCAAAACATTCACCCCCAGTCAAGAGATCTGGGTTAAATCCATCATTCTTTTGCTCACCATGCCACCCCAGTTTGGACCTGGCCGTAAGCAAATCAGTCTTGATCCTGTGCCTCATGGGAACAGTCCAGCCCGAACTGCCAAGCCAGGTCCTCCCTGGACCGGAAACAAGCATCCTAGGACCGGTTTCGGGTTTCACCCTCTTCAGCCAGGATAGCTTGATTCCAGTGGCACAGTGAGCCCAGGACCCACGTCTGGGCATACCTGGCGCACTTAGGGCGAGAAAGCAAAAAGACACACAATTGATGGAAGGGATGCAGAACAAATCAAAACATTCACCCCCAGTCAAGAGATCTGGGTTAAATCCATCATTCTTTTGCTCACCATGCCACCCCAGTTTGGACCTGGCCGTATGCAAATCAGACTTGACCCTGTGCCTCATGGGAACAGTCCAGCCCGAACTGCCAAGCCAGGTCCTCCCTGGACCGGAAACAAGCATCCTAGGACCGGTTTCGGGGTTTCACCCCTCTTCAGCCAGGATAGCTTGATTCCAGTGGCACAGTGAGCCCAGGACCCACGTCTGGGCATACCTGGCGCACTTAGGGCGAGAAAGCAAAAGACACACAATTGATGGACGGAATGCAGAAGAAATCAAAACATTCACCCCCAGTCAAGAGATCTGGGTTAAATCCATCATTCTTTTGCTCACCATGCCATCCCAGTTTGGACCTGGCCATATGCAAATCAGTCTTGACCCTGTGCCTCATGGGAACAGTCCAGCCCGAACTGCCAAGCCAGGTCCTCCCTGGACCGGAAACAAGCATCCTAGGACCGGTTTCGGGGTGTCACCCTCTTCAGCCAGGATAGCTTGATTCCAGTGGCACAGTGAGCCCAGGACCCACGTCTAGCATACCTGGCGCACTTAGGGCGAGAAAGCAAAAAGACACACAATTGATGGACGGAATGCAGAACAAATCAAAACATTCACCCCCAGTCAAGAGATCTGGGTTAAATCCATCATTCTTTTGCTCACCATGCCATCCCAGTTTGGACCTGGCCATATGCAAATCAGTCTTGACCCTGTGCCTCATGGGAACAGTCCAGCCCGAACTGCCAAGCCAGGTCCTCCCTGGACCGGAAACAAGCTTTCTAGGACCGGTTTCGGGGTTTCACCCCTCTTCAGCCAGGATAGCTTGATTCCAGTGGCACAATGAGCCCAGGACCCACGTCCGGGCATACCTGGCGCACTTAGGGCGAGAAAGCAAAAGACACTCAATTGATGGACGGAATGCAGAACAAATCAAAACATTCACCCCCAGTCAAGAGATCTGGGTTAAATCCATCATTCTTTTGCTCACCATGCCACCCCAGTTTGGACCTGGCCGTATGCAAATCAGTCTTGATCCTGTGCCTCGTGGGAACAGTCCAGCCCGAACTGCCAAGCCAGGTCCTCCCTGGACCGGAAACAAGCATCCTAGGACCGGTTTCGGGGTTTCACCCTCTTCAGCCAGGATAGCTTGATTCCAGTGGCACAGTGAGCCCAGGACCCACGTCTGGGCATACCTTGCGCACTTAGGGCGAGAAAGCAAAAAGACACACAATTGATGGACGGAATGCAGAACAAATCAAAACATTCACCCCCAGTCAAGAGATCTGGGTTAAATCAATCATTCTTTTGCTCACCATGCCATCCCAGTTTGGACCTGGCCGTATGCAAATCAGTCTTGACCCTGTGCCTCATGGGAACAGTCCAGCCCGAACTGCCAAGCCAGGTCCTCCCTGGACCGGAAACAAGCATCCTAGGACCGGTTTCGGGGGTTCACCCCTCTTCAGCCAGGATAGCTTGATTCCAGTGGCACAGTGAGCCCAGGACCCACGTCTGGGCATACCTGGCGCACTTAGGGCGAGAAAGCAAAAGACACACAATTGATGGACGGAATGCAGAACAAATCAAAACATTCACCCCCAGTCAAGAGATCTGGGTTAAATCCATCATTCTTTTGCTCACCATGCCACCCCAGTTTGGACCTGGCCGTAAGCAAATCAGTCTTGATCCTGTGCCTCATGGGAACAGTCCAGCCCGAACTGCCAAGCCAGGTCCTCCCTGGACCGGAAACAAGCATCCTAGGACCGGTTTCGGGTTTCACCCTCTTCAGCCAGGATAGCTTGATTCCAGTGGCACAGTGAGCCCAGGACCCACGTCTGCGCATACCTGGCGCACTTAGGGCGAGAAAGCAAAAAGACACACAATTGATGGAAGGGATGCAGAACAAATCAAAACATTCACCCCCAGTCAAGAGATCTGGGTTAAATCCATCATTCTTTTGCTCACCATGCCACCCCAGTTTGGACCTGGCCGTATGCAAATCAGTCTTGACCCTGTGCCTCATGGGAACAGTCCAGCCCGAACTGCCAAGCCAGGTCCTCCCTGGATCGGAAACAAGCATCCTAGGACCGGTTTCGGGGTTTCACCCTCTTCAGCCAGGATAGCTTGATTCCAGTGGCACAGTGAGCCCAGGACCCACGTCTGGGCATACCTGGCGCACTTAGGGCGAGAAAGCAAAAGACACACAATTGATGGACGGAATGCAGAAGAAATCAAAACATTCACCCCCAGTCAAGAGATCTGGGTTAAATCCATCATTCTTTTGCTCACCATGCCATCCCAGTTTGGACCTGGCCATATGCAAATCAGTCTTGACCCTGTGCCTCATGGGAACAGTCCAGCCCGAACTGCCAAGCCAGGTCCTCCCTGGACCGGAAACAAGCATCCTAGGACCGGTTTCGGGGTGTCACCCTCTTCAGCCAGGATAGCTTGATTCCAGTGGCACAGTGAGCCCAGGACCCACGTCTGAGCATACCTGGCGCACTTAGGGCGAGAAAGCAAAAGACACACAATTGATGGACGGAATGCAGAACAAATCAAAACATTCACCCCCAGTCAAGAGATCTGGGTTAAATCCATCATTCTTTTGCTCACCATGCCATCCCAGTTTGGACCTGGCCATATGCAAATCAGTCTTGACCCTGTGCCTCATGGGAACAGTCCAGCCCGAACTGCCAAGCCAGGTCCTCCCTGGACCGGAAACAAGCTTTCTAGGACCGGTTTCGGGTTTCACCCTCTTCAGCCAGGATAGCTTGATTCCAGTGGCACAATGAGCCCAGGACCCACGTCCGGGCATACCTGGCGCACTTAGGCGAGAAAGCAAAAGACACTCAATTGATGGACGGAATGCAGAACAAATCAAAACATTCACCCCCAGTCAAGAGATCTGGGTTAAATCCATCATTCTTTTGCTCACCATGCCACCCCAGTTTGGACCTGGCCGTATGCAAATCAGTCTTGATCCTGTGCCTCGTGGGAACAGTCCAGCCCGAACTGCCAAGCCAGGTCCTCCCTGGACCGGAAACAAGCATCCTAGGACCGGTTTCGGGGTTTCACCCTCTTCAGCCAGGATAGCTTGATTCCAGTGGCACAGTGAGCCCAGGACCCACGTCTGGGCATACCTTGCGCACTTAGGCGAGAAAGCAAAAAGACACACAATTGATGGACGGAATGCAGAACAAATCAAAACATTCACCCCCAGTCAAGAGATCTGGGTTAAATCAATCATTCTTTTGCTCACCATGCCATCCCAGTTTGGACCTGGCCATATGCAAATCAGTCTTGACCCTGTGCCTCATGGGAACAGTCCAGCCCGAACTGCCAAGCCAGGTCCTCCCTGGACCGGAAACAAGCATCCTAGGACCGGTTTCGGGGTTTCACCCTCTTCAGCCAGGATAGCTTGATTCCAGTGGCACAGTGAGCCCAGGACCCACGTCTGGGCATACCTGGCGCACTTAGGGCGAGAAAGCAAAAGACACACAATTGATGGACGGAATGCACAACAAATCAAAACATTCACCCCCAGTCAAGAGATCTGGGTTAAATCCATCATTCTTTTGCTCACCATGCCACCCCAGTTTGGACCTGGCCGTATGCAAATCAGTCTTGACCCTGTGCCTCATGGGAACAGTCCAGCCCGAACTGCCAAGCCAGGTCCTCCCTGGACCGGAAACAAGCATCCTAGGACCGGTTTCGGGGTTTCACCCTCTTCAGCCAGGATAGCTTGATTCCAGTGGCACAGTGAGCCCAGGACCCACGTCTGGGCATACCTGGCGCACTTAGGGCGAGAAAGCAAAAGACACACAATTGATGGACGGAATGCAGAACAAATCAAAACATTCACCCCCAGTCAAGAGATCTGGGTTAAATCCATCATTCATTTGCTCACCATGCCACCCCAGTTTGGACCTGGCCATATGCAAATCAGTCTTGACCCTGTGCCTCATGGGAACAGTCCAGCCCGAACTGCCAAGCCAGGTCCTCCCTGGACCGGAAACAAGCCTCCTAGGACCGGTTTCGGGGTTTCACCCCTCTTCAGCCAGGATAGCTTGATTCCAGTGGCACAGTGAGCCCAGGACCCACGTCTGGGCATACCTGGCGCACTTAGGGCGAGAAAGCAAAAGACACACAATTGATGGACGGAATGCAGAACAAATCAAAACATTCACCCCCAGTCAAGAGATCTGGGTTAAATCCATCATTCTTTTGCTCACCATGCCACCCCAGTTTGGACCTGGCCGTATGCAAATCAGTCTTGACCCTGTGCCTCATGGGAACAGTCCAGCCCGAACTGCCAAGCCAGGTCCTCCCTGGACCGGAAACAAGCATCCTAGGACCGGTTTCGGGGTTTCACCCTCTTCAGCCAGGATAGCTTGATTCCAGTGGCACAGTGAGCCCAGGACCCACGTCTGGGCATACCTGGCGCACTTAGGGCGAGAAAGCAAAAGACACACAATTGATGGACGGAATGCAGAACAAATCAAAACATTCACCCCCAGTCAAGAGATCTGGGTTAAATCCATCATTCTTTTGCTCACCATGCCACCCCAGTTTGGACCTGGCCGTATGCAAATCAGTCTTGACCCTGTGCCTCATGGGAACAGTCCAGCCTGAACTGCCAAGCCAGGTCCTCCCTGGACCGGAAACAAGCATCCTAGGACCGGTTTCGGGGTTTCACCCCTCTTCAGCCAGGATAGCTTGATTCCAGTGGCACAGTGAGCCCAGGACCCACGTCTGGGCATACCTGGCGCACTTAGGGCGAGAAAGCAAAAGACACACAATTGATGGACGGAATGCAGAACAAATCAAAACATTCACCCCCAGTCAAGAGATCTGGGTTAAATCCATCATTCTTTTGCTCACCATGCCATCCCAGTTTGGACCTGGCCGTATGCAAATCAGTCTTGACCCTGTGCCTCATGGGAACAGTCCAGCCCGAACTGCCAAGCCAGGTCCTCCCTGGACCGGAAACAAGCATCCTAGGACCGGTTTCGGGGTTTCACCCTCTTCAGCCAGGATAGCTTGATTCCAGTGGCACAGTGAGCCCAGGACCCACGTCTGGGCATACCTGGCGCACTTAGGGCGAGAAAGCAAAAGACACACAATTGATGGACGGAATGCAGAACAAATCAAAACATTCACCCCCAGTCAAGAGATCTGGGTTAAATCCATCATTCTTTTGCTCACCATGCCACACTAGTTTGGACCTGGCCGTATGCAAATCAGTCTTGATCCTGTGCCTCATGGGAACAGTCCAGCCCGAACTGCCAAGCCAGGTCCTCCCTGGACCGGAAACAAGCATCCTAGGACCGGTTTCGGGGTTTCACCCCTCTTGAGCCAGGATAGCTTGATTCCAGTGGCACAGTGAGCCCAGGACCCAAGTCTGGGCATACCTGGCGCACTTAGGGCGAGAAAGCAAAAAGACACACAATTGATGGAAGGGATGCAGAACAAATCAAAACATTCACCCCCAGTCAAGAGATCTGGGTTAAATCCATCATTCTTTTGCTCACCATGCCACCCCAATTTGGACCTGGCCGTATGCAAATCAGTCTTGACCCTGTGCCTCATGGGAACAGTCCAGCCCGAACTGCCAAGCCAGGTCCTCCCTGGACCGGAAACAAGCATCCTAGGACCGGTTTCGGGGTTTCACCCCTCTTCAGCCAGGATAGCTTGATTCCAGTGGCACAGTGAGCCCAGGACCCACGTCTGGGCATACCTGGCGCACTTAGGGCGAGAAAGCAAAAAGACACACAATTGATGGACGGAATGCAGAACAAATCAAAACATTCACCCCCAGTCAAGAGATCTGGGTTAAATCCATCATTCTTTTGCTCACCATGCCATCCCAGTTTGGACCTGGCCGTATGCAAATCAGTCTTGACCCTGTGCCTCATGGGAACAGTCCAGCCCGAACTGCCAAGCCAGGTCCTCCCTGGACCGGAAACAAGCATCCTAGGACCGGCTTCGGGTTTCACCCTCTTCAGCCAGGATAGCTTGATTCCAGTGGCACAGTGAGCCCAGGACCCACGTCTGGGCATACCTGGCGCACTTAGGGCGAGAAAGCAAAAGACACACAATTGATTGACGGAATGCAGAACAAATCAAAACATTCACCCCCAGTCAAGAGATCTGGGTTAAATCCATCATTCTTTTGCTCACCATGCCACCCCAGTTTGGACCTGGCCGTATGCAAATCAGTCTTGATCCTGTGCCTCATGGGAACAGTCCAGCCCGAACTGCCAAGCCAGGTCCTCCCTGGACCGGAAACAAGCATCCTAGGACCGGTTTCGGGGTTTCACCCTCTTCAGCCAGGATAGCTTGATTCCAGTGGCACAGTGAGCCCAGGACCCACGTCTGGGCATACCTGGCGCACTTAGGGCGAGAAAGCAAAAGACACACAATTGATGGACGGAATGCAGAACAAATCAAAACATTCACCCCCAGTCAAGAGATCTGGGTTAAATCCATCATTCTTTTGCTCACCATGCCACCCCAGTTTGGACCTGGCCATATGCAAATCAGTCTTGACCCTGTGCCTCATGGGAGCAGTCCAGCCAGAACTGCCAAGCCAGGTCCTCCCTGGACCGGAAACAAGCATCCTAGGACCGATTTCGGGGTTTCACCCCTCTTCAGCCAGGATAGCTTGATTCCAGTGGCACAGTGAGCCCAGGACTCACGTCTGGGCATACCTGGCGCACTTAGGCTCGAGAAAGCAAAAGACACACAATTGATGGACGGAATGCAGAACAAATCAAAACATTCACCCCCAGTCAAGAGATCTGGGTTAAATCCATCATTCTTTTGCTCACCATGCCACCCCAGTTTGGACCTGGCCATATGCAAATCAGTCTTGACCCTGTGCCTCATGGGAACAGTCCAGCCCGAACTGCCAAGCCAGGTCCTCCCTGGACCGGAAACAAGCATCCCAGGACCGGTTTCGGGGTTTCACCCCTTTTCAGCCAGGATAGCTTGATTCCAGTGGCACAGTGAGCCCAGGACCCACGTCTGGGCATACCTGGCGCACTTAGGGCGAGAAAGCAAAAGACACACAATTGATGGACGGAATGCAGAACAAATCAAAACATTCACCCCCAGTCAAGAGATCTGGGTTAAATCCATCATTCTTTTGCTCACCATGCCACCCCAGTTTGGACCTGGCCATATGCAAATCAGTCTTGACCCTGTGCCTCATGGGAACAGTCCAGCCCGAACTGCCAAGCCAGGTCCTCCCTGGACCGGAAACAAGCATCCTAGGACCGGTTTCGGGGTTTCACCCCTCTTCAGCCAGGATAGCTTGATTCCAGTGGCACAGTGAGCCCAGGACCCACGTCTGGGCATACCTGGCGCACTTAGGGTGAGAAAGCAAAAGACACACAATTGATGGACGGAATGCAGAACAAATCAAAACATTCACCCCCAGTCAATAGATCTGGGTTAAATCCATCATTCTTTTGCTCACCATGCCACCCCAGTTTGGACCTGGCCGTATGCAAATCAGTCTTGATCCTGTGCCTCATGGGAACAGTCCAGCCCGAACTGCCAAGCCAGGTCCTCCCTGGACCGGAAACAAGCATCCTAGGACCGGTTTCGGGGTTTTACCCCTCTTCAGCCAGGATAGCTTGATTCCAGTGGCACAGTGATCCCAGGACCCACGTCTGGGCATACCTGGCGCACTTAGGGCGAGAAAGCAAAAGACACACAATTGATGGACAGAATGCAGAACAAATCAAAATATTCACCCCCAGTCAAGAGATCTGGGTTAAATCCATCATTCTTTTGCTCACCATGCCATCCCAGTTTGGAACTGGCCATATGCAAATCAGTCTTGACCCTGTGCCTCATGGGAACAGTCCAGCCCGAACTGCCAAGCCAGGTCCTCCCTGGACCGGAAACAAGCATCCTAGGACCGGTTTCGGGGTTTCACCCCTCTTCAGCCAGGATAGCTTGATTCCAGTGGCACAGTGAGCCCAGGACCCACGTGTGGGCATACCTGGCGCACTTAGGGCGAGAAAGCAAAAGACACACAATTGATGGACGGAATGCAGAACAAATCAAAACATTCACCCCCAGTCAAGAGATCTGGGTTAAATCCATCATTCTTTTGCTCACCATGCCACCCCAGTTTGGACCTGGCCGTATGCAAATCAGTCTTGACCCTGTGCCTCATGAGAACAGTCCAGCCCGAACTGCCAAGCCAGGTCCTCCCTGGACCGGAAACAAGCATCCTAGGACCGGTTTCGGGGTTTCACCCTCTTCAGCCAGGATAGCTTGATTCCAGTGGCACAGTGAGCCCAGGACCCACGTCTGGGCATACCTGGCGCACTTAGGGCGAGAAAGCAAAAGACACACAATTGATGGACGGAATGCAGAACAAATCAAAACATTCACCCCCAGTCAAGAGATCTGGGTTAAATCCATCATTCTTTTGCTCACCATGCCACCCCAGTTTGGACCTGGCCATATGCAAATCAGTCTTGACCCTGTGCCTCATGGGAACAGTCCAGCCCGAACTGTCAAGCCAGGTCCTCCCTGGACCGGAAACAAGCATTCTAGGACCGGTTTCGGGGTTTCACCCCTCTTCAGCCAGGATAGCTTGATTCCAGTGGCACAGTGAGCCCAGGACCCACGTCTGGGCATACCTGGCGCACTTAGGGCGAGAAAGCAAAGTTATAGTTAGGACCTATTATCCATAGGAAATCCGCGACATTCTATTTGAAATAATGTTGGCGCCGGTTGACGAATCTTCGTGAAAGTTTCCAACTTGTTGGGGCGCTCCGGTCTGCTCCTATCCTGAAAGTCTCGGGGTGATACGTCAAGCGGGGGCCGAGAAAAAAGGGGGGTCCCAAAACACGTTTTCCCCATTCATTTTTCCATAGGAACCTTTAGTCGCAGCTACAGCCCGAACTGCTGAACGGAATTACACCAAATTTGGCAAAGAGGTAGCCCTTGGTTCAGTGTCGTGCCTTTTGCTTAAATGGTGTAAATCCGTTCAGTAGTTCCTGAGAAAATCAAAAGTAAAGTCACATATATATCTATGGCCGAGTAGGGTCCGCGTACCCTCCCGATCACGAGCTGTATGCTAATTGGTTGTCAAGTGGCTGTCAACACTCCAAATCAGGAAGTGTTGGCAGCCATTTTGTCCCTCGGTAGAACCGAGGGACAGAAACAAGTGCGCAAAGCGCAAAAGGGGACAGGGTAGAAACACCCTGACCCCTAGGTCTGCTCAGGGGGTCCCACAAGGACCCCCAGGGCAGAAAAAGCATTTTTTTTTTTTTAAATCGGCAGGATGCGCTCAGGGTGCGCGGATCCTGCCGAATAAAAAAAATCGAAGCGCGTGTCCCGTGCTTCTATGTTAATTTGCCCCCGGGTGGACCAAGTCCCGGGGGCATGGTGGGGGGGGTTTAGATTTAATGTGGGGGGCCTCTAAGGCCCCCCAAGCCCCGGGGACCGCCACTCCCCGGGGCTTTAAAAATAATGGTGCGGGAGGGCTCTTGGCCTCCCGCAGCCCCGGGGACCGCCACCCCCGGGGCTTCTTTTTTAAAATTATTTTCACCTGTGTGGGGGGCTCCAGCCCCCCCACACGCCCCGGGGACCGCCACCTCCCCGGGGCTGTGAAATGGTTGGGAGGGGGGCCGCGCGGCCCCCTCCTGGAGCCCTTGATGGCCCTGGGGACCGCCACCCCCAGGGCCGGCTCCTGCAGTGTCCCGGGGTGCCTACCCCGGGACACTGTAGTTTGCTATGACAGGACGGAGCCTCGCGGCTCCCGTCCTGTCATAGCAAACTAGGTTTGCATTTGAAAGAGAGAGCAGGAAACCTGCTCTCTCTTTCAAAATGCAACCCAATTGCTTTTCCACATGGGGAGCAGCATGTTAGCTGCTCCCCATGAGGAAAGCAATGCCGGCTCCCGTAGGACACGGGGAGCCGGCGGGACTGTGGGGGGATTGGGGACCCCCCACAGTCCCCAACCAGAGGCCAGGCCCCGGGGGATGGGGTCCCCGGGGCCATAAGTGACAGGGAGGGGGCCACGCAGCCCCCCTCCCCAAATAAAAAAAATTAAAAAAGGGCAAAGCCGGCCCCGGGGGATGGGGTCCCCGGGGCCTTAAATGGCCTGAGGAGGGGGCCTCGCAGCCCCCTCCAAATTAAAAAAATAAAAATCGAGGGCATGCCCCGGGGATGGGGTCCCCGGGGCCAATACAGGCCCAGGGAAGGGGAGCCACGCAGCCCCCTTCCCGTTTTTTTTAATAAAAAAATGCTCAGGCCCCGGGGGATGGGGTCCCCGGGGCCAAGATTGCCAGGGAAGGGGGCAACGCAGCCCCCTCCCATTAAAAAAAATTAGAAGAAAAAAAAAACGACCGCCCCCTCCCTGCAGTACTCTGCAAACGCGCCCCCTGGCGCGTTTTAAGAAGGGAAGTAATCCCCTTGAATACTGGGGGTCCCTGGGGGCCAACTAGCCCACCAGGAACCTCCAGTATGCCCCAGGGGGCTGCGTTGCAGAGAGGTGTACAGAGGCCACGCCCCTTTTTACACCTCTCTGCAACGCAGCTCTGTGGCGCTTTTTAGAAGTACATGGTTGGCTAGTTGGAATCCAGGGACCCTCAGGATTCAAGGGGACTTAATCCCCCAACTTAAAACGCACCACGGGGCGCGTTTGCACAGTGGTGAAGGGAGTGGGCGGGGCTTCAGGTGACATGTGTGCAAACAGGCCCCGTGGCGCGTTTTAAGATGGGGAATTAAATCCCCTTCAATCCTGAGGGTCCCTGGGGCCAACTAGCCCAACAGGTACGTCCAGAAAGCGCCACAGAGCTGCATTGCAGAGAGGTGCAAAAGGGGCGTGGCCTCTGAACACCTCTCTGCAACGCAGCTCCCTGGCGCATACTGGAGGTACAGGGTGGGCTAGTTGGACCCCAGGGACCCTCATGATTCAAGGGGACTTAATCCCCCAACTTAAAACGCGCCACGGGGCGCGTTTGCACAGATGTCACCTCAGGCCCCGCCCTCCCTTCACCATTGTGCAAATATTCCTCTAAAATCAGCCGAACTACGAATTCCTATTTACTCACCTGTTATCAGGAGAGACCTCAGTGCTGCATCTTTCAGCCCAGTACTGATCCTGAAAAGTAATTTTAACCGTACTTACCAGTAACTTGAATTTCCTTCCATAGGCTAACATTGACTGGTTTCACTTGGAAATTCTTCTAAGTGTGGAGTTTTGGAACTTTATAATATTCCTCTAAAATCAGCCGAAATACGAATTCCGATTTACTCACCTGTTATCAGGCGAGACCTCAGTGCTGCATCTTTCAGCCCAGTACTGATCCTGAAAAGTAATTTTAACCGTACTTACCAGTAACTTGAATTTCCTTCCATAGGATATCATTGCCTGCTTTTTGCTGAAAAAGTTTCTAAGTGTCGATTTTTGAAACATACAAATATTCCTCTAAAATCAGCCAAAATACGAATTCCGATTTACTCACCTGTTATCAGGAGAGACCTCAGTGCTGCATCTTTCAGCCCAGTACTGATCCTGAAAAGTAATTTTAACCGTACTTACCAGTAACTTATATTTCCTTCCGTAGGAATCCATTGTCTGGTTTTCAGCAGAAAAGTTTCAAAGTGTTGATTTTCACAAACTACAAATATTCCTTAAAAATCGCCTGTATGACTTAAACGCATTCTTTCAACTGTTTACAGGAGATGCACCAGTGCTGGATCCAGGATCCACCACTGAGTAAGAAAAAGTAACGATAACACTACTTACCTGCTAAGTGAATTTCCTCCCATAGGATAACATTGGTGATTCTATGTGAAAAAGTTTCTAAGTGTCAACTTTTAAAATACAATAATATTCCTTAAAAATCACTACTGTAACCAAAACACTTTTACTCAACTGTTTACAGGAGATGTCCCAGGACTGAATCTAGGATCCAGTCCTGTGGTTAGAAAAGTAATCCATAAAGTAACTAATTGCATTTAGCTAGAAATTCACATTGAGCTCAATGTTGCATTGTGTTTGAAATTGTGTTGCCCATTGCAACAACTGTAACTACTGTACTTAAAAGTCTATTGCCTATTTGCAAAGTATTTAAACTAAAGTAATTCATTCTGAGAAAGTATATTTTGTAATGTAATGTATAATGTAATTACAATGTAATTTAAAAAATAAAATATCTAAAAATAAATAGTTTAAAAAAATGTAGTAAATCAGTATAAAAAAAAAAATATATAACAATTAATACATTTAAAAATTGTCATTTACAAAACCTTTGAAATTCCCTGAAAAAAACCATAGGTTTCACACATGTTATAGTTAGGAATTAGCATTTAAAAACCTTTGAAATTCACTGAAAAAACCATAGGTTTCAGGCTTGTTATAGTTAGGAATTAGCATTTTAAAAACCTTTGAAATTCACTGAAAAAACCATAGGTTTCAGGCCTGTTATAGTTAGGGTTTAGCATTTAAAAAACCTTTGAAATTCACTGAAAAAACCATAGGTTTTAGGGAAAGTTATAGTTAGTTGGACATTGCACTCGTACAAAACCCGTGAAATTCCCCCGTTATAGTTAGTTCAGCTAACTATAACTCGCGCTCCCGCAATGCACTGCTGATGACGTCACATATTACATCACTCATGACATGGTCAGTGACATCACTGATGACATCTCAAATGACATCACTGATGACATCATCCATGTGAGAATTTAATGCATCTTCTCACACCCTAATATAACTTTTGATACACCCACTCTAAATTACAGACTGCCATTCTCAAAACCATACACACTCCAATACCAATAAGTACATACCCACTCACTGATTCTTAGGTCTACACACACACATCTACTCACTCACCCGTACAGTCACTCATAATTACAGTCACTCAGTACAGGACTATCATATGCACTCATACACCTATATAAACACTCACACAACGCAACTCATCCATAGAGGTACTCACACACCTAGTCAGTCATGCAAATAATTAATCACACTCCAATTTACTCACCTATACAGTTATACACACCAGCTCACTTACTCATAAAAATACTAGCACATTCTTACGCTCCTATGCAATCACTGATGCAAGCACACACTCATCCATATAGCCACTCTCACAATCACACACTCTCACTTATAGCCGTTTATATACTCCAACACACATATATACTGCCTTTCACATATGTAGTTACTCACACATGTACCACTGAGATATACATTCAATCACTAACACACCCATACACACACTCACCCACCCATACAGTCCATCACAGACGCACTCTTGAAACCATGCACCCAGTGAATCACCCACTCACACATCTATGCACAGAGTCACACACACCCCACCCACATAAACACTGAGGCACCCATACAGATACTCAGAGAACCAATCCATAACCCATATAGACACTCATTTAGCTAGTCAGAAACCCATGCAGCTGCTTACACAACAACAGACAGACGGATACAGACATTCACACAGTTTAGTCACTCACCCATGCATCCAGTAAGATACGTTTAATCACTCACTTATAGACTCAGTCACGCACCTACTAAATCATCCATTCAGACGCTTATACACCCACTCATTCTTCAATACGCCTTTCCCTATATATATTAAACATATTTAAACTTTACAGAAACACACAGTCACTGGATGATGTCAGTGATGTCATCAGTGATGTCACTGACCATGTCATGAGTCTATTAGAACCTAGACAAAAAGCAGAAACAGAGATGTTGACATGTGTAACAACATATACTCCAGCCTCCAATAGGATAAAAAATGTCATCAGGAAACATTGGGGCATATTAAATACTGGGAGCATGACCCTTGAACAACCACGCTTTGCCTTCAAACGATCAAAGAATCTGAAAGACATACTGATCCATACCAGGCCTCAGACACGAACGGTTAACACACAAAGACAGTTGTGGGACCTTCCGCCTGTTCAGGGTCACTACCCGTGCAGCACATGCACAGTCTGCGCCCTCACAACAGTGACTAAGAAAATCATCTTCAATGCAACCTTCACATGGGAATTGCGTAAACACACTAATTGTAATACGACAAATTGCATTTATATGATTACGTGTCCCTGCAATCTCAGATACATAGGGATGACTACACGTCCGGTCAAAGTGAGAATCACGGAACATCGCAGTAATTTCCGGTGTCATAAAGTGAATACCAAAATGTGCACACACTTCTTTAACACCCAACATTCACCAGACTCTTTTCGTTGGGTGATTCTTGAAACATTCACTAAAATCAGCAAAGAAGCTTTGTTTTACAAAGAACAAAGATGGGTGCATCGTCTGTCTTCTGACAGACAAGGACTGAATGAGGACATTCCTTGGAGCGCTTTACGCACTTAAAAACTACCTTGGAATAGCACCTTATCACTGCATCACTGACACCTATTGCTCTTCATTAGACCCAGTACACTAAGATTCACATTCATGTGAAATTACATATTGGGGATACTTTGCTAGAGATGATAATGAAGCCTTATGGTGACTTCTACTCCACTCCAAAATGGCCCCCAGCCTTTCCAAAGATTACAAAGATTACAAAATGGCCCCCATCCTCCTTTTCTTCTCTTTACCATGAACGGAGGACGCGCCAATCTCACGATGGTTGCCAACCAAGATTACCCTTATAAACTCGACACATAACTTATTAGGTTACTCTCCTATCTGCATTTCACACAGTGCGGGGCAGAACAATATATATCTGTAGTAGCCTCACGTCTGCTCACCATGTATATACTTTTTATTTAAAATAAGGCGGAAGCCCGGGCGGTTGAGTGCTTTATTAATTCCACAACCTCCAAAACCCTGTACCTGATCGGGGTTGTTTCCATAGCCTTAAGATGTAGAAACTGACTACCTGCTCAAGTTAGGGTACCCACTCCAAGATGGCGCCCGCAGTAGAGAGAACAGCACAATGGCTGTCCTCACTCACGCGAGCGGTCCAGCTGGTAGCAATCAGGAGTTAACGAGGAGGAGCAGCGGGTATTTAAACCGGGCTTTTTCACTACACCATACCTCCCGGTCCCGGCAGCAGTGGGTAGGTCCTTGGACACATTGCGTACTACGCAAACGTGAGTACTATGTTAACCTTTATGGTCTGTTGATGTTCCGCACTCCCAACCCCTGTTAATGGGTTTCCCAGCCAGTTTAAAACATTCAACTAGGTAGATGCACTTTCCTATCTCCTCCCCCTTTTTTTGTTTCTTTTGTTTCTTTAGCCCAACTTCAGTAACAAATATGAAACCTGTGTTGTTCCACCATAACTGGGATCACTTTTTAATGCTGTGGGCAATGTTAATGAACTACCCCTGAATGATGTGCACTTCTCTATGTGCCAGATAGCGTGATGTAGGAGCATGTCACTATATGTTCTAAGGAGGCCCACATATCCAATCCTCTAGTTTATTCAATTAAAACGCTATTAACTTCGCAAGCTGGCAGCTTTTAACTGTTCCTTTTTATCTGCATACCCCTGTAGTATATGGGGAAGTTCCTCATATCTTGACCTGCTGGGGTTGATGAAGCAGTAGTATATCCCAATTAGGGTGAGACTTGTGCTCTTTCTGCAGTTTTCGGTTTTTAATACACGGATGTGGTCACTACACACATGAGCAATAATGTGACCACTTCAATATTTGGCACCTGGTGTTTATATGCCTGTAACACCTCACCACTGTGTGCTGTGATTTAGACACACAGGGAATAGGACAGTAGTGTTTGATATTTGTGATATTTGTTTGACATCATACATTAATATGTGATTTTCTCTCCATAATAGGTAGAACCAGAACTACCAGCCATTAGACAGAGTAAGTCATGGTGGCTTAAATCCCTAACATTAATTCATTATTGTTTTCCAGTCCACCTTAGTGTAGATAGTTTTTTAACTGTAGGTCCTGACGAATCACCTCTAGACTTGTAGAATTGCGAAGAAACATGTTGACCAACCACACGGAAGAGCGCCACACCTAAGACATTATCTTAGCATTGCGCCTTTCCTCTTTATTTTAATCAGGGTAGGAGACCCCACAATTAAAGTTATTTTTGCTGGTACTCCCAACCCTGTTTTAACTCACAGAATCATCACACACCACTTATTCATCTACACTCACTAAATCTCTCACCCCCACGGCACCAAACGGCTATTTGGAAAAGATCTCCGCCAAAGTGCTCCTCATCGGGAGCCCGTCAGGCATTGCAGCGCCGGCCAGACGAGGAGCAGCCCGATGATGAAGCATGACACCCAACTGGGTGTGTGAGGGCATTACATTCCAAAGAAATGGATTCCCATCTCTTTTTGACTCTGTAGCCTATTGTCCTTTGTACATTGCTAAATTCTAGATCATTCAGGAACAGCACAACTTTAATTTTCATATTGCATTTGGGCAACTGTGCTGGACCTCATGTATAAAAGCCCTTTGTCCCTCTATTTGTGAATATTGTGTCAAAATGACGCCACGTGTAAGGTGATATTTCAACACACTCGCTAAGGTGTGTTGATGTGTGGGTGGTGTCTGTATACTTACGGACCCACTAATAAAAACCTGTAAGGAAAAAAGAAGAAAAGACAAAAAGACAAAACACACATAACATGAATGCAACATAAAATGCAATCTTTTCTTCGCAATATTCATGTGCCACTGTGATTGTCTAGGTGAGTAGGCACAGGCGTAAGTCGGTCTTTAAAAAAGGGACCGGATGAATTATAGCTTATGCTAGGGGATAGGGACGTACCCCCGCACTATCCTCGCTCTCTCCTTTGTTCAACTAGAACTCCTCTAAACACATATTATTGCTGTATTTGAATACTAAACAGGCAGTCACAATTGCTGTTACCTTGCAGTTATAAGGGACTTGATTTGAATGGTGCAGCAGGTGCAGTGGCACTGGGGCCAAAAGCTCTAGGGGCCCCACTAAACCCAGATTATTGTTAAATATTACTACTAAACAAAACAGTCACAAGTACATTTATCTAGCAGGTAATCTGGGCATGATTTGAATGCTGCAGCAGGTGAAGTAGTACCAGGACCAAACGCTCTAGGCACCCCACTAAACACCTAATATTGCTATATTTTACTACTAAACAGGCAGTCACAAGTGCAGTTACCGTGCAGACAACAGGGTCATGATTTGAATGGTGCAGCAGGTGCAGTGGCAACGGGCCCAAAATTTGTCTTGACCTCCTCAAAACACCTAATATTGCTATTTATTACTACTCTGCTGGCAGACACAATTGTAGTTATCTTGCAGTTAAAATGGGCTTGATTAAAATGGTGTAGCAGGTGCAGTGGCACTGGGGCCAAACGCTCTAGGGACCGCACTAAACACAGAATATTGCTAAACCTTAATTCTATTATTTCCCTCTTTCATTTTATTTTTCAAAATTTCACTCTTACTTACCAGCACTATACCACTAGTAACAGCACAATGCATTGCCTTTTTGTACATAAACAAGTTATAACACTTTAACTGACTTTCTGTAACTACTCAGCAAGCTACAACTTACAACAAAAAACAGCTTATTGTTAATTACATTGGCGAAACTTAATGCATTTACCAATGATTGTTTAACAGAGAAGTGCACTTTGTGCATTGTTCAGGATTACACAATTTCATGGTGTTCCCTAAAATTAATATCTACATGTATAATGAAAGCTAGATCAGACAGCACTCCAGGGGCAAATGAGTTACCAGCTTCAGTTTGCAAATTAGGCATAGAATATTGGTTTTGCTGGTTACATCCTCTAATGCATGGTACTTCTCAGGTCAGATCCCTGCCCGTTACACAAAAAGGATTAAAATCTGAAGCATCTAATTACAGAATGGTTTCATTGCTTCGATACTGAAACTGTGCCAGTTTGCTTCGGAAAGCTGTTATAGTATGGGAAGATGAAAAAGATCTTATCCCCTGGTACCAGGCAGGCTTTCGGGACAACAACAGGACTATAGAAAATATAATGACACTCTCTACTTTTCAAAACAAGTTCAGGCCGCCTTCCACTCCAAGGGGTTATTTACAAGAGGCGTGCGCCGCCAGAGCATCACTTTTTTTTACGGTCCGGTGGCACAGGCCTCTCAATCATATCTATGAGGCGGCGCAAAGTCACCCTGCGTGGCTTTGCATGGCCTCATAGATATGGAGTAAGGCAAGGCAGCGCAAAGCGCTGCATTGCCTTACTCTGCGTCAAGGAGGCATTCTGTGGAGGTTGCTGAGTGTGTTCCCGCTCAACACTCATGGATTTTGACACTGCCCCAGATTTACAACATCACGTAAACCTGGGGCAGTGCCAAAAACTTATGCATCCCCAAAGTTGGCGTAACGAGGAGAAATGCTTACATTTCTCCTCATTTTTTCCTCTAGTGCACGTGTGCTGCAATCTGCAGCACACATAGAACAAGGAAAATGCTTCTCATGATGGTTGTGTGCAGGAAGGTGCCCCTTTTTGCACAAAAACAATCATGCCAACAACACAGACACACTTGCACCATGATGCAAGGGTGCCTGCGTTGCCACTCAGCTGCAACTTCTACGCCGGCGCTGGCTGAAAGGCCAGGAATGCACTGTATCTTGTAAATACGGTTGCTATGCTGCCCTACACCAGTTCTTTCTAAATGAGGCCCTAAGTCTCTGTGCCAGCATTATAGACTTCAAGAAAGTCTTTGACAATATTCACCAAAACAAGTTGTGGAATAAAATGTCTTTGTAGGAGATTAAAGCCTAAAGAGGCTTTGTATTCAGACACCTGGATTCAGGTCAAGCTTGGAGATAATTGCCTTTCACAAAGTACATTTTCACAAGGAGAGGTCTTAAGCAGGGATGTGTCCAGTGGCGGTGCGTCCATTAGGGCGCTGGGGCGTTGCCCCACAAGCCGCCCACGCCCGCAAAGTAAACAAACAGTAAACTAACTGACAATGCATGTCAGACAGTCAGCATGACGCCGGAGGCCGGACCGCCCACCCCCTTCAGAGTCTGAAGGGGGTGGGCGGTCCGGCGTCATGCTGACTGACTGACATGCATTCTCAGGCAGCCAGGGGGTGGCGCGGAGCGCACAGCAGGCAGCAGCACAAGTGCGCATGCTGGGTGAAGGTCGGAGAATTTTTCCCACCAGCCCAGTCATGCGCACTAGTGTCTGTATGGCTGGCGGCTGCGCATTAGGAGACCGAGGGTTGCTCATCGCTGCAACCCTCGGTCTCCTAATGGGCGGCAGGGCGGCAAGTAACCCTGCTAAGCCAATCCTGGCGCTGCTGAAGCAGCGCCAGTATTGGCTTAGAGGGGTTGCCACTTCAGTGACGCTGCGCGGCTGTTCCTGAAGACGTTGGGCGCCAACGCGGGACCCCGGGGCCGGCCCAGAAACAGAGGCGGTCAGGTAAGTTTTCTTAATTTTATTCTCCCCCGGCCCCGCACCCCCTGACACCTCCCCGCGAGTATTGCGAGCCGCGACTGGGGCCCACAGTGTGCTAGTGGAGCAGCTAACCCATGGCTCTTCTTTAATGGACTTCCAAGGCCCATTGCTGCCCTGTGCCAATGCCCACTGACTTGACACGTATTGGAGGTTTGCCGAGGTCTACAGTGCGAACTAAGAACACAGTTGACACTTTAAGATTCTGATGGCTGGCTAAGTGTATCTATTGCCTCCTACTCACCCTGTCGGTCAAATCTGATGTTTGATTTGTAGGATCCAGATTTGCATAATTGGTGAATCTATAGTAATTATTGGTTGGCACAGTCCGCTTCTGAGGGGGCAGATAGGTACCTATGTAAACATCCACCCAGTAGACAACAATTGGCATGCTGCGGTGGCTGCACACAAAGAGAGGCCAATGCATGAATGGTTGTGGGGTCTGTATGTGTCTGTCAGAATCCACATTTTGGTTTAAGCCTCATGGATACATCGCTAATAGTCCTTGACCCTCTGCCACCCACAGGGCAACCAACGCGGCATACAATTATTGAGGCTGCCCTGCGGTGCAATCAGTCCTTCTTCTCCAACTCCAGCCAGAGAACGGTGATTGGATGAATAGAGCTATCCTCACGGCCAGCATCATGCGCTGTGCCTCGTCCGGGTGTCTGCTGTTCTGAATGTGTCGCAGTGTCCGGGGCCATTTGTGACTCTCACATCTGCCTCCGACCTCGCCTCACACCTTGGCCACGTTTTCCACTGGAATAATAGAAGCAAGGTCAAGATTCTGGAACTGACAAGTGTCCAGTCAAGCCACCGTCCTTTGTGTAGCCTCGGACCTACTGATGCCTCCACCCACCTCTCTCCAACTTCACCCATCGGACTCTAACTTCTGCCTAAACCCTTAGCGCCCTGAAGTACCCGAAAGGCAATGTCAAGCACTTAACTGAAGTACTAAGTTACCGAAAGGTTTACGGGTGTGGGAATATGTCTGATCATAGACAGGGTCCAGGGATGCCTCATTCTCACAGCAATTCGTTCCTATGCTGCTGGTTAATTAAACAGGCAGCATTTAGGGTGTCACAGGCACGGCTGATGGCTTCATACAGCGAGAGTAACACTTGAGTAAAAGCTTATTTTTATCATAGTCTACAGGTTTGAGGGCGAGAGAGAGACACACAGAGAGGTGCGCATGCGGAGTGCAGAAAAACACCTGTTCACTAAAAGAATAGCGATTTTGCAGTTACTTTGATTTTACAACGACTTTTCTATTTTTTTGCTAGCTAGACGAGGTTCCCAATGTAGAACTTTCGCACTCCTGTAGCGCTACAGGAATTTATAAAGCGCCTATTGTCAACCTTCATCATTTAACTATTGATCATTTCCCTGAAGCTCTGTCCAGGTTCAGGCATCAAGGAGCTATACAGGTAGAGTGAGCTTGAATGCACGTTCCTACCACAATTACCATATATCATGTAAAAATCAAATGTATGTCTCATACTTTCCTTTTTATTTATTTATGTAACTGTTTTATGTAGCGCTCCCGCACCACAAGATTATTAGGAACTTTTTGATTTAATTAACAAAAAGACAGAATAAGTGAGGAAAAATGTTTGCAGAACCTTGCAATAGGGGCATCGCATATAAACGTACAAGAATAGAAAGGGGTTAAGCGCTAGAGAGAAGAGGCGCTAGTTCAAGAAGAGGTGGAAGCGTGGCGGTTTTAGGTGTTTCACAAACGTGAGAAGGTTTCAGTTACTAGTGGTTTCGAAAGGCAGACAGTTCCATGCAGTTGCTGCAGCGCTAGAGAGATGGGAAAGAGAGACTTTGAAATGAGGTGCTTCGAGCTGAAGTTCGGCTTCTGGGAGCTCTCTGGGTGTCTCTTGGATAGGTACTGAAGGCCTTCTCGGAGAGGCACATTCATTTCAATTTTATTCTCCATCATTCGAATAGAAGATAATACAGATCATTTGTAACTCGGGTGATGGGGAGGCCGAGGGAGTGGGACGTGGGGGGGCGGGGGGGGGCAGTGAATGGAGGACAGAAAAAGCACTGGAGAGGGAGTGGAGAGAGATAGAGAACAGACAGAGGAAGGGGAAGAGGAGAGAAAGTGCAAAGAGAGGAGAGAGAAGATGACCGCTATAAGGAGGACACAGAAAGGAGGCATAGAAGGGCGACAGAGAGAACACAGGGGAGAAAGCTGAGGGAGAAGGAGAGGGAATAGACAGTGCTTTAAATGGGCCGGTACTCACCGGTACTGAGTACCGGCACTTCTTAAATTTGCCGAGCAGAGTACCGGCACTTCTCCACTGTCAAGGAGAGTACCGGTACTCAGGGTCGGATTAATAAGGTGGGCACTGGACTTGTGCCCGAGGGCCAGCTGCGTGCCGTTTGTTTGGCAGCATGTTGGATGTTGCCGTATGTACTATACGGCTGTGGCAAGCAGCCTGATGGGGCCTGAACGGCCTATTGGAGGCCTGCGCAGAGGCAAGAGGGCCTCTGCTCCCTTCCTACCCAGATGGAGGCTCTATCACCCGGCTGCCAGGCATCGATGCTGGATCCGTGGAGGAACACAGGTACAAACGGCTAAAATGTTCACCCCTTGGCCTCCCGCTGGAGTCTGACTGTCTTTCTCATGACTCACTTGTCCCTGCGATTCCACCCCGCCCGCTGGGACATTGAGTCCATGATGGGCGGGGATGAGGTGGTGAAGATGGCTTAAGCAGCCTCCCTGGTGCCCAGGTGAGTTGGGAGGGAGGTCAACTGACCTTCCCATTGGAGGCCACTATTGGTCTTCCCCTGACCTGTACCCTGCTGGACTCTGCACGCGCTCGGGACCCTGCAGTGTTCACTGCCTGCCAGTGCAAGCTCTCCAGCCGTGGGGCCTTCTGCCGAGGGGAGAGGAGGGAAAATGGGGGTGAGTGAAGGTGAAGAGTGAGGGGGAAGGAGCAGAGAGTTTAAAGTAGGAAAAGGTAGAGAGGCAGAAGGGGTAAGCGCAGACAGAGATATGGAAGACATCCAGACGGTTATGGAAAGAGGTAGAGAGGCGCGGAGAGGGCAGATTAAAAATAGAAAGAGTGATGAGAGAGAGTGATAGGATACAATTGGGGTAACGAGAGTGGGACAGAATTAGCTACTAACGGGAGAGAGGTGAGTGTGGGAGGGATCTCGAGCTTAGAGATGTGAAAACAGAGAGTGTGTGTTTGAGAGGCACAGAATCAGGAGGTATTTGAAAAGAAATGCGCGGAATGCTCGTTTGTGTGTAGACTTGAATATTTAATGATTGCACCAAATGCAGCCAAATAGGAACATTAGAAATATTATGATATTAAGAAGCTGCAAATATTACAAAACAAGAAAACATGAACATTTGGTGTTTCACCTTCATTTTGTATAACGAGTTAACTAACACATTTTGTTTGGATTGATACATTTCTCACATGTTTTGTTCTGTTGCGCAACCAGTGTAAGTGCCAGAGTCTCTCTCCTCCTAGAGCACATTGATTATTAGCCTGAAAGTGCTAAAAGTACTGTTGATGGCTTGGCTCATTCAGGGTTTTAGCTGTTAATCTGCACATATGGAAAGTTTGAGACCATTATCCAGGGAAATGCAAGGCCAAATGAATACTCAATAGAAGTTTTTGTATCATCATGTCTCACTCTGCCTCTAACCCCGCCCACTAGCCACGCCCCTAGCTCAATTTAATGAGTACCTGCACTTATTTTTTCCCATTTAAAGCACTGGGAATAGAGCAGAAAGTAATGAGGTGGGAGAAGAAGAGCGAAAACAGAGGAGAGAGGCTACAAAGAGGAGAGAGGCATATGTATTAGTAACATGTTCTCTTCATTTGCTGCCTCCCTTTGTGGTCTCCAAGATGCCACTGTCTGAGCCTGCATGGTTTAAGGGGGGTGCGGGGAAGAGGCTGTAATTGTAGCAGCAACTTTCTGGGGAGAAAGAAAGGCTGGATATTGTTAATTGTGCCAGTTAAAAAAGGTGGTGTTTTGTTGTCTTTATTTCGCAATCGTGAAAAGAAAGGGCACCCGAAGCCAAGCGCTGCGAAGACACGTGTTCCATCACGCAGAGGGACAGATTTCTAAAATACTAAACAGGTTTAGTTAGCACTTAAGGAGTAGGAGCTGCTGTGCCTGGTGCAATTTTAACTCCAAGGCCGGGGCAAGGGCGTGTGGAGATACTGGCACTTTCGCCTGGAGTGAGTTTTTCTGTTTACTCCATAATCTGCCATAAAGAGCACAGAAAATTATGTTTGGTTTCAGTCTGTAAGGTGAGAGTAGCGTCTTAGTGCTGCAGGGGCTGCACAGGCCTGCTTTTACCCGCCATGTCACCTCTCTCCAGACATCGCAGCGCCGAAAACTTAATGAACACTACTTCGTAACAAGAATGAAAATAATAATACAGCGGGAGTTTACTTCCCCATGTTTAGATTTGTTTTTGTGTTTCATTGCATTATGGCACATTTTTTAATACAAACAGTTGTTGAACCGTAATGCAGCTGGGCTTAATTGTGTGCAATATTCAGAGCAGACACTGTTGGAGAAGAGGCCACTGGTTTAAAGAGCCCTCGTACTGTTTATGATGGCTCCGATAACATCTGCGTGGAAAGTAACTTGCAACCGAAAAGAGATTGACAATAGAAATTATACAGAGGGTAAAGTGTGACCTAAGTGCGTGCATGCTTTTAAATTACATGTTTACTTGATCTTGCATTCTCCACGAGTTAGCTATTTTATAATGTTGTTGTTTATCTGTATTTTTTTCTGTGCATACTTTGAGGCTTGAGCCATGCCAGGTGTTTATGAAGGGCTTTGATTGAGCACGCAGGCGCTAAGGCTAAAGCCAAACAAAGTGCCTGTCAGTGGGTTGGCCTCTGCAGAGCACACAGAACAATATTTGTGTATTCCATTTGCAACTGAAATTCTGTGGAAATGTGTGTGAAGGGGGTACACTGATGTCAAAATATTTGTAAGGCAAAAGTAAGAGAAATTAAAGTGCTTATATTTGAGGGAGTGCAGTGCATGTTGGGGGCGGTGAAGTGACAGATGTGAGGAAGGGCATTCGGGGAAGAGTGAAAAGAGGATGCTGAAGAGGAAAGAGAGGGGGTTGAAGATGTGCAGATGGACAAGATATGCAGAGAAAAAGAGGATACATATCTAACATAAAGCACACATAATTGAAGGCCAAAACTCCTTCCACAGGCCTCAATGCTATTTAATTCACAGACTCACTATTTCAGAATTTCAACATTTTCAATGTTAATTATTTATAAGAAATCATTGTTGTTACTCATTTATCTTAAACAGCTAACACCCAGTGACAAAGCCAATCATACTGACAGGCTTTAGGCGTATGTCAGTTGCTGTGCCATTTATCTGGATAAAATTACATCTCAGTGAGAAACCAAAATACCGGTCTGATGGCACACTATGGGAATCACAGAAATGTATTTGGCATGTTCCTTTATAGGGAGCACCCACTTTTTTCATCTCACTTAAAGACCTGTCTGCACATATTTCTATATGACTGGTTACAGCCAGCAGCTGTGGGTGCTTCCCGAAGTCTGGTTTGAGCATATTTTTCCAAAGTTAATGCTGCATGCAGTGCAAGACACTCGGCAAGCATACATTTTAAAGGGCTAAAGTTGTTGTCATGCAGAACAATTTACATATTACAGTAACTGTTGAACAAATTAATGCAAGAAGATACGGGGCAGTTTTTAATGTGTTTAATATTTCAAGACTATATGTTCCCACTGCTTAATAAGCCTTGCTTTATCGCTGCATTCATTTGCTTTAAAATTCACCATTTGCCAATCTTTTTACATTTCTTTCTCAGGAGAGGGACTCTCCTAGACCCCAGGTTTGTCCATTGAACTTGTTCACATCGCTAACTAGTGTGTTCTTTTGGAAAGGGTAGAGCCAAAGCAGTCTTGCTTAGTACCCTAGCCCTCTTCAGAAGTCAGACTTGCTTAGCAACCCAGAAATTCTCTGAAATAATGTATGAGTTTTCTTTTATGAATGCCTAGAAGAACTGAATTTTTAGGCCATTTATCACAGAAATAGTGTTAAAAATCGCACCAAAAGATGCCAATTTTTTTACATTTCTTCACGGGGAGAATCCCCCGAACCCTCCTTATTAGCCGTCGGGCTCGCTCGCTGCACTCGCTCGCATGCGTTGATTCGTTCTGCATACGCTTCACCAATTTCAAATTACACCAGCCGCCACTGGATGTGTCTTAGCCCCACTCTATTTATTATATATGTTTCAGACATCACAAAGCAATAACTAACTCAAGAGCATGTCCCTCAAAACGTGATGGGATTTCACTACAAATACTTAAATATGCCAATGAGACTGTTGTATTTGACACCACCATCGTGAGCTTGCACTGCAGCAAACTCTCAGAGGGTTTGAAAGGTACTGTACTAATAATCATTTAGTAGTGAATCATGAAAAATCACATAGTTTAATTTAATTAAGCACTCTTTTTACCAAGCATCCCGCATTTTAATTTTCTGGCACCCGTGTAAGGCTGCAAAGCACAGAAATTGAAAATTTTTACTTGAGGACTGAGCTGAGGGACAGCAAACCAAGTAATCAAGGGCACAAACTGGCACTTTATAATGTGTTAGAGCGGTTAGACGTGCAAGTCATTTGGAACTCTTTTTTTATCCCTATTACAAATTAAATTGAATTTAAAAAAAACAATTGCATCTACACTCTTTTAATCATGATAAGACATTTTCTCCGCACTAAAGCACTATGACACTTTCCTAGCTCCTTTTGCTCAGGGTAAGTTACAATCCTACCTTACTGAAGCAGTGTCACTAAGCCCATGAACGTCGATTCATAAAAATGCCAGGTGTAGCGGAAGTGACATCATGTGGCCTTTGACTCCTGTGACATCACAGGAAGTGACATTACTTATGGCCCTAACACAACAGGAAGTGACATCACTACAACTTTGACCCTGAATTTCACACACCACTAAGAAACCACCACTATTTTGGTCACACCCGTAGACCACCAAAACACTTTTCACATAATCCACATTGCAATCGACAACTCTTCCAACTGAATAGTCCCACGCTGTGTAACATGCTAGCCATCTCCTAATGTGCTTCAGCAACTTAACGGGTTTACAAAACACTATTTAATTGAAGCAAAATACAGCTTAAGGATTCCCAGATGCTATGAATCATCAATAAAAGGCCTACTCAAACAAATCTTATGATGATGACTTAAAATTAAGTATTAGGATAGGTAAGACATCTGTCAGGAATTTGTGGCTATCAAGAGTGTTTTACTCACAGCGGCCCAGACCTGTTGTTACCCCTTTGAGGCACTGGGCACAAGAAGCATTTTTCTGCTTCTGGCTGCAGAGAATCTTGAATAGGTGGCAGGAGAGGCCTGCTCACGCCCCTTAGAAAGCTTCTTGTTGTTGTGCAGTATGTGGTTTTCTTCCCATTTTACTTTTTTTTGGAACCTTGCCAGCATAACAATTCATGAAGCTGGAATCGTTTTAAAAAAAATTATGTGAAGTGTTCAGAGCTTCTCACACTGCTAGTGATAAAAAGTGTTACTCAAATTGCAATATATAAGCTGGCTCACTGGAATTGTATGATTCTGTGGATGCTGCAATTTCCACACAATTATGGTGTACAACACTTGTCACATAATCTGCAATCTGCTGATAATTTGCTGACTAAAATTTTTTTTTATATTTTAATTGATCAAAAGTTAATAAAAATGTGCCATGCATGGTGGTACACAGTGTGAGACTTTTTGTGAACTAGTTGACTGGCACACTTTATTCAAGGTTCAATGACACATAGCTTCCAAGGTTTCAGATTGCTATATGTGACATTTTCATAATTTCAGTGTAATTATGAGTGACATTTCAACAACTATGAGTTACACTTTCTCACAAGCAAAATCAAGCAATGAAGACAAGGAAACGACACCCATTTGAGCAAGAAGAAACTCCAGGAAGATCTTAACACTGCTGCAAAGCACCAGAAATGGAAGAGCACTAACCTAGTGCCCTTGTAACCATATTGTATTGTTAAACGAATGTGTAACCATGATATTAAACAGATCCATCTCAGCTGCCTAAGTGTCACATAGTCTGCTGAGTCGTGTGCGGACAGGCAATATTTTACATTATCCTCAGGCTGAGGCTGGCGCAGTAATCTCACATACATAAGGCATAGCCGACAGCTATGACTGTCAGAAGAGATCCACCTGTTTTAAATTACCACCGAGAAATAAACCACGGAGGCCAGTAAGCCGGCTGCACTCGCCAAGCGCTTGAAATCGTGCTCGCAAATACTGGCGGGGCAACGGAGGTCTTACCTTAGTACAGTGAATTCTGTAACAGGACCGGCAACCACTGACTGCAGGCAGCTGCCTGATTGCGTGCTGCCTCTAAAATGGAATTTGTAAGTAATTAACACACACGCTTGGGTGGCTCTAAGCTGCACTGCATACTGTCTCACTTACTCCAACTTTCAGCGACTCTGTGAGGCATGCTCAGGCCTCGAGCCAATGCGGCAATTCGCGTTTGCCTCCCGCCTCCTCAGAGAGTCCTGTCCAATGACAATCTTGGCCGCTGCAACGGTCACTCCGTTTTCCTTGCCAATTGAATTCGCCGAGGCACGGGGGTCATTGATTTTAATTACTGCAGCTGACAGCTGAGCCACGCGGCAGACAGTGCAAGCAGGCAGTGCTGCGAGCGCCATGATTTGCTGCAAACCAGTAGCCAGACTCCCGCAAACTCCGGCAGCAGGACGTGACATCCCTGCGGCACCTAAGTCAGACTTTTGTATCACACAGCCTTACTGGCTTGGAAGTGGCCATTTGACACTAACGTGACGTGACGTCAGTCTGAGAGCCGCGCCGCAGCAGGAATCAGTCTCCTTCTGAGTTCTCATGAGATACATTGTAGCAGCCAAGCCTGTGGAAGCAGCGCGCACATGCCACGGCACGCTGCAAGCTGCCACTCCAGTTTAGTTTAACAGTTTCAGGCAGCGCTAAAGGCTTGAGTGACGGCTGAGGTGTTGTGCCTATAATGCGTGACAATGCATTTCAGTGCAGTGATAAGGAGCACCACACTAAAATGCGTTAGTCTAACGCCTGATGCGTGGTACTTGGCTGGACTGATGATAGTACTGACATATATTACAATTTTAAAATGGAGTAATAACACTATCATAGAACGTGTACACATGATGCACAATTTGCCTTTTCTTGCCACAAGAAAATATCAAAATCCCTAGCTTGTGAGGCAAACATACATGGGGCTTAGGTAAGCATGGGGTCTGCAAAGCCATTAAGGGTGTGTTGCTAGGTGACGTGTGGCTGACCAAGTAGAAACAGTAGCAAGTTTTAACCGTTTCCTGTCCCACGGCAGAAGCAGCATCGAGCACCTGCTTTTTTCGGAAACAAGAGAGAAATGATCCAAAATGTATTTTATTCAATGTATTTCTGCTACCAAAATGTCAAAGGCCTCTGTGATTCATACTGGCTTTGTTACCTCTGTGGCCAGTGGTCGCAAGAGCAATGCCAGGAGTAGCAAGGAGAAGGCCAGGGGTTGCATTTGCGACCCTTAAATGACGTCAATGACTAAGCCTAAAAAAGAACATTGGCAGGCTTAGATTCGAGCTGTTTGATACTGGGAAACAAAACAGAAATGGAATGGTATTCAGCTCACACCTCACTGCAGGCTCTGATGAAACAGAATCTGTGGCACATATTATATTCTTCTGCAAAAGCATCAATTCTGAGCAAGTCATTTTATTAATTCCATCATTCTGATGCTTAGGCATCAGGCTCTGTGCCCTGGCGGTTAAAGAAAGCTTCACCCTGACAGAAATGCAGCAAGCAAGTAGCTTGGCAAGGTTTTTAACTATTACTGTAACTAAACTAAAAACTGCAGTGAAAGCTATAAAATAATAATTTACAACAATGTTTAACAAAATGTAGTTGCATGGGCAGGGCCCAATAGCATATACATGTAAAAGGGCTGTAAGAAATAGGGCTATTAGTTGAGGGGACTGAGCACCCACCTAAGGTAATAATCACAAGCCTTGTCAGGGTCAATCCTTAAAGTCACCAAATTAACCTGAGCTCAACGCCCTGGCAGTTATGGCACAGAGCAGACTTGCTTAACTTAAAGGCAATGTGTAAAGTATTTATGCAGTACCAAAACATTAATAAGGTCACAATTCAAAACAAGAAAAGTCAAAAAACAGATTGGAAAATAGAGGACAATTCAATAAACAAATTGACACCAAAATGACAAAGATCCAATAAGGGGAATCAGAGATATGCATTTTTAAAGTTTTAAGCAGAAATGGTGCCAAGAATCACAAAGTGCTAATTATAGTCAATGGTTGCAGTAGAAAAGAACCTAGGCAAAATTTGATGCTGACAGTGATGGAGTCTGGGTCAGATACACTAACCAGGTTGGTCCTGGTCAAATATTCGACCGTAGGACTTCAGTCCTTTAAGTCCCAATTCACCACAAGGATGCACTACTAAAGCCCCCCCGAGGACCTCAGGGGGGCCAATTAGAGACTCATGGTGGCAGGCAGAGTCCAGCCCATGGCCAGTTGCCACTGATCAGCTTGGTAGTTGCAGGAAAGGCATCTTGGAGCCTGTTGTATCCCTGTAACTTGAACAGGAGCTCAGTCTTGTGACCCTTGTAGTCCACTTCTTCAGGTCCAGTCCCTCCAGGGCTCTTCACAGGTTGCAGACAGCAGGTTCAGTCCACTTTTGATCGTCCTCAGGTCCTGGAGTGTTCGGACGTTGTTGCTTGGAGATGCCACATTTATCTCATAACTGGCATGAGCTAGTGGGTGATCAACCCTAGGGACGCCGTAACCAATGGGGTAAAGGTTCCCAGGGATACCCCTACCCACTTTGGGCATTTCTAAAATGGCTGACGTCTTTACCCAGACTGAAATTTGGTCCTGGGGGTGTGTGTGGTAAGTGTACTATAGTAAACACAGTACCCTCTCACATCTGACACTAAAATCCAGTTTTAGACAGCTGGGTTTTCAGCAACCAGATAGTGGATACACACAAAATGTTTTGGACTGCTGTTGCCCTCTTATGAAGTGTGCCCCAAATGTTATATGTAAACCCAGCAGACCTGTCAAACAGGCTTTGACACTGTAATGTCGAAAAGAGGCCTTCATCAATTGGGGCCTGTCTGGCTGGGGGAACAAAAGAAAGCTCCACCCAAGTGTCAGCTAACATTTGCCTGTGACAGGGTAGGCCTCTTTGCAGTGTGCCTCATGTGTCATATAAAAACCCCATTAGACATTTCAAGCAGGTCTTGATACTCCAGTAAGATCTGATACTGTGATGTCAACAAGAGGCCCACTGTGACGAGGACCAGTTTGACTGGGAGGACAAAAGCAGGGGGCAGACTTGGGTGGTAGCTACATCTGCTTGTTACAGGGTAGGCCTCTTTAGGTTTAAATCTTTTTTATTATGGAACAACACAAAGAGAAAATGCCGTACGATCGGGCCACGCAGGGCTCGGCAGATCCAATGTGAAATGCGTTAAGGTATGCGAGCTCCATTGTAAAAATACGTTCCCACCACCCACCCAAATAGAAGAGAGAAGAAAAAACTAAAGGGAAAAAGTACCAAGAAGGAAAAAGAGAAAAGAGAACCATCCTTCACCCACCCGGGGAGTAATGTCTCTAGCTAGCACAGCATGGACCGGCGTGTTCTAGATAAGGCTGAGTTGATTCATGTATGGGTATCCGGAGTAGTGAGGTGCAGGAGGCGTAGATATTTGGGGCAGTACAGTTCCCTAAATTCTGGAGCTAGTAGGGCTAAAAAGGGTTGCCAAAGGTTGCTAAAGGAAGAGCCCTTGCCGGCCAGGGTGAGGGAGACCTTTTCCATGCCCAACACGTGCCACAGACGCTGGTACCACCCTGCGTGTGTGGGAACCCGAGTGGTCCTCCAATGTGTGAGTATGTTCTGGGTGGCCGTGCCGAGGGCGATAGCTATCTGTTTCCCCATCTTGGATTTCAGGGGGTAAGTGAGCGGGTTTGGCACCCCCAACAGTATGTATGCGGGGAACATGGGGAGTTCCGTATCCAAATACTTATCAATCTCGTCAAGTATATGGGTCCAGTAAGTCTGAATGTGTGTGCAGTCCCATAGGAGATGAACCAACGAGCCTCTCTGCCCGCAGCCCCTCCAACAATCGGGACTGTGTGTGGGGTCAGCCCGGTGCAGCCTCTCTGGGGTGTAGTACCAGTAGTATACAAGTTTAGTGAAGGTTTCGGTCAGGCCTACATGAGTTGCTGTATGGCGCGCCATATAACATGCCCCGTCCCATTCCAGGGAGCTAAGGTCTCGCCTCAGGTCTCTCTCCCATCATGCCCGCCCGGCGTGATAAGTGTGAGTATATCTGGACAGGAGCAATTTGTAGAGATCCGAGGTCAGTTTCCTGTCTGAGGGACGCGTGATGAGCCATCGCTCATATTGAGTGAGGAGCCGCGACGCCTGCGCCCGGTTACCGGGGTGCATGGCCCAGTGTCGGACCTGAAGGTAGCGCATGCGTTCCGATTCAGGGAGGCCATAGTCGGCTCGGAGTTGCGAAAAAGGAACGATCTCACCTTTGTGGAATAGTTGGCCCAGGGTGCGACAACCCGCTTCTCTCCACAGCGGAAAGGCCCGCGGGCCTACGCCGGGTCCGAAATCTGGGTTGTCAAAGAGGGAGGTGAGCGGGGAGGGGAATGTAGTGAGGGCGTGCCATATGTTAGTCCGGTCCCAGACCTTAAGGATGGGGCGCGTTACCTGAGAAGCATACAGGTTGGGTGGGCAGTGGGGTTTTGGCAAGAAGGGGATCTTCAGAAGAGACGTGCCAGCAACAGCCCGGTCCTGAAAGAGCCAATTCTTCTCAGATTCCGCCCTGCTCCATTCAACCAGGTACCGGAGTTGCGTGGCGTTATAATAAAGCGTGAGGTCCGGGACTCCAAGGCCTCCCGCGTGCGGTGGAAGGAAGCTCACCAACCGCTTCATTCTCGGTTTCCGTCCCTGCCAGATGAAGGAGGAGAGGTCAGATTGGGCCCTCTGTAGCCATCCGGCGGGGGGCGGGAGGGGTAGGGTCTGAAAAAGGTACAGGATCTTGGGAAGAATTGTTATTTTAACGGCTGCGATTCGTCCCAACCACGATATTGGGTAGTGTTTCCATTTCAGCAATGCAGCACGGACGTGTGTCTGTAAGAGGGAGTAATTAACTCGTCTCATAGCCTGTAAAGTCGGGGCCAACTGTATGCCCAGATAGGGAACCGCCTCGTCAGACCAGTGCAAGGGGTATCGGGCCTGGAGGTCCGCCAGGACAATCGGCGGCAAAGACCGGTTTAGTGCCATGGATTTTGTCAAGTTGATCTTGAAACCAGAGGCTCTCCCAAAAGCCTCTAGCTCCTCTAAGAAGCTCCCCAAGGCAGTCGTAGGATTCGTGAGAGTGGCTAGCACATCATCCGCATAGAGGCTTATTGTATGCGTGTCCCCACCGAAGCGGATACCGGTGATCTGGGGGTGGTCCCGGACTCTCTGAGCCAAAGGCTCCATGTAGAGTGCGAAAAGCAGGGGCGACAAATGGCACCCCTGTCTAGTGCCTCTACGGATAGGAAATGGCGCAGATGTATGGCCGTTGACGCGGACAGTAGCGGCAGGAGAGCGGTAGCAATTAAGAATGTGCGTCCGCATCCTGTCCCGGATACCGGCACGTATCAGTGCTTGTTCGAGATTAGGCCAATGGACGCGGTCGGAGGCTTTCTCCGCATCTACCGTTAAAAGCATATATTCTCCAGGAATGCAGGAAGCCTTTTCGATCAGGTGCGTGACTCGTTTGGTGTTATCGCTCGTTTGCCGCTGCGGTATGAACCCTGCCTGGTCGGGGTCTACCAGCTCTTGCATGTAAGGGCCCAGTCGGGCGGCTAGGATCCCGGTATATAGCTTCAAGTCAACATTTAAAAGCGAAATGGGTCGGTAGGATCCACAGGACGTTTTATCTTTCCCAGATTTGGGGATAACGGCCACTGCCGCCTCTAGCATGGACGCGGGAATCGCTCCAGGTTCGGCGAAGGAGTTAAAGAGCCGGTGAGTAAGGGGGCCAATGTGGCGCAGAATTGCTTATTGAAGGCTGGGGTAGGCCTCTTTAAAGGTAATCAATCCTTGGTACTAGACCACATATCATCTTAACAAGGGTGCAACGCCTCCTCACAACCAATGTCCCTCTCCTGGGAGCAAATTCACACATCATTCAGACCTGTTGAAATGCTAGTTATTGGCTGGCAGATGTGAGAGAGCAAAATGCAGATTTAGTTTCCAGAGACTTGAATGGCAAAGGTGACTTTTGAAAAGGTAATTTTCCGTAATATCTAGAAAAAAAATCGGACTTCACAATTGAACTGAATTTTTATTAACTATTAAAAATAGTTACATAATTATTTTTCTAGCTAGTCCCATTCCCAAAATACAGTATTATTATTTAACACGGCATCCCAAGGATTTCCTATGGAGCCGTGTGGTATTGTTATCCATGTAATTGTACTTATGGTATCTTCCGATGTATTACCTTGTTATGTATGTTCTATATAGAATGTTGGGGTTGTTAAGGCTTGAAGGGTGACAGTTGCTGAGGGACCTGCAGAGACTGAGCAGCTGTGGATGGAGTTTCTCCTTAAAAAATAAAGAACTTATTAAACTATCATCCTCTCCTGGATTTGACTGCAGGCTCCTTTGAATTTTCACAATAGCGACGATTAGTTGAAGCTACTTGTGTCTACAAGTCTTCATATTTAGAAGAAACTTCAACACTTCCTTTTGGGATCTTACTTTTACCAACCCAGACTCTTCTTTGAATATTTTCAATTTTAGTGATACTTCAAGTAGCACATTGTCTATATCGGAAACACCTCTGGGCTCTCTACATAACGCATCTTTCTGTAATGAAGGTTTCGCTGGAACTCAATACATGTATTTTTAATTGCAAACAATGTTTTTTGAATCCTAAAACTATCTTCATTCGAAATGTGCCAATTGTCTCATATTGTTTTCCCGGTGGTACTAGATACACGCCACAGTTGTAATGCACACAAACTTTGCTTCATTACCCCTCCTTTTTAGTTTCACTATGAAGTACCAGGCTGGCTTCGGAGTCTTCCGCAACAATTGTCGTTGGTGACCTCATTCTTGCAAATTTTGGCTCAATATCTCTGCATCCAAAAATAGCTTTCTCTCTTTGTACATCTGCAATGTAGCCTCAGAAGCTGTCCAAAGAGTAGATAGTCTCTGTAGTTACGTGGATGATGACTATTATATATTAACAGACACACAATTGATGGACGGAATGCAGAACAAATCAAAACATTTACCCCCAGTCAAGAGATCTGGGTTAAATCCATCATTCTTTTGCTCACCATGCCACCCCAGTTTAGACCTGGCCGTACGCAAATCAGTCTTGACCCTATGCCTCATGGGAACAGTCCAGCCCGAACTGCCAAGCCAGGTCCTCCCTGGACCGGAAACAAGCATCCTAGGACCGGTTTCGGGGTTTCACCCCACATAAGTCAGGATAGCTAGAATCCAGTGGCATAGTGAGCCCGGGACCCACGTCTGGGCATACCCGGCGCACTTAGGGCGAGGAAGCAAAAGACACACAATTGATGGACGGAATGCAGAACAAATCAAAACATTTCCCCCAGTCAAGAGATCTCGGTTAAATCCATCATTCTTTTGCTCACCATGCCACCCGAGTTTAGACCTGCCCATATGCAAATCAGTCTTGACCCTGTGCCTCATGGGAACAGTCCAGCCTGAACTGCCAAGCCAGGTCCTCCCTGGACCGGAAACAAGCATCCTAGGCCCGGTTTCGGGTTTTCACCCCTCATCAGCCAGGATAGCTTGAATTCAGTGGCACAGTGAGCCCAGGACCCACGTCTGGGCATACCCGGCGCACTTAGGGCGAGGAAGCAAAAGACACACAATTGATGGACAGAACGCAGAACAAATTAAAACATTTACACCCAGTCAAGAGATCTGGGTTAAATCCATCATTCTTTTGCTCACCATGCCACCCTAGTTTAGACCTGGCCATATGCAAATCAGTCTTGACCCTGTGCCTCATGGGAACAGTCAGCCCGAACTGCCAAGCCAGGTCCTCCCTGGACCGGAAACAAGCATCCTAGGACCGGTTTAGGGGTTTCACCCCTCATCAGCCAGGATAGCTTGAATCCAGTAGCACAGTGAGCTTGGGACCTATCAGTTGTTCTTTTTGCATTTGTCACCCCGAGTGGGACGCGTATGCCCAGACGTGGGTCCCGTGCTCTCCATGCCACTGGAAGTCAAGCAATCCTGGCTGATGAGGGTTGAAAACGCGAAACCGGTCCTAGGATGCTCGTTTCCAGTCCAGGGAGGACTTGGCCTGGCAGTTCGGGCTGGACTGTTCCCATTGGGCACAGGGTCAAGACTGATTTGCATATGGCTGGGTTCAAACTGGAATGGCACGGGGAGCAAAAAAAACGATAGATTTAGGCCCAGATCTCTGTACTGGGGTGAACGTAGGACATTGTTCTGCATTCTGTCTATCAATTGTTCTTTTTGCATTTGTCACCCCGAGTGGGACGGGTATGCCCAGACGTGGGTCCTGTGCTCTCCATGCCACTGGAAGTCAAGCTAGCCTGGCTGATGAGGGTTGAAAGCCCGAAACCGGTCCTAGGATGCTTGTTTCCAGTCCAGGGAGGACCTGGCCTGGCAGTTCTGACTGGACTGTTCCCATTGGGCACAGGGGCAAGACTGATTTGCATATGGCTGGGTTCAAACTGGAATGGCATGGTGAGCAAAAAAACGATGGATGTAGGCCCAGATCTCTGTACTGGGGTGAATGTATGACATTGTTCTGCATTCTATCAATTGTTCTTTTTGCATTTGTATTATATATTAACAGCACAGGTGTTTTGATGAGTGGATTTTTGGTACACAGCTGCGTTTAGTTTTCCTTATCCACAAATCCAGGAATAAATCTCCTGTATGATGATATAAATCAAGCTTCTCTTTGTTCAGCCACGAGAAGAAAAGTTTAAGCTCATCAAAAGTGCTCTTCCAGAGGCAAAAAATGCCATTGATAGCTTTGTAATAACACAATATTGCCATCAAACAGGTTAGTATCTGGATATAGGACTCCCTCTTCAAAATTCACCATACAAAATATTTGCTAGATTTGGAGCAAAAGTTGCACTTATTGCAGGTCCTTTCTGTTGTAAACAATATTCATCCTTAAACAAAAAGATGTTTTTTCAATAGTGATACGTCAAGAACACAAGGTTTAATTCCATTGATATCACTATGGTCACGAGTAAAAGGGGGGTGGTTACAGGTGATAATCGATTAGGATGGAATAAGAAGATCAGTTGCTCACTGGAATTGTATTTTATTCTGTTACACTTCTTTACGTTCTATCGATATTTGGCTCACATTAATCAATTACTTATACCTCATTGTGGAAGCATCCAATATACATTGTATCCACTCAAGATGGTTGTCATACTAAGACAGGGAAGATTGGGTTATCTTTATCCAACATGGTGAATGAAAGTTCACAATATTCCCCATAACGTGAATGATATTTTGAACTTGGCAGCCATTTTCAATTGTATATTGAAATGCCAGTATGGAAAATAAACGCTTCACATTTGTTTTTTGTTCTTCAATTCATGGCTGAAACTTCCTGAACTGAAGTCTTTTCAGTAGCGGCTGCTACGGGGCATTAGAGGTGGGGCAGGTGGGTCGGGAGGGGGGTGTTAAAAGAAAGAAAAAAAGAAAGTTTTACTTACCTTCCTGGCGGCTGCCTATCCTCCATCCTTCTGTTCATGACACAAGAAACAGTAAGCACCCAGGCTCCGAGACTTCCTTAGCCAATCACAATGCTGCTGTCACCAGCATGACATCAGCATTGGAATTGGTCTGAGTGCCGTTGGTTGGCGCTCAGTAAGGGACTGGGAGGCTGTGCATGTTCTCCACCCAGACTGGGCAATACAGCTGGGTGGAGAACATGCGAAGTGCGCATGACTGTTTGGCTGGCCCAACATGGCCGGCCAAACCCTCTTGCAAACTTAAAAAGTGCCCACCACTCCTCCCCCTGCTCTGTGGGCAGCCTAACCCAGTCCCGTCCCGCACCTACAGAGCCACTCGGAAAAAATAACATGATAATACCATGGTGTTATTACCATTTTATTTTTCCTGTGGGGCGATGCGTGAAGGAGCCACCGCTGCTTCTTTTGTGGAACTCGTGTCTGTTTGCATTCAAAGTCCTGTGGATTTGCTGAAGCAGTATATTCAGGTTGGTATTTATGAACGTTTCACTCAAGGAATGAGACTTACATAGTAGTTTGTCTGCTCTTCATCACGAACTCACAGGTGGCAGCAAAGCTGCTTTCCATTTGCCTGGATTATATATCAGCATATTGTAAAGTAACAGTTTCCAATAAACTTTTTCTGTAGATGAATTTTACAGAACTTCAACACCTTAAGCGCCATGTAATATGCTGTTGTAGGGATTCTGCACATACACAGAGCTATGCACAGGATAATAGGACCTCGGAGTATAGTGGTGAGCCAACCATGCACCTTAGTACCCACAATCCCAATCCGACTAGCTTTAGCGTCTCATTGGTAACAATGCTACCAATGATTAGACAACCCAGAACACGGTCTCGCTCTCTCAGGACTCGCGGGAGCAAGAACACTCTTTCATAACTCACTCATATCTGTCCACAACCTGCGTAATAAGAGACACAGTATAGTTTAAAATGTTTATTTCAACTATCGTGCTCTAAGATACAGTACACGTGCCAGCACTATCAGCATAATGCATAAAGATAAAATAATAAGCATAGTTACAATTCCATAGAATACAAACGGGGAGAGCATTTCATAAAGCAGTGGATATAGGGCTAAATGACCATACCACCCTCCCCGTGATATTAGCTAGTTTATTATAAAAACAGAAGACCTCTGGGCATTGACTGGCAGACCCTCATACCTCAATATATAAATGCAAGGTTTACATCATCAGACAAGCACAGCTCTTCTCTCTGGAAAGGTTTTTCTCCAAGTGTCTCTACCAGTGAAAATCACAATATTAAAAGCACACGAATTTCTCCAGTTGCAGCTGCATTCAGTGTTATGTCTAAGCGCGAGGGGCTGACCAGATCAGCAAAAACAAGGGACATTGTTTTTCGACCTTGTACATGATGTGCAGACGAAACCCAAAAGGGAACAGGAGGAAAGGTAAAAGGCAAAAAGGCAGACAGTTCTAAAATAGCCGGGCACAAGCAGAGGCTGGAAAAACAAAGGCACAAAGTAACGTGCGCAAAAAGGCATCATGGCAGCCAGGCCTAAGCCAACTTAGCAAAGCAGACAAAGAGGCCACAAACCACACGACACCCTCCCCTGGTCAGTCCATTGGTGAAGACATAGGACGAAGACAGAGTTCAAATAGATGGAGCAGAACAGAAACGTCTGTTTTGGAATAGTCCCCAATGAAGGACAACGAGTGGGACAGAGAAAAAAATAAATAAAAACACCTTAAAAAATCCAGTGAGGCAGGACGTTGAATGCGGAGGCCCCTTAATCCAATAGAGTGTAAGTGCAGAAAAACGCCACACCATCCAATAGGACATCGTTAGAATCGTCAGAAAAAAGAGACGCCATCCAGTCCAGTAAATCAAAACTGCATTCATGGTCCTCGCAAGAGGGAGCAGCGATCAGCATTGCGGGACAACTTGCGTGATACTCAATATAACTTTGTCGTTGGAGATATAGCAGGAGCAGGAATGCCCTTCAAAACACAAGCAAGATTCGGAGCTGAAACATTACAAGCTCCGTGCAATTTAATGTGTTTGCAAACAAGAGAATGACCCACAGTAGAATCGCATGATTCCCCCGTGAGAAAAACTTCCTTCCCATCCCTTAGACATTTAAACATAAAAGGCAGGGACCATAGTTCATGCAGGAAAGCACTGCCTAAAGGCTGAAAGCGGCCAACAGGATAATGTTTCAAGCAGGAACTGAACTCAAATAAAGAAAAAGGCAAAGCGATAACCCCGTGTACTAGCCACACAGCAGAATCTAATTCCGCAACAGAGAACGGTAAGGGCTCTATTTTTTCGATATGTAACAGAGTGTATACTGCATCTTTCATGCTCATGAACCGCTGTTTCTCAGTCAAATTAAAAGGTAAGAATAAGGCGGAGGTGTTCAAAAAGTGCCAAGGAACCTTACCCATTTTAAGTGTTTGCAAAGTCCATGCAAACTGCATTATTGAACGTAATTGATTTTGACCATGATATAATACAGAAACATCATCTTGTACAATATCAACAACAGAGGAAACAATATTCTCTAATGTGTAAATGCGGGAAGACAGGATATTAATACTATTGTCAACAACAGCAAGCACCTTTTCGAGATTTGCTTGATCTATTTCCCGAAGACGGGAAGCAGCTTCAATTTGCGAAAGCTTCCAGAGTTCATTATAAGTTTCATAAATGAATCTCTTAGGTCGAGGACCACGAGGCCCCAGAACAAAGTCGGACAGATCAATGTTGCCTGATAGGAGGGATAAATGTTGTTTAACAGAATCTAAGGAAGAGTGCTGCAACCACTGTTTACACAATTTACCAACAGAATACGTTGTAACAGTACGAGAGTCAGAAAACCTGGGGTCCGTCCTATCCTGTTTGTAGCCAGGATCCGTGTCATGAAAACGCAGTTGGCAGGCATTAGATGCTATGGGCCAAGCCAACCAGGGTGACTGAACAAACGTAGAGACATTAAACGAATTGTTCTGGAACAAAGCTTGCAAATTTGCAATGGAAATATTGAAAAGCAGGCTCCCGTTGGGAGTGGAAAACAATACAGGAATGGAAGGTGCATTTAATTGTTTGGAAGTAGCCAAACCCCAACACGTTGTTTGATAGATGGTTTGATTTAAAAATAAAATCTGGGCCGGGATGAGGCAAGCACGGTGCAAGGCTTCTGTGCCTTGTACCTGCCATGCTTTGGAGCCCCAAATGGATTTTAAGTCAATGGTGTCCCACCAATGTTCATACCCACCCACAGCTAAGGCGTTCAAAAAAGAACCCGAATATAGCAATTTGGTGTGAGTCAACATGATTTTCTGAGTGGACGAGGTGTTTAATTTAAAGTAATAGGACCCAGGGTTCGATCTATTAAAGTCGGTAAAATAAGTAAATTTATTTCTAAGAGTCTGGGAGCTTCCCGGCAAAGGTGTCGGACAATGTTCCCATTGGGTGTAATTAAAAGGACCCCGAAGGGTACTGGGTTTATGGTGAAAATGGTTGCCCCAATGCTGGTAACAATATAAATCGGCATAACTCGCAGAATTCATGTACAAATCTTCAGCATTAAAGGCAGCATAATATTTCAAATCAGTAAATAACGATTCAACGGCATGTACGTCCCAATCGTCAGAATGAATATTACTTTTTACAACATCACCCATTGAAACACGGAGGACATTTGGAACATTAATAATCTCGGTCGGTCCATGAATTTGGAAATTTACTGCATCCCATACGATGCCATCAGCGACTGGAAAAGCTGAAATGTTCACCAACGTGTGGTCACGTTTCATGATGTGAGATGAAGAATGCGGAGCCAAAGTTCCAGCGACACAGTTCACAGCGGAGCGTTCTGGTAAATAGTGACCATTAATGAGTAGAAAAAATACAGTCACAAAGCCAATGGACATGAACAGAAAAATCAGGAATAGCACCAACCAGATGTAAGTCCATGGGGGTATTAAAAAATTGTCTCTGAACCAGGATACAAAAATACTGAATCTGGACGGGATAATTGCGGAGGTGGAATCCGAGTCAAAGGAGTAACGTGTTGGGCTCAGTGGCGTTGTTGGTAAATGAGCCACGGACTCGGTTGCGGGGTAGGTGTACTCGGTTTCCTCATTGCAGGGGGAATCCGGGTAGTCGAGTAGACGATCAGGCAAATCTACCATCTCAATGGCAACATCAGTGACCGTTCGGGCCGGAAGGCCACAAACATTTGTCCTGGAAATGACTGGACAAGAGACCGCTGGTGTTACACTATTCAGGATCGGCCAGATGTTGTAGCTTGACATTTTCCACTGAGACGAATATGTTTTCCTTTCGACCAGGAAGCGGTGGTAAAATGACTGTACGAGTACCCTTCAAGCCAAGGACTGGAACCGGTGCACGATAGGAGGGGCCAAATTCTTTTTTGTTCTCCACTTTCTCTCGGACCAGGTCTCCAACTTTCGGAAGCCAGCCGGCAACCGGAATCTGCAAAGCAGCATCTGTGGCTGAAGGTAAATGTTCAATTGCAAGTTTGTCTCGGGCTTCTTGTAAGTCCTGTAACATAGCAGAATGGTTATCTACATCAAAGATTGCGGATTGCGCCGCCATGTCTAGACCATCAAGGTCAGGCACAAACATTCGTATGCCAAAGAGCATTTCGTATGGGGTCTGCCCACCCAGAGGTCTTCTAGGGAGATTATTAAGTGCACGTTGTATGGTATACAAGTGGGCCAGCCAGTTCCTGCCAGTACCTAAGACTCTAGCTGTCAAGGATTGCTTTAAGTCACGGTTCATTCGTTCAACAATCGAATTGCCCTCAGGCCGATATGGAGACGAAAATGTCACCCGCACCCCCAGTGAACCCATTGCGTCCTTGTAGGCCTTAGAGGCGAATGCTGGACCTTGGTCAGAATGGAAGGTGCCGCAAGCAAAAATTCCCACAAAGACACGCAAATCCCTGATGACATTTCGAGCGTCAGCACTCAGTTGTGGCCAGACCCAGATGAACCGTGTGCGCGAATCCACTGCAACCAAGATGTACTTATATGCAGTGTCATAAGAAAATGGACCGCAGTGATCCAGGTAAACACACCCAAAAGGTCTGTTAGGAATGCAGAGCGGTGTCTGTGGTGGTCGTGTAACCGTGGAAGGCTTAATTTGCTGACAAACGTCTCAAGAAAGCACATAAGTACGAGTCTGTTTATATAAACCACTCCACCAATAACGCTGCTGCAAGATGGAAACCGTCGCAGACACGCCAGCATGAGCCGAAGCCATGCCTTCGTGTGCGGCTGTTATCAAGGAAAGTCTGCGGTCTGCGTTGGGAATCAGCCGATCACCAACGTCTGGTATTTTTACGTAAGGAGCCTGTTCGGGACCTAACTGATAAGAGTATTTGGAAGGGAAACCCCGTGGGTAATTAGCACCTTCCTTTGTCGCAGCAATAGCCGCCAAAATATCATTATCTATTTTAGTCATGGATCTTGTAACTGCTGCTACTGTGCACGTTGCTACTGCTGATTTGGCAGCTTCGTCTGCCAAACCGTTACCGACAGCGTGTGCGCCCACACGCTGGTGGCCAAGGGTGTGAATCACCTGTGTGAGAGGCAGATGTTGTTTCAAATCTGCCACTCGAACCCAAAGCATCTTATGCTTAATTGTGCTACCTTTTGCAACTCTATAGTCGTTTTGCGACCAAAAGAATAGATTGTCATTGAAAGACTGAACACAGTAGTAGGAATCGCATACAATAAGTGTAGTCACGTCTGGATTAGCGAACTCAAGTGCGAGCACCAAAGCGCGCAGCTCGGCCAATTGTGCAGTACTGTCTCCTAGTGCCTCAGTGTGCACTACCATCTGTTTGAACTCACCGTTCACCATAGTACCCGCAACAATAGCACAAGCTGCTGAATAAGCATGCTTGGAACCCATGGCCGGTTGTGCCGAACCATCAGTATAGATAATACATTTGTACTCCTCAAGCGGTAGCAAGGACAGAGGAGGAGGATGAACAAATTCATACTGTAAAAACTCCTGTGTCTGTAGTGAAGAATCAAAGATAAAAGTGACATCCGGAGATGTCAGAGATGTAGCCCATTGTATCCAACGGGGTGCATAGCCTTAGAGTTCGGTACACTTGCTTTCGTCACTGCCTCAAGGGCAGGATACGGTGTTACCACCAAAATGCGTTTTCCCTGTGCCAGTGCGCGTTCCTTTAGAATCGCCATCTGCACTGCAGTCAGAACTTTCTCCACAGAGGAAAAGCTCATTTCTGCAGAAGTGTAAAGATGTGACTTGTATGCAATCGGTACTGTGTCACCTTCGTTAAAGGTTAAGTAAGTGAAACCCACTGCCCCTGGAATCATTCTAATCACCAGGTTTGTGTGGTTGTCACGAGTCAACAAGAATTTAGATTCAAGTAGATCAGACTGCAAAGACTGCAGTATAGAGGAATACTCAGGAAGCCAGCATGACTTCGAAATGGTAGGTTGTATCAAAGCATAAAGAGGCTTGATACGCTGGGCATATTCGGGAATGTAAGTACGCCTGAAGTTTAGAAAACCCAGTAACGACTGAAGCTTCTTCAGTGTGGTTGGAGGGCACAAGAGTGCGCATTTCTCCAAAAAATGGGGGGCTAGTCCCTTACCTTCATTGTTGAGCTCATAGCCCAAGAACAAAACGGTAAATTCAGCAATGTGAGATTTGGCAAAATTAAATTTGTATCCTAAGACCGCAAATTCAAGAATAATGCGGTCCACTCGTGAAAGATGCGGCCATAATTCGTCGTCTGTCAGATAAATATCGTCGACGTACGAACACGCATCTGATTCTATGCTGTCCAACAAAGAGACAACACGGGCGGCGAAGACACCCGGACTATTCTTGTAGCCCATGGGCAAACGCCGGAATTTGAATTGTTTTCCACCGGATGTGAAAGCGCTCCATTGGCTACACTCCGGGGACAAGTTGTGCGTGTAAAATCCATTGGATAGGTCAAGTGTTGTTTTATATTTTTTATGAACAAGACTGTCTACAAGCGCAGAACTGTGGGTATTTTGCACCGCAAAGGTCCGACAATGAGAGTTCAAATGCCGGTAATCCAAAACTAGGCGGTACGATCCATCGGGTTTAGAAACCGCGAAAAGGGGATTATTCATGGGTGATACGCATGTTTCAATTACTCCTTGATATTCTAACTGTGTCAGAATTTCGGAAACAGGACCTTTAGCTTCCCGCTTGATGGGATATTGGGGTTGTGGCTGTGGCAGCGACCGCAAAGGAATATCATGGGGGGGGAGGCCAGGGGGGGAGTCTTCATCCCAGCCCACGTGGTTGCGGTATAACGCCGGAGCCAAGAACACAGCCCACTCAGCTGCGAGAGCCTCCGCTTTGTCCTTGGGGACATGACGAGAAAAGCTCGGAAGGATCACCTCCTCCCCTCTACGCGCAGAAAGTATGAATGGGGGCGGCCAATCCGCCTCAGCTAACAAAATGTCGTAAGAAGAGGTCATATTCTTCCAAAAAATCCCTTTAATAACACGCTGTATGTCACCCGAAATTTGAATGACAATATTATATAGTCTGTCAGGGGGTGCCACTCTGGTGTCTGCTGACTCGACATTAATGAATGTATCAGTTGCTGTCGCCTCCACATGAGGACATAGTGCCTCCCGCACTATGGTAACTTCCGCTGCACTGTCTAGGAGCGTCACTGCCCACGTCCAATTCAGGACTCTCGTTCTCACCGTCTGTGGCATACCTCGCTGTTACAGCTGCAACTTTTTTCTTCTGAAACTGTGGGCGAGAACGTTGAAATTCTTCTGGTTTCCCTCGGACTTGTTGTCGAGGTTGGCCTCGTCCCTGTGGAGCCTCTCGACCCCTGCCTCTATCCTGGCGATCTCCTCCACCTGTCTGGGAGGTCGACGGTGCCTGTGGAGAATGAGGAGATCGCGGATCAGGGACTTGAAATCTCTCTGGAGATTTAATTCTCGCTCTATCGCGCAAATCATATGTGCGTTCAGAAGATACGGAAACCGGGGATGCGCTTCGCGACCCTGTCTTCTTCTGTTGCTTACCCTGTTTTTTCAACCTCCAGCTCTTTTTAGTAAAGAACGGTTTCTCATCTTTCTCAGATTGAGTTTTAGGTTGTGGTTGCGATTGTGTTTGCATTTTAGCAAAAGACTTAACTCCCAGGCTATTGCGGCCAATAGTTTTATAAGCCTGTGCAATAATTTTCGGTAATTCGCGCGGCCTGTCCGGTTCTGGGATCAAAGCCAAAGCATTAGCTACTTGAAAGTTAACTGCATCGCCCTTGACATTCGCAAGGATCAAATCAGCCACTACATCACTCCCACCAGTCTCATCCCTAATTCCACAGCCGCTTCAGGGCCATGCTCATCCTGTACTCGTTTAATTACAGAGGGGAGAACTGTCATGGAAGGAGTGCCGAAACACTTCGCATATACTGCTGCGAATACCTTACCCCAGTTGTTGCATTCTGCCAACTCGGGGATCAAGTCTTTTGGCAAACTAATCGTCAAAATCCTGTGTTTTTCCACAGGAGAAGTGTTTGGGAAAACTGCCTCCAGCTGGTCAAATTTTTCTGCAAGCCAATAAGGCATATCATCCTTATTTTGTGGGCGCTTGCCCATCACTGAATTAACCATGACGGGACTTATGGTTACGCCTCCTGGTCCAGCTGGATGCGCTGCAACTCCAGGCGGGGCTGCCTGGATGTTGCCTGTAACATACTGTACTAAAGCTCTATGCACACGTATCAAAGACGAATGCAAATTACGCAGGTCAGCGACCGGCAGCGTCATATAACGCGGATGTGGTGTATACCCAGCCAAAACTGGCCAAGTGGCCCCTTCAAACGATAAGGGGCCTAAACGAACCGCGGTAATCGGTTGGGGGAGGGCGCCATCAAACCAAACACGGAGTTGCCATGCCGTGAGCGGTACTTCAAGATTCCGATAAGGTCTATAAAGATTAGGAAGAGCGGTGGCTATATATTCATGGAACAAATTATCATTCCCATCCACCGCCGGAAAGGTGATCCAAGAGTAAAAAACCTCAAAGTGGTAAGCAGGATCCGCTTGTACCACAAAGATCAGATCGACACCCGCGTCAGGCACTCCATACGCTGTTAAATGAGCCCGGAGCGCTGCGCGGCTATGTGCTGCAATTTGGACAGCCATTTAAGGCCAAAAATATCCTACAACCTATTAGAAGGCAGCACAATATAGGGTTTTATTTAAACACCTTTTAACAACTTCAAGCTGAAAGAACCTATAAAAACGTCAATATAGGAGGTATCGCCCTCACACACGCCTCCGGAGGCGTCCGTGAAGGGAGTTGTGGACAAGCACAAGAACTACTCAAGCGTCTTGCAGATAAGCAGCCCACTTCGTTGGTGGCGCCATGTTGTAGGGATTCTGCACATACACAGAGCTATGCACAGGATAATAGGACCTCGGAGTATAGTGGTGAGCCAACCATGCACCTTAGTACCCACAATCCCAATCCGACTAGCTTTAGCGTCTCATTAGTAACAATGCTACCAATGATTAGACAACCCAGAACACCGTCTCTCTCTCTCTCTCAGGACTCGCGGGAGCAAGAACACCCTTTCATAACTCACTCATACCTGTCCACAACCTGCGTAATAAGAGACACAGTATAGTTTAAAATGTTTATTTCAACTATCGTGCTCTAAGATACAGTACACGTGCCAGCACTATCAGCATAATGCATAAAGATAAAATAATAAGCATAGTTACAATTCCATAGAATACAAACGGGGAGAGCATTTCATAAAGCAGTGGATATAGGGCTAAATGACCATACCACCCTCCCCGTGATATTAGCTAGTGTATTATAAAAACAGAAGACCTCTGGGCATTGACTGGCAGACCCTCATACCTCAATATCTAGATGCAAGGTTTACATCATCAGACAAGCACAGCTCTTCTCTCTGGAAAGGTTTATCTCCAAGTGTCTCTAACAGTGAAAATCACAATATTAAAAGCACACGAATTTCTCCAGTTGCAGCTGCATTCAGTGTTATGTCTAAGCGCGAGGGGCTGACCAGATCAGCAAGAACAAGGGACATTGTTTTTCGACCTTGTACATGATGTGCAGACGAAACCCAAAAGGGAACAGGAGGAAAGGTGAAAGGCAAAAAGGTAGACAGTTCTAAAATAGCCGGGCACAAGCAGAGGCTGGAAAAACAAAGGCACAAAGTAACGTGCGCAAAAAGGCATCATGGCAGCCAGGCCTAAGCCAACTTAGCAAAGCAGACAAAGAGGCCACAAACCACACGACAATGCTTTTATGTACGAGTATTTGATTTTTGTGCTCACGTTAAGTAATATTATTGATCTCACATAATGTGTATTTGCAGGTTATATTAGACACACTGCAACATAGAGAGTTGAAGAGAAAGCTAGTTAATGAAAAGGTATAACTGTGGGCATTTATAATTTAGAAGGAGTCTGCAGTATAATCTATGATACAAATATCGGTGCTTATGGTCCATGATCAGAGGCACTGAGCGCTAAACCACCAGCGAGATCCTCTGTTGGTCTAAGCAGAGGCCTCTTATCTCAGCTTGTGTTTCTTTTCCCAATTCTCCTTTTTTCCCACATCTCTCAGGTATTCATAATATGGGAAACATATAGGGACATTTACCAAAAAATGTCGAAGTGCAGTGTTACTCCAAAAGTGCTAACGCCGCGCTCTGACATTTTTTAAACGCTGGGATGCGCTGTATTTACAAAAATACGGTGCACCCCTGCGTTTCTCCTAGCACTGGCACTAAAAAAGCTGCCTAGCGCTAGCGCAGGCACCCTTGCGCCATGTTGCAAGGGTGCCTGCACTGCAGAGGGAATTATTTATGTGCAGGAAGGGACACCTTTACAGGCGATTTGCTGTTTCAAAGTGTGCTGCAAAATGCAGCACACATAGAAAGAGCAAAATACGAGGAGAAATAAAACGTTTCTCCTCGTATCACCTGTTTAAGACCAGGTATTTCCTGGATTTATTTTTGCGCTGCCCCATAGCTTGTAAATATGGGGCAGCGTCAAAAAGCATTGGGTGTTGCGGTAAAATGCCCACAGCAACACCCATTGCCTGCCCCACTGCCGCAGCAGACTGCTGCGGTAGGGGGCATATTTACAGGTGACTTCAAGCCACTTTAAGTTGCTTAAAGCCACCTTGTAAATCTTCGGTTGAGAGCAACGTCACTGGAGCGTCAGAAAAAGTGACGCTCCAGTGGCATTAGGGGCTTGTAAATATGCCCCGTAGTGTTTCTGACTCCTCACATTCCTGGTGACTCATGACACTAAACTAGCGCATTCTGTAATGAAGTCTGTAGGAACACAATTGGGTGTTTATGAAGTTTTGTCCACTTTTTGGATTACTGATAGTACTTCCATTTGGGGGAATACTTATAAAGGGTTTCGGTAGCAAAGTTGAGCAATAATTCTGTAGTGGGATCAAAATCTCAACAATACTGATGAGAGCCATGCTTCCCCTGGAATAAGGTTTTGTCAAGGATACAAGGAGATTGAAGAACACTTCTCCATATTGGGACAGTTTCTGATACAGACTGATAACCACCACAATGGGTTGTTGAGTTGGTGCAACTGTATTATACTTATAGGCACACATTCTATACTAGGTCAGCAGCAACATGAAAATGTTGTACTTCTTTGCACACTTATGGGTCTGAGAATTTTAAAGAACAACTAATTCAGGATCAACTAGTTGTGAGATGTTTCAACAAGAGAGTACAGGAAAAGCTTCTTGCCAAAAAGAATCCATCCTTAATGGAAGCCTTTGAGTTACCATGAACTTCTGCAAAATAACTAAGGCCCATAGGAGAACTGAATGCTTTGTTTACCTGTAAAGTCAATGCCCTGAAATCCTGAAGTCACACAACACTAAAATGATCAAGGCCCAGTGATACCTCTTTGATAATGGTGTTGGGTCTCCACACTCCATATTTTCTGACTCAAGTTTTGATTGTTTGAGATTCTTAGTACCAACAGCACAAATGCAGATAGACTGCCTGCCCTAGTGAAGTATCTGTCATTCTGACCCTAATGCAGAGCATGAGTCAGGCAGCACTCACAAGCAAGGGTAAGTAAGGCACATTTGATGAACTGATGCACATGTGCCCATTAGCAGCATTTGCTGGGCTCACGGTCTCACTGCCATGAGGCCCTGTCCTTTCTTCCTGAAGGGCCTGTCCTGGGTGATGTGGTCGGTAAAGTCAGTCCAGCGCGCTTCAAGCATCAACACTGAGGTTCCCCAGGCTGCACGTCATTCAGGGTTTTTTTACCCCACGCTTTTCCATCTCATCGCAGGGTGGAGTAGTATCAGGAAAATTAATTGACCCCCACCCCAGCATATGGCGGGTGAAGAAAGGTTATGGTTCCTTCCTGGACAGATGGAAACACGCAGACGTCAGAACCCTCCTAGAGACAGCCTCCGCTGCCCACAACAATCTCAAATATGATCATCCGATCTCGCTGCTCCTCTATGCAGCTCACCGAATTCCTGGAACAAAACCACCTATTGGGCGCCTCTCAATCAGGATTCTGTGCCAACCACAGCACTGAGATGATGCTGATCGCCGACACTGATGACATCAGAACACTCCTTGACTTCAGAGAAACTGTGGCCCTGTTTCTCCTCGACCTCTCCATGGCGTTCAACACAGTCTCCCACAATACCCTCATCAACAGACTCCACAACATAGGCATACAGCAAGACGCTCCCAAGTGGATCGCCTCCTTCCTTACAGGACGCACACAGACATTCCAACTGTCTCCCTTCACCTCCGCAACCAAAGACATCATATGTGGCGTACCACAAGAATCATCCCTCAGCCCCACCCTCTTCAACATGTACATGACCTCCCTTGCAGACGTCGTCATTTCCCACTGACTCAACATAATCTCCTATGCAGATGACACTCAACTGATCTTCTCGCTCACCGAGGAGCCCTCCAGCGCCAAAACCAACTTCTGCAATGCCATGACCAACGAAGCCAAATGGAGGAGAGACAACTGCCTCCAACTCAACAGCTGACCTTTCGGTAAGAACACCTCCACATGGGGCCACAGCTGGTAGCCTGCAGAACTCGGACCCACACCGACCGACCACGCACTCAACCGCTGCATCATCCTCGACAGCCAACTGACCATGAAACAACAAGTTAACACAGAAACTGAAGACCATTTTGTTCACTGAGGCATTTGGATAAGTCCACCCTATTGTGTGCTGAGTCTAGCAGGAATAAGGGATTCCCGGGTTCTTGGTCTATGCTGCAAGCGCTTAGAGACCTTTTGGTGATTTGGCGCTCTACAAATATAAACTAACATAACATAACACAGTCGCCTCCTCCTGCTTCTACACACTTTGCATGCTCCGCAGAATCTTCAGATGGATTCCAACAAACACCAGAAAGGCTATCACCCAGGCCCTTCTCACCAGCCGCCTCGACTATGGCAACACCATCTATGCCTGCATCTCCACCCAGCTCCTTAGAAGAATTCAGACCATGCAGAACACTGCAGCCAGACTCATCCTGGAACTCCCCAAACGAACCCACATCGCCCCTCCGAGAGACCTCCACTGGCTCCCCATCCAGAAAAGATGCCAGTTCAAGATCCTCACGCACGCCTACAAAGCACTCCACGACCTAGGCCCTGCCTACCTCAACCATCGACGGAACTTCCACCAACCCGCTAGACACCTGCACGCCTCTTCACTCGCTGTCGCACACAGTCCCTGCATCAGTCACAGCCGCAGTGGTGGCTGCTCCTTCTCCTACATCGCTGCCAAGACCTGGAACGACCTTCCCCTCCAGCTCCATATAGCCCCCTTGCTGGCAGACTTCAGAAGGAGACTCAAGCCCTGGCTCTTCGACAGAGACACAGCACCCAGATATCCCTAGGGGTCAAAGTGTTGCGCTTTACAAATGCTTTCTAATTGATTGAATGATTGATTATGGTTGAAGTAGCAAGCGTGACATTACATCCATAACATAAAAAACAACTCATAGTCGAGATATTATAGTCTGTTGGCTGCTTATTTATATATATCCAAAACCCTTACAAGGCTAAAGCGGTTACACAGTATAAATATTGATACTATTTGTGTGACCCATCGGTTCAACACACACGATGAAACTGGCCAATATGGCCGAAAAGAAGTGTCTGCGCATGAGCAGTCCAGCCTATCCCTATACGCGCACCTTGACAGTGTGAATAAGGGCTCGCTCTTGTCAGGCCTAAAAAAGTAGTCTTCTTCTGGCCTGGCTCAGTCATCATTGAAGTAAGGACAGAAAAGGCAGCTGATACCCAGGCTCTTCTCCTGTGGGACCTGTTGGCCTCAGTGGCAAGATGTGGACTGCTGTGTTGTTCTTGCTCACACACTTCCCGTGTCTAGATCACTGAGCACCAGATTGGGCAAGTTATGGCTGTTTGAATATGAGAGTTTACACAGAGGGAAAGCCGGTCTAACATTGAAAAGTGTATTTTTTGTGTGCATTTCATATGTCTATTGGTCATGGTTGGTGTACTTCATTGCAGACTATACTCTGGTGTCTGCAGCACCATTCAACTCCTGAGTGGGCTTATGATTGTGGTGACATGATATACTAGTTTGCTAATATTTTCAGAGCAGTGATGTGATCTGGTTCGTGATATAGCGCCATCGCTATCATCAGAGAGTGTTCCTTCATTTGCACGGTCAGTGTGCCTCCTGAGAGCTTCTTTGCCTCTGCGCCCACAATAAAGCGCGGGCGCAGAGGCAAAGGGATTTCCTCATTTGCATGGGGTATGCCCCCATGCAAATGAGGGAACTCCCTCTGAAGATAGCGCTGGCGCTTTATGTGCGCCAGTGGTATTACAGAAGGGCCCGCACAAACATCTGCAGCCCCTTCTGTAATACCAAAGTTCCCCGGGGCGCGCAAACGCCCGTTGTGCTCCTGGGGCACTTATATAATATGGCCCCAGTTGCGTTACAGACGGACACATTCATTTTTTTTTTTTTTTAGGCTTTGGCAAATTAAGAGATTTGCCCAGAATCAGAGGATGTTTGAGCTTCGCGCCAGACTCGAAACTGGTTCGACAGCATCAAAGTCAGCTGCTCTAGCCTTTAAGCCACATCCTGATTGACTGCCTGGATGAGGTAGGGAGGGATAAATCACAGGATGTATGAGAGAGTACCGTCAATACACAGGCCCATCGATGCATCTTCATTGCAGTGGCACAAACACACACACAGAGATACACAAAGATACAGAAACACACACTGACACTAATACACAAACACAGATAAACATGCGGACACAAACACACACACAGATCCACAAACCGACACACACTGTTCCTGTGGAAACTCAGCTAACAACTATTGCTTTCGGCCTATTCATTAAAGACACTTGTGATGTAAAAGCACAGTTTTTCACCATTTAAAAAGCAGTTCTCTGGGGTAAAACCCTGTCAGCTGAACTGTCTTTAGGGCAGCCATACTTACTTGCTATGCTCGCCTGTCTGCACAGGCTAATTAAGGATTTGATCTTAAGCCCCAACACTTTCAAAGTTCACCAGCCTTGACCGACACGGCCAAAAGCCCACGACAAAAGGTAGACGCATGTTATAGAAGCGGCAGCTTTTCACACGTGGCTCCTTCCAAGAAGGGTCCAGCTTTGAACCTGGATTGTGAATCTTGCGGGCGGGGAGAGGGGTCCTTCGCTTGCATGTGTACCGGCAGTAAGAGAACTATGGTGCCATATGGTGAATGTGGTCAAGGAAGCAGTCAGTGCAGCATGAATGCAAAGTCAGAAAAGCAAGGAGAAATGAAAACATTTCTCCTTTTAACGCCTGCTTTTCAGCTGCGTTAATTGTTGGCGCTAAACCCGGTCTATTAATGTTAGTAGATAGTGTTTTGCATCAAAAAGCATGGGTGGTTGCATGGGAACGCCCAGGTAACATCCCCTTGACACAAAGTAATGCAAAGTAGCGTTTCACACTGCTTTGTGTTACTTTTTCATACAAGCCAACGCAAATACCAATTTGCGTTGGTTTGTTAATCACCATAAAAGGTTTAGAGTGAAAAAAGTAACGCTAAACCTTTGTGAATCTTGGCCCAAGTGCTTCTAACGTTGGTCTTCTGCTGTGACCCGATTATTGTGCATTGAGCGGGCGATGTACGAACTGCCCAGAGCAGTAGAATAAACACTCCCCTTAAGGTGTGCTTGCCTCCATCTTGATCCCACTCAAGGTCACGGCGGGTGTGTTACAGACGAAGGGGCTTATTTACAAACCGCTTGCGCCGCCGCTGCTGCGTCACTTTTTCCCATATTAAAAGTGACGCACCGGCGGCGCAAGGGGCTTGTAAATATGCCCCGAACAGTAGTATATACTGGGGCCTATGGCACACGGGACCTGTGGTTATTTCTTTCCTCCCAGCCCTAACGAGTGAAGCTGTTCGCTGAAGATTTCACGCGCCCTCAACTATAAATATGGCGGATTAGGCAAAACTCCAGCGCTTAAAGTCGTTTTTCTCCAGCAGTGCCTTTTAATCTTCCTTTCAACACGCATGAGAAGTTTTCAATTTTGTGGCTAATAGGATTTTGTTTGGCGCACAAGGCGACAATACTTTCCACAGTTACGTTGTAATGGTAGTTTCATTTTACTTACAAAACGATTTGTGAAAGCGTGACAACATTTTTATTTTGACACATGTACACCTGAATTGTTCAGAATAGAATGAAAAGATGTGACAGTAGCGGATTCTGAAGTTAACTCAACATAACTCAGTTTCAAACGAGATGCGCGGACCAAGAGCCATGAACTAAGAATTTTCGGGCATTATCGAAGACAGCCCCTCGAGTCCTGTCCTGTACACCCTCTGTACAGCTTGATGTACGCACTTTCACCAACAGTTGCTAACACTTTATGTTGGGTCTGCGTCACAAAGATTATGCAAAGATTGTGCTGTGTTGTGTTGGGATTTACTTTGGCGCTAGGGGTTTCTACTGTGGAAGAGTATGGAGGAGGGATTTTCCCAGAGGGGGGCGAGGATGGGACATGGGCACTTTGGAGTCATCGTTAGCCATGGCATTAAGAGAAACAGCATTCTGCACAGAGGGTGTTGTTTGTCGGTTCTCTTCTTGTTATTGTAAATCAATAAAACAGATTTAAATAATAAAATAATGCAAAGTATCGCTTTGTGCAATTTAGCCCTACTTTGTGTCAGGAGGCGTTTCAAGGTGGGTAAACGGGGGTCCCGTGCAACCACCCATGGCTTTTGATGCAAATACCTCTCTACTAAGATTGACAGACAGGGATTTGGATCAACAACAAACATGCCCACTCAAAATGTGAAAAATGGAGTAAAGTTTTCTTTTCTCTAAACCTTTCCAACTTTGCATGTGTGCATGTGTGCTGGACTGTACAGCACACACACAACAGTGCCCTTGGAAAAGTATTAAACTATATCTAAGCATAGTCATTTGTACTGAAAGGGTATTTGGTGCTATAAAACTATTCCAACAGACAATAAGGTGACTCTCATAGTCTTTCCTGAGGCTGCTGCTTCAGTCTTCTCAAGGTCGTCAGCATGACGGACAGGTGTGATGCAGCGGCCAGAGAGGTGGACTCTGGAGCACAGGGCTCACAGTTCGAATCCTGGCGGCAGCTCAGCTCAGCATCATGTGACTCTGGGCAAAAACTCTCTTAATCTCCCCGACGGCCCCCAGTGCCTTGAAACCTTAAGGGGTGATATGTATGCGCTTTACAAATAGGAATTATTAATTATTATGATGTGATTAAGAGTGCTCGTAAACCAACATTGCTGAGGAGGCACAAGACGAAAAAGCACATCGTTCAGGCAGGTGTTCTTAAACTGAACCATCAGAGGGAGATTTCTAAATCACTCCTGCTCCAGCAAACATGGTCTAATAGCATTAACATACAATCTAGAGTTCAATATGGTTCACCTAATTGATGTTTACCATTTTTATGCATGCATCATCTGGCTTGGTCCTCCAAGTGCAGCGACATGCATCGTCTGGCTTGGTCCTCCAAGTGCAGCGACATGCATCATCTGGCTTGGTCCTCCAAGCGCAGCGACATGCATCGTCTGGCTTGGTCCTCCAAGTGCAGTGCCATGCATCATTTGGCTTGGTCCTCCAAGCGCAGCGCCATGCATCATCTGGCTTGGTCCTCCAAGCGCAGCGCCATGCATCATCTGGCTTGGTCCTCCAAGCGCAGCACCATGCATCATCTGGCTTGGTCCTCCAAGCGCAGCACCATGCATCATCTGGCTTGGTCCTCCAAGCGCAGCGCCATGCATCATCTGGCTTGGTCCTCCAAGCGCAGCGCCATGCATCGTCTGGCTTAGTCCTCCATGTGCAGCACCATGCATCATCTGGCTTGGTCCTCCAAGTGCAGTGCCATGCATCATCTGGCTTGGTCCTCCAAGTGCAGTGCCATGCATAGTCTGGTTGGTCCTTCAAGAGCAGCACCATGCATCATCTGGCTTGGTCCTCCAAGTGCAGTGGCATGCATCATCTGGCTTGGTCCTCCAAGTGCAGTGCCATGCATCATCTGGCTTGGTCCTCCAAGTGCAGTGCCATGCATCATCTGGCTTGGTCCTCCAAGCGCCGCGCCATGCATCGTCTGGCTTAGTCCTCCATGTGCAGCACCATGCATCATCTGGCTTGGTCCTCCAAGTGAAAGTGCCATGCATCATCTGGCTTGGTCCTCCAAGTGCAGTGCCATGCATAGTCTGGTTGGTCCTTCAAGAGCAGCGACATGCATCGCCTGGCTTGGTCCTCCAAGTGCAGTGCCATGCATAGTCTGGTTGGTCCTTCAAGAGCAGCACCATGCATCATCTGGCTTGGTCCTCCAAATGCAGTGCCATGCATCATCTGGCTTGGTCCTCCAAGTGCAGCGCCATGCATCGTCTGGTTGGTCCTTCAAGTGCAGTGCCATGCATCATCTGGCTTGGTCCTCCAAGTGCAGTGCCATGCATGATCTGGCTTAGTCCTCCAAGTGCAGTGCCATGCATCATTTGGCTTGGTCCTCCAAGTGCAGTGCCATGCATCATCTGGCTTGGTCCTCCAAGTGCAGTGCCATACATCATCTGGCTTAGTCCTTCATGTGCAGCACCATGCATCATCTGGCTTGGTCCTCCAAGTGCAGCGCCATGCATCGTCTGGATTGGTCCTCCATGTGCTGTGCCATGCATCATCTGGCTTGGTCCTCCATGTGCAGCGACATGCACGTCTGGCTTGAATTTCTTCTTTATCAACTGCTCCTGTGTGAGTCCATCGAAGGCTGTATTTGTCGTCCCTTCTTCTCTTCATGTGTAATCATGAACCAATTAACTTCGCCATTGCTCCAAAACAAAGGATCATATCGTAAATGCACTGGGGCTCAGGGAAAATAGCTTTCTTAGTTCTAATCACAAAGGATCGTAATTAAACGTCACACATGAAGTGTTTCTCTTGGATCACCTCGCGCACATTAGAAAATTGTTTAAAGCCATCTTTGAACATTACCTAGGAGCAACGTTTGAAAATAATGTCATTGCTCGGTGTAGGGAGTCAGCTTCCTAATGCAGATAGTGCACGAATCTGGATTCCGGCCCGCTGGCTGCTAGGGCTTCCTAGCAGCACAAACATAAAAAAAAAAGAAGCAGACACAAATAGACCGGTTCATTCATTAAAGTGTGAACTCAGAGAGAAATTTTATATTGGTAGTTCAAACTACTGCATAGCCAGCCAGGCACTCTGCGCCTCGTAGATACCAAAACAATTGCCGTTTAGTGAAATATCTCGTTCAACACAAATAGATCTTCAACTTTGAAATACAGCAATAAATAAATACAAGAAATGTCAGCCAATAGAAGAAGATGAACAAAAGGCATATCAGACAGATACAATAAAAAAAAAAACTAAACCACCTTTAACGAAAAACTATTTAATTATAAGTTACCTGCTACCAGGTTATTACACCCTTATGATGCCAGTAGGATCCCAAAGAGGACTAAAAATGTCCATAAAAGATGCATTGCGCAAACACAACAAATACTGCAATGAGAATTGGTGTATTATTTTAAATAAATGTTTCTTGTACGGGTGTTTATTGAGAAGAATTATTAAAACTATCAAATTAATTCGAAGAGGAAATTAAAGAAATTAAAATACAACTCTCAAAACAAAACAGAGGATGGGCAAACATATCGGCAACCTGTCCGCTCCCTCATCGGTCACGATTGGGGTCCCCCAAGGATCAACGTTGTCCCCCACCCTCTTCAACCTTTATCTGGAACCGCTTGCCGAAGTCCTACGCACCGCAAATATCTCCTACCATATGTACGCTGACGACACTCAGATCTACATAAAAATCTCTTCCCTCGAGGAGATTCTCTCCCTGAATGAGGCCCTGATGCTAACCGTCCAATGGCTCTCTTCCAATCAACTCAAACTCAACGCAAAGAAAACAGAATTCCTTCTAATCTCCCCTCCAAAAACTGACCCTGAGATTCAGATATGGATTAAGGCCATCACAGCCTTAAATTGTCCACCGACCATTGTGGATTCGGCCAAATCACTGGGAATAACCTTAGATTGCAACTTGAACATGCGGGACCACATTAACGCGATGGCCAAATCAGCCAGATTCCACCTGAGCTACCTATGGAAACTGAAACCCTTCCTTGACGCTCCCGACCTAAAACTGGCAGTCCAAGCACTAGTCATTTCTAGACTGGAATATGGCTGTTCCACCCTCTCTGGTTTACCCAAGATCTCCCTAGCACCTTTAAAAGCCTGCCTCAATGCGGCCGCCAGATTACAAGGAAATTTGATCACATTTCTCCACACCTGAAAGCGCTGAACTGGCTTCCTCTCGAGGCAAGAATACAGCTTAAGTTAGCATGCATCACACACAAGGCCTTATACTCAAACTCCCCTGCATACCTTGTACAGAAACTTGTGGTATCCGGAGGAACCAGAAACTCACGATCCGCCGGAGACCTCCTACTCCAGCCTGCACGCTTTAGGAAAAAAAAAACGTATAATCGGGCTTTCGCTGGGGCTGCACCAAGAATATGGAACTCTCTCCCACCCGCCATCAGAAGAATCCCCTCTCTTGCACGTTTCAAAAAGGAGGCCAAATCCTTCCTCATGAGTAAATTCCTCGGCTAAACCCTACCATCAACCGCCACAGAGACCCTGATCAATTCACGGCTTTTGTCTCCCTCCGATGACCCCCACCCCACCAAAAAACCTGGGGCCTGTCCTCGGCAACTGTAATGAAAGCTGTACATTGTTTCCCCCCATTCCCTCTTGTACTCAACACCTTGCCCCCTCCCATTTTATGATACACTCTTGTGATTCCATGCCTCTTGTACAACTCTATGACTCTGTAAAGCGCTCTGATACCCTAACGGGTCACGTTCGCGCTCTATAAAACACAAAAATAAATAAATAAATAAATAAATAAAAATATCCTGGAGAAACCAATTCAAAGACTCGAATCCTATACAAAAGAAATAAACAACAGAAAAATAAGAAACTTTAAACAGAACACCATTGATTACAAAGTCAGCAAAGATTATTCCTGGGCAGAAGTAAATGCTAAAAAAAACGTAAAACATCCCAGAACATCAGGAACACCACTGAAGAATCTAATGCTTCTGAAGATGAACTTATGCCATCACAATCTATTAAACATAACAGCAGGCATCTTGAAAAACAAGACACAGATCTAACCTCAAGCTTCAACATCTAAAAGGTTTGCAGTTAAAATAAAGGTAGACTGAAAAACAGTTGTGGAAAAATGTTGCATACTGAATAAATAGAATGGAAAAAAATGTGACTACCCAAAAAAACAAAAATGGTGTGCCTTATAGGACAGTGTATGTGTTCTAGGAGCAGCAGCGTGGGGCATACTGCTAAAGGATCATTTACAGTGAGGCGGGGAAGGGGGTGGAGCCAATGAAAGGGTTTTTGTGATTCAGGGAAGGGTAGCAGTAAGGGATAGTAAGGCGGTGGTAGGGTTCAGGAATTGGTAGCATTAAGGAGTAGTTAGGGGCTATCAGGGTTCAGGGAAAGGGGTGGCAAGGGTCTTTTAGGGTTCAGGGAAAGGTAGCATTAAAGAGTACTTCAGGATTTTAAGCTTTCAGTGATGGGAAGTGTTAAGCCGAACTAAAGTGCTATTGGGGTACAGTTAAATGAATTAAAGTATGCATGTAATAAAAGCGACTTTTATAATTCAATATTTTTAGAATTGCATTGGTAATAATGTAGGACACAACATTACCTCGATAATTTCAAATCAACTACAATGTAGTTGACATTTTAAAAGTACACTTTATTACACATAACCATCTCAACGCTCTCACTTTATCAGATGAAAAACCTGACACAGAATGAAACAAACGCATCATCAGAAGCCAAACCTGACATTCGTAAACATCTAAAAAGCCTTATTAAAAGAGAAATTCGCTCCTAGAAAAGAGATACTTACTGCAAACACACTGTTCCAATCAGTTGGACACTGGGACTTCTTCAAATATATGAGAATTTTAAGACTCAGACAAACGTTTTGCAAGGTTGTGGACATACCACCAAGGCTTCCAGAAGACTATAAAATACTAAACCTCCTTCTGCCTACATGCCCACTGTAAGTCATAACATGTTTGACACTTTCGAAAACAAGGTAGCCAAAGACCTCAATAAAATTCAGTATAAGTTGAACCCAGATCGGACTTGTTGGTACCTGTACACGAAGTTCTGTAATAAAGATTTTTGTATATTCTAAGGTGTGTGCCAAATGTGGAGCACGCACCCCGTCTTTCAGTGCTTCCAGCAAGTCGGGATGATGTTACCCACAGCAAACCAGCCAGAGGTAGGTGGTATCTGTGGTGGGGGAATGGCTCAACCAACAATTAATCTTGAGAGGTTGTAGCGCTAGTTGACATTCTAGTTGCATAGACAGGTGGCAGGAGTCTTAGGTCTGATCTTCCAGGAAGAGTTTAGATTGGGATATTTGGGTCCTAGAGGGAGGTTGTGGGCTGATAATATCCAATCAATTAAGGATACGGGCAGGTTAAAAACAATTGAAGAAGAAAGTGTCAGAAGAAGGGAGATTGGTAGGTGCTTTCGCTCAATAGATAATATGTCCATTGGTGGTGGAGCCATAGAACATAGAGGGAAGTTCCATCTTCTCCATCATCTATCCTGGCCAGGAGGCAAACCAGTAGTCACTGGCTTTATGCCAGTAGAGGACAGCTCGGCACAATATGCTAGGGAAGATGATGCTGTTCGAATTGAGAGTGTGGGTAAGGCACTGACAAAACAAGGTACAGCATGAAGTTGGTTTTCTCTTTATTGCCAGTCTACCCAGAAGATTTCACATTGTTAGACTTACAGTTTTATGAGTTTTTGTTATAGACAAAGTGTTGCCTATGGGTTGCTGAACAGCCTATACATTGAAGGAAAACTGTAGTTCTTTCCTAGAGTGGGTGTTTACAGAAGTGACAGGAACAGCAATGCCTATGTCCTATGTGGATGTGACAAGGGAAATGGTACATGTAGAGGAACATTTGGAGAATTTTCAACTGTAAATGGATGAGCTGGTGGAGTTGCCTAGAAAAAACTCGAAGGACCCAAACCTTCACCAATTGAGATAAAGCTTAGATGCTGAAAGATTGCGTAGCACATAACAGAACAGTTCTTAAAATGCCCAGCGTTCACCCTAAGGTATCCTGGTGCTTATCAGACAAACCACTCCATGAGTACCAAACCATCAACTTCCTATTAATCCTTAACAGATTAGGTGAACCTTAGGAGCCCACCTAAAACTCCTATATGACTGAATGGATTTAATCTGAAGTGGTAGTTCATTCCCCTGCTGTGGTTCTAGGTATGATAGTAATCTGCCACCTACACATTTTCTTGATCTCAGAAGTAAGACATATTGCTTTAGAGGTAGAACAAAGCTCTTTAAAGGGTTTCCACAATTTGGATCTTGTGTTAAAGAGGTATTTCCTGTACCCATAAGGTCCTATCCATCAGGCAGACGGTTTTAAACAGAAGTCTCTGCTGAATTTGGAACCAGCGACTCTCCCTTCTTGTCTGTGAGACAGGCTCATGTTTCCTTAAGTTATTTGCAGTTCTTACTGCTGTATTTTGGGCACATGGTATGACATTCTGCGTGGATTCTGGTAGACCTAAATAGAGAATATATTGCAATAGTCAATTTTGGAGATAACGCAGGCCAAGATTCTTTGCTTGTGAAAGTGCTCTAGTAGGAAATACAACATTCTTCTAATAGCCTTCAGAAGATAAAACAAGTGAAGGCATGCTGGGTGACTTTTGTTTACATGATGGATGAGGCACTCATGTTTTTTAAGTTGTGTATGGCATGGCTATTTTGAGTGCTTTGTATGAGTGCTCCTGTGTCGCAGGGGAGAGCAGGGACTTCATAGGGAGGATGTTTCCTATGGAGGCCATGGAATACAAATCTGGATGAAAAAGTTTAAGTCAAGTTAGTAAAGAAAGATAGTATTCTTACAGGAATATGAGAGAGTGGTTATCTAGTTAAAGTCTGGAAGGATGTACTACACCTTTGGATTAAAGCGGATTGAGATGTATTTGTGCTTGCAAGTGGTTTGCTGTTATCCAGTCTTCAAATTTAAAGGGTGTTGAGGTTGGCATTGGCAAGACTGGGCTTACTAGTTTGGCAGTACAAGACTCACGCTTTTCAGACAGAGTGGTGATGAAGGCTAGTAGAATTGTTTTTTCGGAAGGACAGGTTAGAGGCATAGTGGTAGGTGATCTGACTGCTTGACTAGGCTTATCAAGCTGAAAGTGATTTTGAATTTGGGGAGCTATTATGTGTGCTTCTCTGTACCCTCCTCCTCCTCTACCATTTATGTCTGGGAGTTTACCCTAGGATCAAAAGATAGGACCACGCAAGGGTGGATAATTGGACATTTGTGCGTTAAATTGGCAAAGAAACAAGTGTAGCAGAGGCATCTTGTGAATCAGGTAGGGTTGGGCATGTTGGGGTCAAGTATTACCAATCTTGCCTGAACTATATAGGAGTAGAGGCTGCGATTCACTTCAGGTGAAACAACTTTAGGCCGGATTTATACCTCAGCGGACTGGATTACTCTGTCGCAAACAAGACGGATATCCTGGCCGCCATATTACAAGTGCATTTAATCCTATGCCACCATTAATATGGTGGAAGGGATATCGTCACATGGGTAACAGGGTATCCCGTCTGCCGAAATATAATTCAGCCCTTAGTGTCCACAATGAGTGTGAGGCTTTTAAAAGAGCTGAAAAGAGATTTGAGGGCAATAAAGTTGGCTGGGAAAAGAACTTGCATTATCAGGAGTGAATTGGATCCCAGGAATGTTTGGAGGGTAGCGGCAAGGCCACCTTGGTGAACAGTTCAGAACAAGTTAATCACAAAATGCAAGGTTGTGCAACAGGGAGTATTCAAAGATTAAACACAAATAAACGAAATTCATGCAATTTGGTGTATTCTGGCAGAACAGAGTGCATGTAATTTGACAGGGGAGCAAGTATCATCTGATGAAGCCGAGGTGTATAGTTACCCTGTTGCTAGGGGAGACATAATGGGGCTAGCAAGTAAATGGGGGTTATATGGCAGGACACCATAAAGGACTGGATGGGGGAATGAAGGAGAGCTTGCTTTGCCGCTGATCGCACAAGATGCATCTGGGGCAGGGGGTGCAGTTGAGCTGTGAAGAGGTTGTAGGCGGACAATGAAGTTGGGGAGTAGAGGGAAGGTGGCCCTAAAATGGTTAGATGACAACTGGTGGTGTGAAAATTGAGGAAAAAATGTAAGGATTTTGTGAAATAGTATCATAAATGGATGGCTTAATGGTTGTAAGTACTGTAGGTCACTGTATTTGTGAGGTGGTTGCATAAGGCTGCAAGGGGTTGGACGTATCTGTAATAGTTAGCACAACCCATCTCTTTAAAGCATTCTTTTCCAGATCTAAGCATGTCTGCTGTAATTTGCGCAGTCTCACCTGAAACTTTATTGACTTCATCTAACTCCATGCATCAATACCTGTTTGATAGTACACATTAGTTTAGAGATTCCCTACATGTGTATGTAAAGAGTTCACCTTATTGGGGGTTGGGGGAGGCATTTATATCACTTAGCAGTCTATCCTGTGGTTTCTGTGGTTTCTGTGAGCCAGTAACGGAGATCTCTAGCAATCCCTATACGTGACTGGCAGTGGAGTCTATTGACCATGAAACTGTTCAATGTATTTGCAGTAAAAAAGTATTTTTTATAAATGTAAACTTACTTCATTAGTTTATCATATGATTATTATTATTATTTATTATTAATTATTATTATATGATTTACAGGGTGGCGAATTAATGTTTCAGCTCTTGGACTGTGCTTGTCCAAGCTTCGAAAAAGAGAAATAATTACCCCACTCTGGGGAGCCAAAAAGGAAAGAGAGAAAAGGCTTCTAGAAGGTTGAAGCAAACCTGATGCATCTGTCCCTGCCTGACAGGAGAACACAAAACACACATAGCTCCTCTCTCATCAGTTCAGCTTGGAACCAGGTGATTCCTATGATGCAGATGAACCAGGTTTTACATTAAACACTCTGACGGAGACACAGCATATTTACAAAACAGGTATAGGGGTGACTGACGGGCATGCGCATCAATCAAGCTTTGAGTCATCTCGGGCACTTTCAGACTCAGGCATTCACAGATTGGAAGGTTAGATTCACCTCTAGGAAATCTGAATGCGTTCCGCACCCGTGTCACCGGTGACGTCACTCCATTACCGCACCATCCATACCCAGGCCAGACCGTCTGCACAGATATATGAAAAGTGGCGGCTGGTGACCTTTAAAAGGGATGGGACATAATCCTTGGTTCGAATTCCAATGAGCTTCTTCTTGAAGGGTTCTCTCACACTTTCTTATACTAAAGGCCTCATTTAAAATATTTCTTCTTGTTATGCCTGCTCTGGAGAGGCGTAAGGTTTTGGTGCTGATCCAGGTTAACGTAACTTTCTAAATCTGCAGCAGTGTCAAAATCCATGGAGATTGCGTGGGAACACCCGCCGTAATGCTCATGGAATGCCTCCTTGACACATGCCGCCTTGTTTTACTCCATATCTATGAGGCCATGCAAAGCCACGCAGGGTGGCTTTGTGCCGCCTCATAGATATGATTGAGAGGCCTGCGCCACCAAAGAGTCTAAAAAAAAAAAAGTGACGTCCCGGCAGCGCAGGCTTCTTGTAAATAACCCCCTAAGTTTACTGTCTCAGTTTCACTCACTCAGTCTCACTAATTCATGCAGTCTCAATCATTCTGCTCTGACTCACTCTGTCTCATTCAATCCAACTCATTCTCACTCATTCTGAATTACTCAGTCTTACTCTGCCTCACACACAGCAACATTCATTTACACGCACTGTCATTCTCCCTCCCTAACATTCATTCTCACACACACTCGTTCTTACTGTCACTCATTCTCACACACTCTGACTTACTCCTTCACCTCTCTTTAACTCACACACATAGTCACACAGACATGCTCACAGTGCTAGAATGGCGCAGGCACCTTCATGGACCTGTGTCAGTGTTAGAAATGGGGGTCTCTAGTTTGCAGTGGTAGGGACCCTTCCTTCTAGTCAGCATAAGGGAGTTACATACCCCGAAAAACCGTGCTCACCCCCTTGGTAGCTTGGCACGAGCAGTCAGGCTTAACTCAGAGGCAATGTGTAAAGCATTTATACATAACACACACAGTAACACAGTGAAAACACTACAAATGGACACCACACCAGTTTAGAAAAATAAAGTATCTTTATCTAAACCAAACAATACCAAAACAACAAAAATCCGACATACACAACTCAAAATATAACTTTTAGAAGGTTTTAGCAATTCTGTCCATAGAAAACTATAGATGCAGTGATTTTACACAAAGTACCTTCAGATGCGTCAAGAGGAGAGGAAGTGTTGGAAAACACAGCGATGCGTCGGTTCCTGAGTCCTTGGGGGTGGGGGGTCGATGCATCAGTTCTGCTGCACGCAGGAGAAGTTTTGTGTTGCATCTGGACTGTAAGGGGAAGCGAGGTTCTGGTCTGCGGGTGATGTGTGGAAGAACCTGGCGCAGAGGTACGATTTGTTGCGCACCGGAGGTGATGCGTCTCTTTGCGAGGCCTTGCGTCGTCCGGCTATGGTGCTGGGGGCTGCGCAGCAAGGCTTTGTGAGGCTTCGCATCATCCAGCGTTGGTTCCAAGAGGCTGACAGCTGTGCAGCGGGACTTGGTGAGGCTTCGCATCATCCGGCGTCGGTTCTGAAAGACTGTCAGCTGTTCGGTGGGACTTGGCCAGGCTTCATGTCATCCAGCGTCAGTTCTGAGAGGCTTTGCAAGGCTTTGCATTGCTTCGTGTTGGTTCTTACAGAGATCAGCTGCAGACCCCACTTCTGAGGCCCTTTGACTGGAGGTAGGCACCTCAGACAAGGGTAGGACTAACAGACGGGAGAGTTCAGCAGCACCAGCAGAGTTGCAGCAAGTCTTTTGTGTCCCTGAGACTTCTTAACAGGAGGCAAGCACACACAAACCCTTGGAGAAACTTCTCAAGCAGGATACACAGCAAAGTCCAGTCCTTTTCCTCTCCAAAGCAAAAGCAACAACTGCGGGCCAAACAAGCAAAAATACAAACAGCAAAGGGGCAGTACTCCTCCTTATAGTTTTTCAGCTCTTCTTCTTGACAGAGGTTCCTGTTGATTCAGAAGTGTTCTAAAGTTCTGCAGATTTAGGTCTAATAGTTATACCCCTTTTTCGCTTTGAAGTCTTTGTTCAGAAAGTCTCTCTTGCTCAGTAAAATCAGTGTCCTCCCTGTTTCAGCCATACTACAAGGGGTGAAGACAGCATTGTGCAGAGCAGCCACAGCCTATTCAGGTGACAACTCCTCCCACCACTCTAGCCCAGGAAGACCCATTAGCATATGCAGGGCATACCTCAACTCCCTTTGTGTGAGCGTCTGGAGTAAATGCAGAAACAGCTCTTGTCCGTCTAAAACCAGACGTTAATTCCACAGGCAGGCAGAGGCACACAGAATGGTAAAGTAAGAAAATGCCTACTTTCTAACACAATTTAAAAACCATCTGCACCAAAATATGTATTTTTAAATTCTGAGTTCAGGGAACCTAAACTCCAAATTTCCATCTCTTCCCAATTGAAAAAGTTACACTTGTAAAATGTTATAAGGCAGCTCCAATGATAACCTATGGGAGAGTCGGCCTTTCAATAGTGAAAAATGAAATGCACAGTATTCCACTATTAGTAAAAACACCACTACATGTCCTACCTTTTACATGCACTGAACCCTGCCCATGAGGCTACCTTGGGCCTACCTTAAGGGTGACTTACATGTATGAAAAAGGAAGGTTAAGGCCTGGCGAGTGGGTGCACTTGCCAGGTCAACATGGCAGTTAAAAACTGCATGCGCAGACACTGCAGTGGCAGGTCTGAGACACATTTGAAAGGCTACTTGTGTGAGTGGCACAATCAGTGCTGCAGGCCCACTAGTAGCATTTGATTTACAGGCCCCCAGCACACAGTGCACTTTACTAGTGGCTTACCAGTAAATCAAATATGCCAATCATGGATAACCAATCATAATCACAATTTATACAGAGAGCATGTGCACTTTAGCACTGATTAGCAGTGGTAAAGTGCCCAGAGTCCTAAAGCAAACAAAAAGAGGGTCAGAAAAATAGGAGGCAAAAGGCAAAAAGTTTGGGGATAAACCTGCATTAAGGGCCAAGTCCGACAGTCAGCGATCAAATAATGTCACTAGATGCCTCAGTTTGTTGCTGGACCTGAAGCGAGTCTGTGTGTTATTTTTATTGTACCAAAAGTGAATAATTATTCACCCTTGTAACAATAAAAATGGCCACAAAACAAGGAGGGTGTAGTGTAGCTTTGCAGCCCATAAAGGAGAACTGTCATTGGTCCAGGAAGACCCATCCATCAAACCAGTCCATCAACTCAATCATCCATCCTTTCAATTATCTACTCCCTTTCATCCATCCATTCATTCATCCTTTCAATCATCTATCCATCCTTTCGCTTATCCTTCCACCCTTTCGCTCCATCTGTCCATCCTTTCACACCATCCATCCATCATACTCCTTTTGGCTCATCCATCTATCCACCATTTTGCTCAGCCATCCATTCTTACACCCATCCATCCACCCTTCGTATCATCCATCCACTCATACATCCCTCCATTTACACTTTCACTCAGCCATCCATCTATCATCTATTCATCCATCAATTTACTCTTTCACTCGTCCATCCATCATTTAATCCAGACATCCATCTACCCTGCCTTTCAGTCATCCATCCATAGTTTTACTCATCCATCTTTACATACATCCTTTAGCTCATCCATCCATATTTTCACTCCATCCATTCCTCTACTCAGCCATCCTTGTACACTTCCACACATCCATCTTTCCTTTCAGTCATTCTTCCATCCATCCTTTCTCTCATTGCCCATTAATCAATCCTTTCACTCCTCCCTCCACCCATCCATCCAGCCATCTACCCATTCACTAATACACCCTCTCTCTTTCACTCTTCCATTCTTACATCCATCCTTTCACTTATCTATTCATTCATCTAACCATCCATCTATCCACCATTTCACTCATACACCCTCTCTCCCTTTTACTCTTCCATTCTCACATCTATACTTTCACTTATCCATTCATCCATCCTTTCACTCACTCGCCCTTCCAAGTTCATTATGAGCCTTTGTCTACCAAGCTGCAGACAGAAGGGGTCCATCAAGAACCCTACTCCTCTTTCACTTCTAAAGCAGGTAGGGGGGTCGGGAGGGGTTGGGGGGGTGACATTGCCCCTGATGCAGAGGCTTAACTGCACACTTACCTCTTAGTCCACTAGTGCAATTGTTGTCCATAGCTGGTTCCTTCCTTCTCTTGGGCCTCTACGGTCGAGATAAGGAGCACTCTGTGTGCTCAGCTCCATAATGTTTTGTTCAAAGTGAAACCAAATACGCAGTACTAAACACGTGGTACTGCCAGGAGAGCAGCACCCTGCACCCCTCCTACAGCTTGCCCCTCTGTGATAAGCAAAAAATTGTTGCCACCCACTCCCTCCTTGTCCTTATCGACCTGCCCCAGACCCAGCCATTGAAGAGCATGGAGTTTTGAAACTCCTCCCAGTGCCAATGTTCATGCGCCCCAAAAGCAACCGGATCCATGGCATTCTAATTCAGCACTCCCTTTCATGTGATGTCACCGCTGTAGCTTGTGCCTGCAGGTCAAAGAAAACCTCGCCCGGCTGGCGCTTGGGCAGTAGGACTTCTGCAAAGTTCACTAGAGTTCACCCAGGAGATCCAGCACACCATCTCAGAGCAGTAATTTATTTTCAGCTGCTCTGTGTTTATTTTCCCTGTTCTTGCTTCTTCCCCCAGGGTGGCAGGGCAACGCCCCTTTTGCCCATGAACACTAGTCGCCCCTGGATGTGAATCACAAGGTCAGCTTATCAACCAAGCAGTGCACTGGCCCATTTTACTCTTAAACAGGAAGATACTCCCAACATATACACATAGGGGGTGCCACATATAATTCATGCCCTAGCAGTATGTCCAAATCAGCAGTGACCTGTCAATCACTAGAAGGGTCTCTGCTTGTGCTGCTGCCTGACCTGAGGAGGGCTTTAAGGTGCAAAATACTTCTGGTCATGTATACAAATTACCATCTAGAAAGAAAGCAGGGGTTATACATGGATTCAAATTAAAACTGCAAATTATATTTCCACGTAATAATACTGCCACAAGGAATCAGATGTTTTAGTCTTAAGAAAATCATTATATACTAGGAGAAAAATACTCCCCTTTCAAAACCTTAGCAGTAGCCCTGCATGAGCTATTGATGCCCAAGGAATGTATGATATTACAGCGCGTACTAATACCACGCATGCCATTACAACGCGGGTATTACTACGCAAACGCTATTATAACGTAAACCTTTACCACGGATATGCCTTTACCACACATGCCATTACAACGCAAAAACATGCCTGGCTAAGGCATACACTTGATAAAAATGTTTATGGTAGGTAATTAAAATATATATATATATATATATATATATATATATATATATATATATATTCACTGAAAAAACCATAGGTTTCAGACACGTTATAGTTAGAAATTAGCATTTAAAAAACCTTTGAAATTCACTGAAAAAACCATAGGTTTTAGGGACAGTTATAGTTAGTTGGACATTTCACTCGTACAAAACCATAGAAATTCCCCCGTTATAGTTAGTTCAGCTAACTATAACTCGCGCCCTCGCAATGCACTGCTGATGACGTCACATATTACATCACTCATGACATGGTCAGTGACATCACTGATGACATCACTGATGACATCTCAAATGACATCACTGATGACATCACTGATGACATCATCCAGTGACTGTGTTTTTCTGTAAAGTTTAAATATGTTTAATATATATAGGGAAAGGCGTATTGAAGAATGAGTGGGTGTATAAGTGTCTGAATGGATGATTTAGCACGTGAGTGACTGACTCTACAAGTGAGTAGCACTCGATCAGCAGCTTTGTTTATGATAGGCAGGGACGAGGATCCGCTTGTAGAAGCTGCTCCGTAATGGAAATGCCTGACGCGTTTCGAAGCTCCATATGCTTCTCTTCAGAGGCTTGAACGGAGACAGTGTGTGCAAACGCTGAACCCACTTCACCATAGGTTTCAGGCACGTTATATTTAGAAATTAGCATTTAAAAAACCTTTTAAATTCACTGAAAAAACCATAGGTTTCAGACACGTTATAGTTAGAAATTAGCATTTAAAAAACCTTTGAAATTCACTGAAAAAACCATAGGTTTTAGGGACAGTTACAGTTAGTTGGACATTGCACTCGTACAAAACCCGTGAAATTCCCCGTTATAGTTAGTTCAGCTAACTATAACTCGCGCCCCGCAATGCACTGCTGATGACGTCACATATTACATCACTCATGACATGGTCAGTGACATCACTGATGACATCTCAAATGACATCACTGATGACATCATCCATGTGATAATTTGATGCATCTTCTCACACCCTAATATAACTTTTGATACACCCACTCTAAATTACAGACTGCCATTCTCAAAACCATAGACACTCCAACACCAATAACTACATACCCACTCACTGATTCTTAGGTCTACACACACATCCACTCACTCACCCGTACAGTCACTCATACTTACGGTCACTCAGTACAGGACTATCATATGCACTCATACACCTACATAGACACTCACACACCGCCACTCATCCATAGAGGTACTCACACACCTAGTCAGTCATGCAAATAATTAATCACACTGCCATTTACTCACCTATACAGTTATACACACACCAGCTCACTTACTCATACAAATACGAGCACATTCTTACGCTCTTGTACAATCACTCATACAAGTACACAATCATCCATAAAGCCACTCTCACAATCACACACTCTCACTTATAGCCATTTATATACTCCAACACACATATATACTGCCTTTCACATATGTAGTTACTCACACATGTACCACTGAGATATACATTCACTCACTAACACACCCATACACACACTCATCCACCCATACAGTCCATCACAGATGCACTCTTGAAACCATGCACCCAGTGAATCACCCACTCACACATCTATGCACAGAGTCACACACACCCCACCCACCCAAACACTCAGGCACACATACAGATACTCAAACAACCAATCAATAACCCATATAGACACTCATGTAGCTATTCACAAACCCATGCAGCCGCTTACACACCAACAGACAGACGGATACAGACATTCACACAGTTTAGTCACTAACCCATGCATTCAGTAAGACACATTTAATCACTCACTTATAGAGTCAGTCACACACCTACTAAATCATCCATTCAAACACTTATACACCCGCTCATTCTTCAATACACCTTGGCATATATATAAAACATATTTAAACTTTACAGAAACACACAGTCACTGGATGATGTCATCAGTGATGTCATCAGTGATGTCATTTGAGATGTCATCAGTGATGTCATCAATGATGTCACTGACCATGTCATGAATGATGTAATATGTGACGTCATCAGCAGTGCATTGCGGGGCGCGAGTTATAGTTAGCTGAACTAACTATAACGGGGGAATTTCACGGGTTTTGTATGAGTGCAATGTCCAACTAACTATAACTGTCCCTAAAACCTATGGTTTTTTCAGTGAATTTCAAAGGTTTTTTAAATGCTAATTTCTAACTATAACGTGTCTGAAACCTATGGTTTTTTCAGTGAATATATATATATATATATATATATACACACACACACATATACATATACTTACATGTAAAACAGATAGGTCTTTACCATTCATGCCTTTACAACGAAATTAATTGTAAAGGCATGCGTGGTAAAGGTATATACGTTGTAATGGCATGCGTTGTAATGGCAGTGTGTTGTAATGGCACCTGCGTTGTGATGGCATGCGTTGTGATAGTTGCGATGTAATAGCTGTTTCCCATGCCCAAGTACTGTATGCTGGAACTGCAGGAGATTAAGACATCTAGCCGGCCTCTGCCTACCGAGAAGTAAAAAATTAAAAAAAAAAAAGTGGAATACATTCATTCAAAAAAATAAAAATGCATTCGTACTTAGGGTGATGCCAAACCATATGTAAATGGATGGTCCCTGACTGTAATGACACAACGAGCAAATAATTATGGAATGGAATGGGCACACAGTAATAACACTAGTTAAGATTAATTTAAGGATGTTGGCACCTGATCCCAACTGCATGCGTCTTTAGGTCCGCAAGCTGCTCCTTTTGGCTCAACTACTAAGAAAACAATCCCTGTGGGCGGCTCCAAACTCTTATGCTGCGAGCTGCTGGGCCCCCCAGCAGTGAAAGTGCCCGAGCTCCACCCCTCAACGTGCAGTGCTCAGCACGTGACTAACAGGGCACTCAAGCAATAAAAACAAGCCTCTGCAAAACCAATAGATCTGGGTTTGTAAAGCTGGCGCGATATTTGAGTATTTTCTATATTTTAAAAATGAAAAGTCGAACATACCACTGCCTAACCGTAGCAGCCATATCCTTGCGTTAAAAATGTTCCATTAAAAAATAACCTTTGCCTATAATTTGAATGGAACAGTACGAGAGTTTTCTTTCAGGCAAGGGCCCTTAGAACAGGGATAGAAACCCTTTCGACTTTGAATACACTTCACAGGAACCCGTGACACTCATTGACTCGAGCAAGCAGTACTGTTTAATCCAAAGATCTAGTTTAAACACACACATGTATTTTGGTGAGATGGGAAATGAATAAAACCAGTTCTATCCTCCTTTGTACAATTTTCACATTTGTGACCCAACCAGGGGATCATTGAACACCTATAGGAGGTGGAGACTCTTCGCATTAGAATTAGGACACTGACAGAAACAAAATCCTCAAATAAAGAGCTCATGGGGGGGCCTATCAGCAACAGGGTGTTGCAAAATAATAGTAGCCCCAATCATGAAGCATGCCACCTACTATGTGTAAGGGACCTGCGTCCTTTTTTATTCCAAATCCATATTTGAGTTCCCCTATTAAAGGAAGCAACTTTTTGAACTCTAGAAAATGTGTAGGTCTCCTACGGAGGACAGTCTATGCGTTTGCCAGTACTGCTGGGGGGGGAAGAGGGGAGGCATTCTGGCCCTTATGAAATGCCCCTTCGCCTCTTCCTTTTTTCATCATATGTAGCGCACAGAGGACCTGGACATGTGGGTGCTGCTTCACTATGTGGCGTTGGTCTGTCAAGCACTGGCTGTAGTTCATCAGTGAGGTCTAATATTGCCTCCCCGCTGAGCCTGTAACTCCCCTAGATGCACTCTTAACATTGCACAGAGTTACCCTCTGCCTAAATATTCTCTCCTGTCACCTCCGTCTCCTCTGCCGGGCTCCCAAAATTCTCTTCTCTCTCAATATGGGCCATATTTCCAAGGAGTTATTGCCAACAGAACACCACTTTTTAGGTCTCGCCTACGCAGCGCGCATGCGCTGCGTAGGAGACCTTTAGTAATCGATTCAGTTTTTGGCCCAAAAACGTGCACGCGTTGCATTGCTTTCAATGGCAACGTGTGCATGTTTGGTGATTCCCTTGCGGGAGCGAGCTTTGACACCATCTGTTTGTAATTAACTTGCAAACAGATGGTGCCCCTGCTAGCTCCCGCAAGGGAAACGCACCACTGAAACCCCTTTGAGTGGTGCCCTCAGCGTCGCTTTAACTTTCGCGGCTGTGGGGCCGCGCTTGTTTTATTATTGTGAGATATTATTTTTTTACTTTTTTGTAACCATATCCACGACACTTTTGGATGTTGGCATTTTTACTTTTTATTACTTTTACACCTTTATTGTTGATTCCATATGCTTGCAAAAATAAAAAAAACACCAGAGGATTGTCACAGAAAAGGCGTTGCCAGTGCTTGCTTTGCTATTCGTGTTTATCTTGGCAGGCATTAGACTTCCGGTTGGATTTGGGGAAAACTATTTGTATGGTGTAATGTCATTTTTCGTAGGATTTTGGGACTCTGCCTACGAGACCACAGTTTTACTCCATTGGAGAGATACAGTTTAGTACTTTACCGATCCCCATTTTGGGCATAATTGAGCGGCAGGCAGGTAGTGCCTTGATGCGAAGCAGTTGAAAGAGTTGTGCTACGCAAGTCATTCATTCAACGGAGTCAGGCATACAAGGGGCTGAGGCCTGACCGCGTCTTTCCGTGCCTCGGATCCCGGCTCACCTCCCACGGAGACAGTGTTTTCTTCTGATTTATGGCTCCGGAAGCGCTTGTGCGCGGATTGGCGGATCTCTGACCGGGCTCCCACTGATCTGTGTTCTGTGACTGTGGAGTGACCGCCGTCCGCCGGGGGCCCCTGCAGGCGGGGCCCTGGGTACTTAAGAGAGAGATGGATGGCCTGGCCAGGGGCCAGTGATGGGAGCTGGCCTGATGTCCTGGCCACAGCTGGCCGCAGGCAGCAGGCCCATGTGATGACAGCTGGCTGCTGCTTCAGGGGCCGGCGGCTGGTCCAGGGAAGCTCGTCTGTGGAAGGAAGGCCAGTGCGGCTGGGGTGGGCTCAGTCACTCACAGGCTCTGTGGGCAAACCAGCCGGGCTAAGACCGTCCTATCAGGCGCTATCTCCTAGAGTCAGGGGCTGCCAACCCCATGCTGCACACTGAAATGAAGGTGGGGCTGGGGGCGAGTGCGCGTTGTGGCACACTCGCTTCGGAAAGGGACATGGACGGATGGATATCACCAGACGACAGGCTCAATCTCTAAAGGGTCGAAGGGCTCAGGTTGTCAGTCTATGACAGATTCATTCTACCGTGGCAGATCGGAAGGGCTGGGAAAGAGTCAGTCACACAGACTGCTGTCTTCTGAGAGGACCTGCAGGGATGGATATCACCAGAAGACAGGCTCAATCTGTTATGGGTCGAAGGGCTCAAGTTGTCAGTCTATGACAGATTCTACCTTGGCAGATCGGAAGGGCTGGGAAAGAGTCAGTCAGTTGTCAGACTCGCCTCTAAAATGTCAGATTCTGACCATCAGATTAAACCGGTTTACTAATTCATAACATCTTATCCCGATGGGAGCAGTGTTGGTTGAATGTGAGTGACACGAGTGAGTAAGTATAAACAGAACGTAAGAGAGATTATGAGAAGGAGACACGTGTGTTCATTCTGTAACCGACTTTACGTCAGATTTTACTTATCTTTATATAGGCTGGACACAACGTTTTAAACTGTGGAATGTTTTATTATGCAATAAACAAGAGCATGTCAGCTGAGAGTCCAGTTGGGTTGGGGGAGGGGGTCACACACCTGGCAGGCCCCAGCTGCCATGAGACCTCAGTCACTCTGGGAAAGAGTCAGTCTGGTCCCCGGGCCTCTGAGAGCCTCAAGTTTTGGTAACAGAAGAATAATGTCTCCCCAGAAGTGAAGTGGTGTCTGACGTCATTCAGCAGGATTCTAAACAGTGAAAATAAAGGGGGAGTGCCCGGGCAAGAGGCGTGAAAGGACAAACATGGACGAATGCGAGAGATTTGAAAAGAAGGAGTGAAGGGAGAGACACGAGCTGTGGAAGGCGCGGCCGGAGTGAGACATCAACAGTGTCACAATGGCACAGACAAGAGGCGTAGAAGGTCCTCTGCAGTGGGTGAGAAGGGCCAAGCCTGCTGCATCACAAGTGGGTCAGAGGTCAGAGGTCATGGCACTCCCTCCCTCTCTCTCTCATCACTCCCTCATCTTCACCATCTTTGCCCTTCTCGCTCTATTTCCATTGTCTCTCCCTTTTCTTCTACTCGTTCCTTCATCTCTCACTCTCAGCATCCCTCACTCTCTTCGCTCTCTTTTCCGTCATCTGTCACTCACTCTCTCCATCATGTTTCCCTCATTGTCTCCCTCTCTCTTCTCACTCCCTCTCATTATGCCTCCTTTTCTGTATCGTTCTCGTCTCTCCCTTTACTCTAACCCTCAGAGACACCTCTCCCTTTCTCTCTCCGCCATCTTTCAGTTCCCTCACCCCCCTCTTCATGTTGTTCTTCCCTCTTCTCTCCCCCTCCTCTACCAGTCCCAATAGACGCGTGAGTGAGTACCACCCAGTCAGTGGAGTGAGGGAGCCTGTGACCGTCAGTTCATGTCCACCTATGAGCTGCCCCTACGCAGAGGAGGAGAAAGACACATGGCTTTCTGTAATCAGTGATGCGCCTAAAATGGACTTCGAGGCACATTACATCATTCACCTGCTACCATTGCATTCACGCGCTAAATTGCAAAGAAATTGGAGCTATCGGGTGGCTGCAGATCCTCTAGAAGCGCCAGCACCATATTGTTGAACCCACAGAAATGTTATAAATAGAAAACATACAAACGGACAGGTATTGCCCCGAGACCCTGGAACTCCCTGCCCCCTGAAATAAGACTGAACCCTCAAGTGCTTCATTCAACAAGCATTGGCATAGCCAATAGGTCTCGCCTTTGGGACCTTATAAGTATTTAGTTATGCAGCACAATATCATTGGTGCAACAACATCAACTGTTGCATGGCTAAACACTTATAAGGCGAGACCTATTGGCTATGCCAATGCTTGTTTTGATTTTCTGGTGGCAATAACCCCTTTGCCTTATTGTAAATAATGCCCCTTTCACGCAGAACTTAACTTAAAAGGGGCAGGCAATGAGTGTTGCAGAGGATGTTCTGCCGCAACACCCATTGATTTTTGACGCTGCCCCCTATTTACAAGGCTGGCGTAAATATGGGGCAGCGCCAAAAATAAGACCAGGGAAAACCTGCACTTAAACTGGCGCAACGAGGAGAAATGGAGCTGCATTCTGCAGCATACATAGAAAAGGCAGATCTCCAATAGTGATTGTTCATGTGCACATAAACAATCATTAAATAATGACGAGTTGCAACTTCTATATGTGCTGCACAATGTCGGAGTGCCTCATTACCAATTGTGGCGTAACAGCGCTCTGCCATTCTGTTGAAAATATGCCCCCATATCTCATAGAACTGCCATAATGAAATCTGCTGTTGCATCTGGGCGTCCTTCTATATTTTGCAATTGGATCTGATTATCACCAACTTCCAGTTTATGGTAATTTGCTAGTGTAGTTTGTTTATTCTATTATTATTTGCAATTTGTGAATGCTTGGTACTTACTTTTGCCAAAGTATAATGACATAATCTTTATTTGTGAGTTAGATTTGCCTGTCTCTATTTGATTTCTTATCTTTGGGCACACTTTGCTACTTATTAGAAGCCGCTAGACTTTCTGTTTTTTTATTTTAAAACAATTATAACCTATAAATCACTACTAGAGGAAATATTTGCTTTCCAGTTGAAGCTGGAAAACACTGGATGTGACTGCTCTTGTACAGCTTTGATGCCTTCTGGTGTCAGGACAAGTGCAGCCACTCCCTCTAAGCACTTTTCTGTGATGAATGCTCCTGCTATGGCCCACTTGGACCAGATCATGCTACTACATGGTAAGATGGTCCCACCCGCAAGGTTCCTAGACTAAGGATCTACTTCCACTTCTGTTTTGGGAGCATGATTCCCCTCAGGTGGCTTTGGTTCACTGTTTCCTGCTGCATGCTTCTGTGCATTGGTGAACAGGTTCATTGGGTCACAGTCCAAGATACTTGGCACTACTATGATGCCACCATCCTTGAGTGAGAGCAGGAAGGAGCTCTGCTCTCTGAAAGCTTAGGGGTCAGTATTTTGGCTGCAAAGTTCATTGTCCCTACAGATGTCACCAGAATCTTTGTCCCCTCATAAAACGCTGCACCCAACGCTGTTCGGAGGTTCTTTGGTTTACATTGTGATGGTCTAGAGAGCATGCCTGTAGGAGCCACATGCCTTCATACAGAAGCATCAGGGGCTATGTCATGAACACATTCCGCACCCATGTGCAGGCCCAGAAGGGACCCAAGGGCCTGCTTTGCTAAAACTATGCTGCCTACATTGTGTACATTAACTCAGAAAATATGAGTACAGCTCACAAACATGAAGAGGCAGCCACTGGTATGTTTTTGAAACAGTGCAATTTCAGAATTTCAGATATGTTGGGAACCAGTGCACTAACACAGAATGCAGTCATGATACCACCCCAGGATCACCAGTTTCAGCATTCATTCCTACTGAATCCATGTCAAAATGAGGCTCGGAAATGATGGTGCAGAAACAAGGCTTGAAACTTTGCAGCATCACCCTTATAAATCACTGTGACTACCCTTAATGCACTAATATTGAGCTATACTTGTTCTTTCCCCCAAGATGAGAAATGCACCAGAGCAGTGCCCATAACAAAAACTTAAAGTGCCTTACATAAGTCTCTCACACGTCCCATAGGGAGCCAGTCCCTGCACTGATTTAAATAAACACAGGCCCACATGCTTTCCAAAAATCAATGCTTAGTGGGCCTCACATTGGCCTTCAAATAACCACAAAACCTCCTAGGCACAGCCCAAGAAAGCAAAATAAACGTCATTCACTGTGTGAACTGTAGAGGCAAATGATCCCAGGCATACTGCAGGTCATGGAGTTTATTTATGACCTCAGATGCGATTTTATAGCAGCACAGTTTGCTGTTACCAAAAATGAACCTATAGCTAACAGCATACATATTAATTCCAAAGCAGGATTCTCTCCTATGACTAGGGAGAGCTGGTTTAGATCATCCCAAACTGCATGAACATTTTATGTGCTACAATCAAGTATTAATCGGGTGCAAATCGCCACCCATATACATCTTTCAAATGACGTGGGGCTGGACTGCTCGAAAAAGGGGTCTTAGAGATGGGAAATGAAACTGAGAAGGAGGTGAGAGAAATAATAAAACGTTACTTGAAAGTGAAAATTCAAGGAAAGGGTACGAAGAAGGGTGTTTGGATCAGGAGAGAAAAAAGTTGGTACTTCCAGGAGGAATGAATGAGGGAAGGAAGAAAATAAACGTGACATTATGTATAAGCCCTGAAAAAAACACCAGCCCTGTGATATGTTACAGAGAAGATTTCTGGAATTTGTTTGAAAACACTAGAAAATACTGAAAAAAAGGAAATTGAGGTTTCGTGAGTTTTATACATTGCAGTGTTCTGTTTTTTCATTGGCAAATGGGTTTTCAACTGTTTTTCCTACACCCTGCCACAACCCCAAGCAGGAAGGGCCACTGCAAGCCTACCTTTGGTGGTTTTGTGCCAAGGTGAGCAACATCACCGCTATACTTCCAGCATACATGCCGCATACTCCAGCAATGTGGGACCAGCTAGCTGATCTGGGCAGGAAACAAAATTGGGGTGGGTGGGTGGGTATGTATGTATGTATGTATGTGTGTGTGTGTGTGTGTGTGTGTGTGTGTGTGTGTGTGTGTGTGTGTGTGTGTGTGTGTGTGTGTGTGTGTGTGTGTGTGTGTGTGTGTGTGTGTGTGTGTGTGTGTGTGTGTGTGTGTGTGTGTGTGTGTGTGTGTGTGTGTGTGTATATATATATATATATATATATATATATATATAATAAAAATGACCTCCTGGGGTTGGCTAGGGCTAGAAGGTCAATAAAAATATATATTGGGGAGGGGGCGTGCATCGGGTCCTCCTCCCGGAGAGAATCATGGTTCCGGAGACCCCATCCCTCGGGGCCTGGCATAAAAACTTAAAGGGAGGGGGTGTGTGGTCCCCCTCCCCAAGCATCTTAAGGTCTCAGGGACACCATCCCCTGGTCCCAGCTCCACTGTGGTGTCCTAGGGAGCCAACTCCCTGGACACTGTTCCTCTGCCTGTAAGAGTGCGGGCAGGGAACACTCGTTTGCTCCTACCTGGTGGAAGCTTTAAAAATCCTCCCGCCGGGCTGGTGCAGACATTTGTTTCTATTACCATGCTCCTGTGGGTGGGGAAGCTCAGATTGCTCTTGCCCTGTGGGAGCTGGGAAAAATACCTGCTTCTGCTCCTGCTAGGCGAGATCAATGGCTGCTCCTGAAACATCCAGGATGGGTGAACACAGGAAGCCAGCGGGGCCGCAGCGGACTGGCGATCCCCGTGGCCCCATCATAGTGCCTTGTGGGTGCCCTGGGTGGGTTCTGGGGCACCCATCTAAGGCCCCAAGAGATGGGGTCCCAGGGACCACTAAGGGTTTGGGAAGGGAGGCCGTATGGGTGATAGGGCCCCCGGGGCCTGTAGAGGCTCGGGGGGCCACCGCCCCTTCCCCTTTTTAAATCAGTACGGCCCTGGGGGATGGGGGTCCCCGGAGCCTATAAAGGCCTATGGCGGGGGCGCACATCTCCTCCTCAATAATTATTTTTTTAAAAGGATGGCTCAGTGATTACTTGGATACCTAAAAAAGAATTTATTATTCACAGCTCCTTGCAAGGAGCGCCCTGGAATGCCCTGCACCCTTACCCAATTTACCTCTCACCACCCCTCAACCCTAAAACCGCCCTTACTCCTTAAAAAAAAAAAAAAAAAAAAAAAACGTACCTGTAGACTAAAGTACCACTCGGTAAAGGATGTGGGGTAAAGGTAAAAACCCAATAAAGTCACTTACCTTTGTAGTACTTACATGCATGGTAAAAGCTGCGGGGTAAAGGCTGTGGGGTAAACATTACATACCCTTCAGAATATCTTTGGCCCATTGAACATTCATTTATTTACAAATTAAGCACTCACTTGGACCACACTTGATCATTGTATTGTTATGAAGCTTAGCGACCATACACTAGCCTGATGGCAAGCATTAAAATATTAACAAGCATTGGCATAGCCAATAGGTCTCGCCTCTTGGATGTTCTAATTTTTCTCGTTTTGTGCAATATTTTTGTAAGTGAAAGTAATTCCACTAACTAATTACTTTTTAATAAAGTTTTGAAATATTTATAGTAAGTGTGTTGAAAGTTCCATATGTAATAATATGAAAGATAAAGAGAAAGTTATATGTTGTAAACATTTTCCCATTATATCTAATAAATGTGTGAAAAGTTGTACATGCAGTAATATTAAAAAAAAAACTTCTAATACCCTGAAGGCGAGACCTATTGAGATGACTGTTAACAGTTCTTGCAAGTGCGAAAAAGAGCCCGAGGACTTGTTTAAAATATGTAGATAACAACTAATGGTAGGAGGGCGGGGTGGTAGGATGGGGATGGGAGAGTTCTGGAACACACAAGAGATAAGGAAAGTGAAAAAAAAAAAAAAACAGATGGCACAGCTACTTATACGAGCCTGCTGGGGCCTGTTTTTGCGTGTTATTCTGTGCATTTTTACTAAGACTCTGCAATTTATTTTCCTTATAATGCCCAATGTGTGTAAGCCATCCCTATATGTATTGTATGGGGTATTTTGCGTCTTTTTTTGTGCATTTTCGGTATGGCAATGCAATGTATTTTATACCTTTAAATGCTGACGTTCCCCTGTATTTGTTAGGCTACCGGCAGCATTGTATTTTTTTGCATTAGTATTAACGTGCCTCTGTGCCTGCGTTTGCCTTGAAGAAAGACCCGGTATGTGCAAGCCATACCTATATCCGCTATGAGACCTTTTTTTCTGTGTTATTATGTACATTTTTTCTAAGGCACGGCAATTTATTTTATACCTTATTATGCGGCCCCTGCAGTGTATTTTGTAACTTGTAAGGCGGGTGGCAGCAATGTACGTGTTTGCATACTGTTACTATACAGCCACTGGTCTGCTTCCTGTTAACAGTTCTTGCAAGTGCGAAAAAGAGCCTGAGGACTTGTTTAAAATATGTAGATAACAACTAATGGTAGGAGGGCGGGGTGGGAGGATGGGGAGGGGAGAGTTCTGGAACACCCAAGAGATAAGGAAAGTGAAAAAAAACGAAACAGATGGCACAGCTACTTATACAATGAGCCTGCTGGGGCCTGTTTTTGCGTGTTATTCTGTGCATTTTTACTAAGACTCTGCAATTTATTTTCCTTATAATGCCCAATGTGTGTAAGCCATCCCTATATGTATTGTATGGGGTATTTTGCGTCTTTTTTTGTGCATTTTCAGTATGGCAATGCAATGTATTTTATACTTTTAAATGCTGACGTTCCCCTGTATTTGTTAGGCTACCGGAAGCATTGTATTTTTTTGCATTTAGTATTAACGTGCCTCTGTGCCTACTGAGCACATGCGGATGAGACAGCAGCTCCATGGGGCAATATTAAAGGGATGGGCAGGAAGCAAAAAGGGGCGGGAAAAAAGAATACCAGAACACGCAAGAGAGGAGCGAGGGCGAGCGAGCGTGGCAGCAAAGCGAACGCGCTAATTATAAACACATGGTCATAATGAGAAACAGATGCCGCTGCTGCGCGTAACTGCAAGCAATAGGCCATGGGCGGTTACATTTGTTGAGAAAGGTGGGACATGCACCCGCCTTTGCCCAATTGCGTGCTGTCTTTGTTAAAAAGACGCACGCAAAGGCCAATAGCCTGTGACAAAAACAAAAGCACACGCACGAGCGTGTGGTCAGATTTTTGAAGCCCTTACATAAAGTCTCGCAGAGCACCACATGCGCGCTGCGCTAGGCTCGACCTAAAAAAGGGAACACTTTGTATATAGTGTTTTTTTCACGAAATGTTTTAAAAAGCAATGTAATAACTTGGTGAGCTTGTGAATTTACTGAGGATGAGATGTACAAAGGAGAGGATGAGGATGTGGCGCTGCGGCCAGAGCTGCCGATTCGGGAGCTGGGAATCCAGGTTCGAGTCTGTGTTGGCGCAACATCCTGCGATTCTGAGCAAATCACTTAATCTTCCTGTGCCCATAGAGAGCGCCTGGATACCCTCACGTGTGATAAGCCTTGGTATATAAATCTACTAACAAAGCATTTTTGAGGTCACAAACGGCCCAATTCACGGAAACAGGGCATTTCCGACCTAAAAAAGGATTACTTAAATGTAAAAACACTAAATTGTGAATTGGTAACTTGTTAAAAGTTTTAAAAAATGTTAACAGGCAGTGGTCCCACAAACCACTGCCAATTCTTGAAAAAAATGAAAGTTAATTTTTTTTTTTTTTTAATGCATCCCGTTTTTTTAGAAAAACAAGCTGCATTAAAAAAAGATTGCTTTATTTGAATGCAATCACAAACACAGTGGTCTTTCACCCCAGTAGGCCACCATGCCTGTGATGGCTATCATTCCTGATGGATCGCCAACTGCGGCTTACCTCATTAATATTCATGAGGTAGGTCAATTTGCTACCTACTAGGAATCGATAATTTAAAAAAAAAATACAAGTTTCATACACAAGGAAAAGTGATTTCGTAATTGTGATTCTGAGATAATTGCAATTTGGAAATCGCTGTTCCTAATGTTAGTACATCTGGCCCTAAGTTACAGGTGGGATCACAATTAAAAAACTGACACGAGTACCTAGTGCTCGGTTGCTGCGCTTTGTAGTTTGCACCCCCAATACAGCAAAACGTTTTCAATTCTAGTTCAATCCTGCCATCTAGTGGCAGCATTTACACCTTTTTCAAATAAAGATGAACACGCTATTAAGATCACTCAAATAAATAGCAGTAGATTTCAAATTAGACTACACCTTAATTTAGTTTTCCATCCCTAAGCGTAACCGTTGTGCACCTATGTCTACTTCGGATGTACAAAATAGAACACACCTGCACAGTTAAAGTCACAGTCCTGGCTTATACTCAGGAATGGCAGACTTTTACCGTCTCAAATTGGATCCTGGGTGGTTCCTCCTATAAAGATTATTGAACACTTAGGGGCTGATTAGAATGTGAGTGGAGCAGTATGCAGGAAACTCGGCCCTGTTTTACCAGCCTGAAAATAGCCCAGTAAAACCTCTTGACGCTTGGGCTGCAAGAGCAGCCGAGCCTCAACACCTCACCACCCAATTCTCCCCTGCTGCAAGGGAGGAGCAGGTCATGTTCCATCCTGCCAGCCTACTCCCCCCCCCCTGACAACTGCTATTCTGCCTATCTGCATCATCACTGGCCCCTTCGCTCCTACTTACTGCCCATCAGAGCAGGTGGCAATTGTGAGCACTATGGAAGAGGTCATTCACATGGGAAAGGTAATGCCATGCAGTAAAACTGGCTCCGTGCAGTTACTCCCCATTCTGTGTTAATTAATTCATAGTTGCACCATAGTGGTGGGGTGTTCCCACATGATACCAGTGCTTACTGGTGTGGAGTGGCCCCCCCGCCTGTACCATGCAACTTGTAATGAGGACCTTTGTGAGCATTCACCAACCATTTCCAGACACTTTAGAGGTCAAAAGTATCAAGAATAGGAAATGCGATTTCCAAATAGTGATTTTTACTGGAAATCGCAATTCCTAATGTATTATACTCAAAGGCATATATTTTGCAATTCCTTGGGATTTGCAATCACAATTTAGCAATTACCTAATTGAAATTCCTATGTAGAAAATCATAATTTTAAGATCACAAATTTGCGAATGTTGGTTTCTGGAGCAGCGTGATGACATCACAATCAGGAAGCGAGCCATCCAAAGCTGTTTCCAGACCCAACTTCACAGAGGAAGGCAAGCTGTCAGCAGAGCCACTGTGACCTTGTCTGGACTGGAGGCATGTTTGCATCAACCTGCTGACCATGTCCACAGATGACAATGTTGAGGATGCAGGAGGGTGCAAGAGAAAGCTGAAATTCAGTGATAAAGGACTTAAGGTGCTCACTGAAGAGTGTGTAGCACACCATGATAATCTTTTTGGAAAGAGCTCACTGCAAGTTCCAGAAAGTAATAAGCGAAAAATCTGGAGGGGCATCCAGGCTAAAATTAGTGCCGTTGATGTGACAGACTACAACTTGGAAGGAATTCACGAGCCCTGGTACGATCTTCAGTCAAGTACCAAAGAAAATGTGGCTAGCAGACTTGCATAGGCATGGGGAACAGACGAAGGACCATCTACTCAGCCACCACCAACCCCTCTTGAGGACTTGACTATGTTGCACCCAGAAACTATTGTTGGGGTCTCCGACATTGATACTTCTGCCACACCCAGTACCTCCAAAAGTAACATTTTTATTTTTTAACATATAATCATGTGTTAGGTCAAAAAAATACTATTAGAAATGTATACCTACTTCAAATCTTAAATCCACTCCAGTTCACAAATTAATATGGCGCTACTAATGCACTATGGGATTTGTAGTTGTAAGCCTAACAATATAAAGTAGCAAAAGTGAACATTATGTATTCTTATCTAAAGTGACATGCAATGTGACAAACACTTGATAATAGATTATGAAATATTATTGTAATCAAAATTCATGTAAATTTATTCATAACAGTCTTTTTTCAACTAAATTAATTATGATATATCTGCCAGATCTATGTTGTACCTGCTGCTCAGCCAGTGTGAATGTGGTATGGAATGTTGTTATGGATGATGCTGTGGAATGTTGGGTGAGTGAAGACTGTCAGTTGGGAGGATGGGCTGAGCGGCAGGAAGGCTGCTCCTGGTGGGGCTCTCTGTATCTTTAATCTTGAACTTACTATCAAAATAAATACCATCCTAAGTTTATCCGGAATTGGATCTTCCGTTTATTTACAACATTTTGGCGACTTCTGGAAAGGACCTGCGTGTGCCACCTGTCTGGACTGTGACTTTCAAGTTCTAAGTAAGTTTTAAGTTTATTTTAAGTAACTGGAATTCAACTAAGTGATCTAGTAGAAGCTGGCAGCCCTGAGCCCCACCAGTGACCATTAGATCGGTCGGCCCTGACGTGGGCGTGCCAGTTCCTGTTGAGGTATCCGTGTCCTACTGTCTGGGAAGAGTGTCTCCATCAACAGGAGTTCCCCAGAGGACCCAGAGGTGAAACAGCTACCCACCATCAGCTTCAACTAGTGTGCGATGTTACATTGGGAATATATGTTCGGAGGCAAAGATCGGGCCTCGGTGTCATCTGTTGTAATATCACAATCGGGGGCAAAGTTCGAGCCCCGTTACACTTTTGGACATGGTGATCAGGGGCAAGGATTGGGCCCATTGCTGCTTTGAAAATCTCCAGTGCGGTCAAAGAGCGAGGAGGTGTGCGCCTGTGCGAGTGGCTCGAGTTGTGGAGACAGCGCTGCAGGGTTTGCGCTTAGAAGTGGAAAATTACTCTTTATTTGTTGGCATGAAACAAGTTAGTATTTGGATTGGTTTCTGGCCGTTACCTTCAGTGAGTGGAGTCAACTGTCACAGTTCCTTTTTGAAAGTTGGGCACGAGATGGAACATATACGTGCCGGTTCACCTTTTCACGGTGGCTTTCAGCGTCATCTTCTGTGACGACTCCTCACTCCATCCATGTCTGTGGATGTCAGCGCGAGCCCTGTCTTCTTCTCGCGCACCGTCCTGCAGCTTCCACGCTGTGCTGCACGGACGTGCTGGGAGCCACCCGGCTCTCCGTCGTGCCACGTGCCGCCATTTTGTGTTTGGCACCACCGGTGCATAATAAGGTTAGAAGTGTTCGGTGGCATTCTGCCTTGCAGTTTATCACTGCCAACCAAGTTGCTCATTTTAAATAAAGTTTATGGTCTTCAAGACATGACCGGAGACATTGTTACAGCCAAGTGGACTGGAAATCGTTTTCACCTATGTGGCTCAATTAAATACGAACGTTCTGGTGTTTATGCTCTACTAAGCAACATTCAATTTATAGAAACGATTCAACAGTGCCATCTAGTGGCTATGTAGCACCTCGGCACCAGAGCAAGGAAAAGGAAAGCTCACTTGATAGAGTCACAGTGAATTGGAGATCTGGATTCCCTGTTGTTCTGCAAGCAATGACCTTTCAAGGATTCAACTCCGTGTCAACCCGCTATTTTGGAATATCTTTCATGTGAATTCTGCCTACGCTGACTTTTTGGGAAGTTGACAAAATGTCCTTTCTCTTGGGAAAGGTTTAATTTAAAATGAGTACTTTGGGGCACTTCACTAATTGGGGTGTGTAAGGTATACAGCCGGGTGTAGGTTTGTGAGGAATTATCTAGTATTAAGCTTTTTGTCCCTCTCCTTTTAGGTGTTATGGTTTGTTGTGAGTTGGTCACTCTGTTGGGGAGTGGGTGAGTGACTTTTGACCAAACCTGGCCTACCACTATCTGTTGTGATTGTGGGGTGACATTGGTGTGTTACCTGTGTGGGCAATGTTTGTACTTGACCCCTTGTGGTTGTTGTGGGAGTGTGTACCGCTGTTGGGGGTGTGTAAATGGCCTACCACTATCTGTTGTGATTGTGGGGTGACATGGGTGTGTTACCTGTGTGGGCAATGTTTGTACTTGACCCCTTGTGGTTGTTGTGGGAGTGTGTCCCACTGTTGGGGGTGCGTAAATGGCCTACCACTATCTGTTGTGATTGTGGGGTGACATGGGTGTGTTACCTGTGTGGGCAATGTTTGTACTTGACCCCTTGTGGTTGTTGTGGGAGTGTGTCCCACTGTTGGGGGTGCGTAAATGGCTTACCACTATCTGTTGTGATTGTGGGGTGACATGGGTGTGTTACCTGTGTGGGCAATGTTTGTACTTGACCCCTTGTGGTTGTTGTGGGAGTGTGTCCCACTGTTGGGGGTGCGTAAATGGCCTACCACTATCTGTTGTGATTGTGGGGTGACATGGGTGTGTTACCTGTGTGGGCAATGTTTGTACTTGACCCCTTGTGGTTGTTGTGGGAGTGTGTCCCACTGTTGGGGGTGTGTATGTGAGAAGGCTCTGGTGCCTCTCTGGCCTACCACTTTCTTTTGTGATTGTGGGGTGACATTGGTGTGTTACCTGTGTGGGCAATGTTTGTACTTGACCCCTTGTGGTTGTTGTGGGAGTGTGTCTCACTGTTGGGCATGTGTATTTGAGAGGACTATGTTTTGGAGCCTCTCTGGCCCACCACTTTTTTGTGGTTGTGGGTTGGCTTAGGCTTGTCTCACTTGTGGGTCTTGGTTGGAGTTGACTATGTTTTTAGTCACTTGTGTCTACCACTTGTGTGTGGTTGGTTGGCGACTTTCTCTTCACCCGTAACTGGGCATTTCCGCTGAGTTTGTCCTCCCTTTCCTTCCTCTCTTAAAGCTCTGGCGTTTTTGTCCTGGTTGAGCTTGTGTGTCCTGTGGCGTGTTTTCTTTTGCACCGTTGTGGTTTGTTCCCCTGGTGTTCACGTTCACTTTTCGGCCTGGCCAGCTGATATGTGTGTGTCTCGGGGGTTGGTTGGTTGGTTGCGAGTGGTGTAGGAGTGTGTGGCTTGGTTGGTTTTGTGGGGAAAGGGAGTGGATGTGTGTGTAGGTTGTCTTTTTCTGCCGTTTTGTTTGTAGGTACGTGGGTGGGCATTGAGGTTTTCATTTGCTGTGCCTTTTCTTAACATTGATGCATATTACCATTTTCACCTCAGCTTTCTTGCTTTTCTTTGGATGTTAACTTGTAACCCATAGTACTGTGTTTTCCTTACTGCTCATTCCTTTCTGGTTTGCCCTCAACCTTTCTCAGGTCTATGCAATGGTACTTTTCAGATTTTCGTAAATGTTACTTTCTTTGTGATGTGCTTTTCACTTGTATCATTGCATTGTGTTTTGCTTAATATGAGGAAAGGAGAAGTGTTGTACCTGCTGCTCAGCCAGTGTGAATGTGGTATGGAATGTTGGTATGGATGATGCTGTGGAATGTTGGGTGAGTGGAGACTGTCAGTTGGGAGGATGGGCTGAGCGGCAGGAAGGCTGCTCCTGGTGGGGCTCTCTGTATCTTTAATCTTGAACTTACTATCATAATAAATACCATCCTAAGTTTATCCGGAATTGGATCTTCCGTTTATTTACAACAATCTACCTACAACAATTACAGAAGAAACTGAACAGGAGAAAAATCAGGACCCGCAGCCAGATATGTAGAATGATAACATCCCAACTCCGACACCCACACCACCTGCACCACCCAGACACACAGCAGCAGTGTCTACACCCTGATTTTGAGGAAGAAAATTAAAGCGTCAGGAAAAAACACACCTACAACTCCTTGTGTCACAAGATCTACACAAAGGAGTCAGTCCCTTCTTCGAAGCCAACGCAATGCCACCCGAAGGCCTAGAGTTGGTGTTAGAAGGGCTTCTGAGGAAGTGGACAATACTGATGTATTTAGTGGCTTGGAGGCGTCTATGTTATCTGTGCAATGCCTGTAATGTACAAAGCTAAAGTCCATAAAGGCACAGGTCGTGTCAATGAATAAAAACATTTCAGAAAGTAAAGAGACCATTAAGGTACTGAACAAAACTGTTGAGGAAGGGCAAAAGCAGCTGTTGAAAATTATAAGGAGCGGACAATTGCCATTAAGGATTTATGCACAGTAATGCAGCAAGATAAAATAACACACCAATGGCGCATTACCAATTCATAGGTAGATTGGATGGTTTCATTAGATCTGTCCATTGTCTGACCAATGCTACAGCAACATATTCTCACAGCACAGCCAACAGGAGGGTAAGATGGCACAATGAAGTAGGGCTGTAGCACGAGTTTTAGTGCAAGTCACCAGTGCTATAGAAAACGTACAAACAGCGCATATCTCAGCAATCGATGACTTAGGTGGAGGGAAAAGGGAGGAGGTATCCAGCCTAAGTAGCATTACTGCCCCGAAATTATGAATGTGTCGCAGTCGCAGACAAAGTGCATCTACAGAGGGCTCCCAAAGTCAAACTGCTGACCACACCGAAAGGCCGAGTGGAGTGCGAGGGAGATAAAAGTAGTAAGAACATGGTTGTTGTTTACATTTCTAATTTGTCAACATAAATATACATTAGTAATGTCTGAGATGACAATTGTGCTTTGGCAAAGAATGTGCATTTCATATTTTGATAATTTAAAAAACACATACCAGAAGTTAAGGTATTATAAAAGATCTTGAACATCTAGAAGCCTAAATGTCATTATTCTCTTACTTTAAAAATAATTTCGGGTAATCTCTGCACGTCGTTCTCTGCCTTCTCCTGCCTTGTCCCATCTGTAGGTTCATGTGGTGAGATTGGCTGTTCCTTTCATCAGACTCTGGATCGGACAGGATAAGGGGTATGCCCCTACATGTTGCACTGTTGTGGACTATAGCGTAGGTAGCTACAACATTTCAGCAGCTTTCTGGTCTGTATTGTAGTGCTCCGTCACTCTTGTGAAGACATCTAAAGTGACTTTTCAGCAATTCAAAAGTCCTCTCTATCACATTTCTTGCTGAATTATGTACACCATTGTAGCAACGCTTGCTTGCAGAAACGGGGTTCAAACAAGGTGTTAAGATAAAGGAGCACAAAGCATACACAGTGTACTGCAATGACAATTTTTAAAATGATGTAGTGACAAATTATACATATGTCTCTACTACATACTAAAACAAATATATAAATGTTTACCTAGTAAAGATACTTCACCAAATTCTCCACTAAGAAGCTGTGTGTAAATTCCACTAAGGTAAAATATGAAATAATCATTTGGGCTTCCTGGAAATCTGGCCGCTATATCAGTAAACACACCACTTGAATGTTTAATGAATGAGAATTCTTATGTTTTTCTAAAGATATAATCCTTTTCTGATGGAGGACATGTTTGAACATGTGTCCCATGAATGCAGCCTATGATGTGGAAATTGAGCTATCGGATCAAATTTAAATTTTGTAAGTTGCAATTCCTGTGCCGTATTGGGAAATATTATGTAATCCTTACTTTTACTGAGCATTACATTCAGAAATGCATAAAAACTAAACGAGAAACTGCACTTTGGGAATCCCCCTTGCTGCAGCTATCACACCCTGGTAGCTCCCTTACTGTAAGATGTGCAGGGAATTTAATACCTGCGCATGGGTGGGAATAGCAGTTGTCCTGCGAGTGTTTTGTTATAGTTGAGGATTAATTTCAGCTATTAAGTCGAAGATAAGGGCACTACTTAATCTGTACTTTTCAAAGATTTCCTCCTCTGTCTGATCAAACCTCCTCGCCATGACATAGAGAGCAGCCATTGTTGGAAATGCAGATACGTTCTGGAGATGCTTTGATAGATTGCACCTTATTACCATCTGAATTTGAGTTGGTGGTACATTACACATGCAAAGTGTGCATTTTGCTACAATTCACAAATTTGCGAATGTTTCATACATTTATATAGTGATTCCCTATTAGGAAATTGCTAAATGTGATTTTCAATTTGGAATCACAATTTTAAAGAATCGCAAAAAATGTGAATCTGAAATTGCGAAGCGAATGCCTTTTATACCTCACAAAAGCCTATTTTGCATTTGTGAACGGCCAAATTTAGCAATTTGCATCGTTTGCGAATGCAAATAAGCTCGATACACATAGCCCTAAGACCCTTAAAGCATTTGCACTGATGCGAAGGGCAGGTGTAAGTAACGCAAAAGTGGGACATCAATGAAGTTACTCGTGTAGATTTACTAATATTCATTTATTGATAGTTGTTGATAAAATATAACATTATCCATTTCCATGATACAGTGAATGATTAATTTTCTTGCATTTGTGTTAGCCCACCTAATGCCTTATGGAGGAAGTTATAAAGTAGACATCGAGGGCATAAGCTATCACTAGAAGTTTTGATACAGGAGAAGAAAAACAATAAAACTGGGTGTTGAAAGCGTCACAACGTACATAATAAAGTGGTAGGGAGTACCTTTGGTGTAGGAGTTAAATGGCAGAGCTCAAAACCCAGGCCAGAAACTTGTGATTTAATCTTTACTACGGCCCAAACTGTGCAATTCTGGGCAAATCACTATCTATAGCATTCTGCTTACTGTAATGTGGTGTCCCCAGGATCCAGTACAACAATTATGTTTTTCACAGGCACCCATGAAGCTATGCTGGGTCACGGTGACGCTATCGCAAACTGAGTAAGTAATATATTATTTAAAAGTTGGATTGGAAACAAAGCATAGGAAAAAAACACTTTATACATTTCAGTATTGATTCATCACCAACCCATCTTGGCTAGAAAAATGAAAATTCAATATCAGAATATATGCGATGAAGTTAAGGAAAATATTGATCAACAGAAGGAAGAGATGCAGTATTCTTATACTATAGCACCATCATGTGTTCAATGTATGTAAGTACTGTGTCAAAAAACAATGATCTATTGAAAATGATCTCCATAAAATGACGCCTAGCTTTACTAAGGCTTGCAGTGCTGAGGTGTCTCTGTGTGGCATAGTAAATCTGGAATAATGCAAGCTGCTGCCTTGCATTACTCTGCCCTGGGAAGGCGTTCGATGGGTGGAGCATGGGTGTTCCGACACATCCACCCATGGTTTTTGGGGCATTCCAAGATTTACTAACAATAGTAAACCGGGGAATGCATCAAAATGCTAAGCCTTCCCAGTAGAGACATAACGAGGAGAAATAGGTTTATTTCTCAACGTTTGTTCTTCTAACTACATGTGCTGCATTGTGCAGCACACATTAATAGTCTAAAAAGCCTCAGAGGTTTGTTTTTGTGCAGAAAGATGTCCCTTCCTGCACAAAACAATCCTGCCTGCAAAGCAGGCAACCTTGCACCATGGTGCAAGGGGCCTGCATTGGTGCTTGACAGAACCAGTGCAACAGCACAGAGAGAGCAGGAATGTGCCATATCTATTAGATATGGCACATTCCTGCTCTCTCTCTCCATTTGACACAGCGCAGCAAGTGGTGTTGCTGTGTTGCGCAGCGTCAAATGTTAGTAAATCTGCCCCTCACTCTTGTGTTCCATCTCCTAAGGTTCATGCATCCAAGATTAGCTCACCCTGGAAGCCCCATGTCATCTAAACTCAGTATTTTCTGAAAACGACCTCGGCCTAGATGCTCTTTTTTTATTCTTTTTGCACTCAAAAGCAGTCTGAACTATACATTTCGGTGTGCATTTGTGATGATCTACAGATGACAACTCACAGGAGTACGAGTCACTGTGCCATCAGAGGAAGTAAATAGATATGGTCTCTGGGATACGGCTGGTTAGATTTCACTAGGTACTAGAGGTTTTGATTTTACTCTGCAGAGGATAAAATAGTCCTGTATCTGAAAACCCTACCAATGGGCTATGTTTGGAGGACAACACACCTTCCAGAGAAGTCACAGGGATGGTAAGGAGCCAACTCCTTTAAAGGATCCATCCAAAACCAGGATATATATATATATATATATATATATATATATATATATATATATATATATATAGATATAGATATATATAGATATATATAGATATATATAGATATTCCCTGAAAAAACCATAGGTTTCAAGGACGTTATAGTTAGAAATTAGCATTTAAAAAACCTTAGAAATTCACTGAAAAAACCACAGGTATCAGGGACGTTATAGTTAGTTGGACATTACACTCGTACAAAACCAGAGAAATTCGTCCGTTATAGTTAGTAGAGATAACTTGAACTCACGCCCCCACAATGCACTGCTGATGACGTCACATATTACATCACTCATGACATGGTCAGTGACATCATTGATGACATCATCCAGTGTCTGGGTTTCTAAAAAGTTTAAGAATGTGATATACATACGATAATTCAGTCAGTGTGTGACTCACTGTATAAGTGAGTGATTATACGTGTCTGGGTGAATGTATGGGTGAGTGACTAATCTGTGTGAATGTCTGTATCAGTCTGTCAGTTGGTGTGTAAGTGGCTGCATGGGTTAGTGAATAGGTACATGAATGTCTATATGGGCTATTGATTGGTTGTCGGATTACCTGTATGGGTGCCTGAGTGTCTGGGTGGGTGGGGGGTGAGTGCGACTCCCTGCATGGATGTGTGAGTGGGTGATTCAGTGGGTGTATGGATTCATGGTGCGTCTGCGAAGGGCTGTATGGTTGAGTGAGTGTGCATATGGCTGTGTTGGTGAGTGAATGGATGTCTCAGTGGTATATGTGTGAGTAACTACATATGTCAAAGGCAGTATATGTGAGTGTTGGAGTATATAAGTGACTATGTGAGAGAGTGATTGTGAGAGTGGATGTATGGATGAGTGTGTGCTTGTGTCAGTAATTGTATAAGAGAGTAAGTATGTGTTAGTATCTGTGAGAAGTTGGCCTGGTATATGCTGTTCACTAATTAAAGTGGACACCTTGCACCAGGGCAAGTCGACTCTTATGGTAGATAGGTTTAAGACAACCTTTTAAAGAAAGCTATCCTAGTGGTAGCTGTGGAGAGCAGCCTTCAGGCTAAGTCTCGGAGGAATGTAAAGCAGCTTGTTTTACCATATAATCTCTTGAATCACCAAATGAAAAGACACCACACAGGTATATATATCAAATATATATGTATTTATTTCTAAATAACTCTCTACTAATCTCTTTATGAGATTAGAAGACAAACATATGCACAAATCAACGTTTCACAATAAGTTAAGCACAAAATATGGCTGGGGCCCTAGGGGCGTACCAGACCATATACTAAGTAAGAGACTTAGAAACAACGACTTGCAAGGAGACAAGGCCTAAGGCCTTCAGAAGTGCTGGGGCCTCACGAAACCACCCAAGGCAGGTAAGTAAAGGACCCACGGGGGACGCGTGCAGTGTGGATACACAGGCGCGAATCGCCGTTAACTTCAATGGGGCAAGTCGCGGTTGGAAATAAAGAGTTTTAGGATACTTCGGGAGAACCTACAAGCAAGTCACTTACAGGGTAAGTAGTTCTAGGGCCCACACCCACAGGAGCACCGTAGTGCTGGAGTTACCTCACCCAGGGAAGCCGGGTGCACAGGTGTCCTTTGGTGTCGGGTCGCGGCGTCGTTTTCAATGGCGAACAAAGAAGACTTGCTGCTTGCGGGAGCTGAAGAAGTGTCCGGTGGAATCCAAGCCTGGATTCTGAAGAAGGATGACCTGAAAGCAGAGGGGACAGTGTTCAAAGTCACTTGGCAGTGACCCGGGGCAAGGAAGATGGATGCCCACCGTCGTCGGTCGCTTCAGGTCGGTTGCAGGTGCCTTGACTCTTCAGCCACGTGGTCCAGGAGGCGTCGACGACGACCAGGAGCTGGATTCGGTGTGTCCCTCGACGTCTGCAGCTGACTGCGGTGTCGGCAACTCGATCGGAGCCAACAAGCCTTGGCAGCCGCAAGTCTCGGGGAGATGAAGAAAAGTCGATGGCGCAGACCAGCAAGGTCTGAGGGACTCACCCAGCGAGGGTAAGTCAGGACAGGCCTGGAGCAATCAGGGGAGCCCTTTGGTTTCTTTAGGAAGTCTTCTGGGGACCCACAAGCCAGCGGGCAAGGGATCGCGAAGACACCTCGGGCGGAATCACTCAACAGGGGCCCACGGTCACTCGGGACGGTGTAGGCCTCTGATCTTCGGAGGGATTCCTGCTGGAGGTCGGGACCACACGTGGTCCAAAGCACAAGTTCGTAGAACGTTGTGAAGGGGTTGCACTCGACAATAGTGCACGGTACCCAGGGGTCGCGGTTCCTCGTTACTCGGGGGTCCACTTGCCTCAGCTTCGCTGGGGACTCACGATGGCCTGGGAGAGGTCAGGAAATCCACTTCTTGGGCTGCAGGGACTTCGGACTCCGGCGGGAGCGGCGTAGTTTGCGACCGTCGTTGTCGTTTTTGGTGCCTGCCAAGCAGGGGAGTCACTCCTTGACTCCAAGGGAGATTCTTCTGTCTTCCAAAGGTAGTGGAACGTCGAAGGGCCAGGATTCTTCTGTAGAGCGTCGTCCAGGGGTTATCTGCTTTGCAATGGCAAGCTTCCCCTCTTATACTAAAAAGAGGGGATGGACTAGCTCTATGACCCCACCTATGGGAGGGTCAAGGGAGGGGTGGCTACACCCACTTCCCTTTGTCCAGTTTCGCGCCAGAGCAGGGGCAGGTAGTCCCTGAGCTGGTTTGAACTGGCATATGCACAGAGGAGCCTTCTGCTCCCCCAGTGCAGGACTTCAAAGCACTCTAAGAGTGCACCCACCCAGCCCCAATACACTAAACCCTGTCTGGAAGGTGGTTACACCTCCCTGTGACAGGATGCCTATTGTTGGGCTTCCTCCACTGTGAGTTTCGGTCATCAGCAGGAGGGCAGCCCAGTGTCTGTGACTGGTGGCATCCATTTTGTGATGCCAGGGCTCTTTAGGATTCTACCGCGTTTCCACAGCAGGTACATGTCTTATCCCTCTAGAAGGGTGGAATGCTACCCCCGCCGCCAAGATTGGCGGGGGGTAGTATTCCAAGATGTTTGACACCAAACACGACATGTTTTGATGCAGCCATTCCAAAGTTAGCATTTACCGCGAGGATATAATGCACTTAAATAGTATATGGTTTAACCGCATCCACAAACAGCACCAGAGAATAGACTCTGAGAGCTGCAGAGGGGCCCTGCTCAGGCAGAGGCACCCCCTCACATAGAAGCCAAGCACCCTGCCCTCAGGATTGATAGGGCCTGCCTTAGGGGTGACTGATAGGTTTATATGTGTGTGCAGGAGAGATATAGGAAACCTATATCTTAGTGAGGGGTGCTAGCACCACCTCACCCAGGCTGCAGTAGCAGGCCTGTGGTGTCAGATTTAGACTGCTTCCCAGGGGTGGCATAACACATGCTGCAGCCCCTGGTAGGCCTGTGAAGTACCTATGCCCTTGGCACCTAAGGTACCATATACTAGGGACTCATAAGGCACCACAGTATCCAATCACTAGTGCACCTAGAGTGCACTCCATGTCGTTTAGAGAGAGCAGATAGACTGGAGCCCTGAATAGCAGGGTCCCAGTCCAACTAAGTCATAAACCAGCAAAACACCATAAAAAAAGTGGGGGCAACCATATAGTCAGATTCCACCTTCCTACATAACCCCCCCAAACGAAAGGAGATAAGGCTAACCTTGACCAGTTGAGCCTATATTGACTAAGTGGCCATATAAGGAAGCACCTGCACTAGCATGGTTGCCCCCTATGTTATGGTCCACTAAGCAATCCCTCGCCCTAAGGGTAAGAGAGGGTCTCCACCATGGGGAATCACTACCTCTGGTGTGCTTAGGTAAAGTACAAGGCCGGTGAGGTGTCTGAGTAGGGAAGTGAGGCCCTAGGAATGTTGGCCTCAGCTTCCTCAGATCACTGGTCACCATGTATGCCTGTCTTTCCATGACTGAGTTGCACTTTGCTCTAAGGGTCAACCTTTGGCTGCCTACAGCTGGGGGTTGGGTCCCTTTGGATGGAACACTGGAGGGACATGGCAGGTTTGGAACCTTCTGGTCCCAGGTTTGCCCTTGCCTACCAGAGTCCTTCTGGGGGAGGTCCCTACATAAAGGTATGGGGGATCCCTCAGTGTGTAGAGGAATTTTCACCTGGCTAGGGCTACTAGACTGGGTGCCCCTAATCTGCTGATGGGGGCTTCCTCTGGACAGGGGGCCCGGGGGTCCACTGACCTCCCTGACCTCTGCAGCCCTGGGCTGACTGAGGCAGGGTAGAGAGGGGCAGGTTACCTGCTCCAGACTGGGTACCACCTTGGAAGGGTCCTCTGCCATCAGGGGTGTGGCCAGGCCAGGCCTGACTACCTCTGTGGCAGTTCCTTCACTAGGGGTAGGGTCAGTTCCCTGAGGAGGCTGACCCTTACCTACTGTCTGGGGGAAGAAGACTTTTCTTCAACCCTTGTGCTCTCTTTTGGGGGAGAGTGGGCCATTCTTTCAGGCTCCATCTCTCCAAATTCTTGGGCTGGGGCTGTGGCCATCACAGCCCCACTAACCTTTGCAGGGACGCCCAACATCCTAAGATGGGTTTGGTGTTCAACTTCAGCCCAGGCTGAAATTTCCAAATCATTGCCCATCAGGCAATCTACAGGTAGGGTTGGGGACACTGCCACTCTTTTGGGCCTGTGACCCCTCCCAGCTGAGATTGACTATGGCCATGGGGTGATCTGTTCTGACACCATCAATGTTGGTCACCTGGTATTTAAACTCAGGTAAAAGCTGGTGAGGGGGACTAGTTTCCCTGCCACCATGGTGACACTAGCCCCTGTGTCCCTAAATGCCACAGCTTTCTGACCATTAATTATTGGCTCCAGTCTGTACCTGCCCAATGCTATGGGACCCATGGTAAAGGTGGCATATCCTACACCACCATCAGAATCTGAGGAGTCTGTTGAGGGGGTCCTGTCTAAACTAGGGCCCACCTCTGTTCCTCTTGCAAAAGCACCTAACTTTTTGGGTGCACTACTCCCAACTGGAGGATTACTACTGGTAGTACCAGGAGGGGTGGTAGTAGTTGTTGGAGGAACATTTCCTTTATTGCCATTCCTGGGACAACTGGGATCAGATTTCCAGTGCCCAGGCTTTTTACAGACATGGCAATAGGGTTTCTTTTCAGGAGAGGAAGGAGTTTGGGACCCACCCCCAGAAGAGGAATTTTGGGGCCCTGTAGTGGACTTATCCTTGGATTTATCCCCACCTTTCTCTTGGGACTTGGTAGAATCTTTCTTGTGGTCACCACCCTGATTCTTAGGCCTTACCCTGGTTCTGACCCATTTGTCTGCCTTCTTTCCCAATTCTTGGGGAGAGGTCAGATCAGAGTCCACCAGGTACTGGTGTAAAAGCTGGTTTTGACAATTATTAAGGATCTGTTCTCTCATCATTAGATTATAAAATCCTTTGAAATCAGTAACCCTACTGCCAACCAGCCAACCCTCCAGAGCCTTGGATGCACAATCTACAAAGTCAGTCCAGTCCTGAGTCTGTGCCTTCTGGGTATCTCTGAACTTCAACCTGTACTCTTCAGTGGTTAAGCCAAACCCATCTATCAGTGCACTCTTCAGGACTTCATAATCATCAGCATCCTCCTCTCTAACAGTGAGGAGCTTGTCTCTTCCTTTATCTGAAAAGGAGAGCCACAAGATTGCTGCCCACTGCTTTTGGGGGACCTGCTGTACTCTACAGGCCCTCTCCATAGCAGTTATCCATTTGTGGATATCATCCCCACTCTGGTAGGGAGGAACAACCTTGCTCAGGTTCCTATGGTCAGGGACATATTCTCTGCCTCTAGGGACACTGTTGCTGCCACCAGGGGGTTCTAAACCCTCCCTTCTGGAAGCTCTCTGGATCTCCAGGGCTTCTCTATCCAGTGCCAACTGCTTGGTTCTGAGGGCCACTTTGGCTTCCTCATACTGGAGCAGTTTGCACCTTCTCTCAGAGGAGGTCTCTCTTAAGTTAAAGTATGAGCTCCTCTCTTGGACAAATTCTCTGCCAGAGTGATAAGAGTGCTCAGATTCCCTGGAAGGGGATCTGTGCCTCTCATCCACTCTGCCAGTTCTCTTAGGGAGAACTCCTCTGTCCTGTTCAGGCTCCTTGGAGCCTGGCCCTTCAATCACAGAGTCTTGGTCATTCTGATTTTCATCATCTGACCCAGATACTATGACTGACCCACCCACTGATTCAAACCCTTTAGCTCCTAGAGCCAATCTAAGGTCATCTGCTGTCAGCAGATCTATCAGGTGCAGGGTTGAGGGACTCTGTCCTAGTCTCAGGTGTCTGTCAACACACATGGCTCTCAAGTCAGAGAAAGCCATGTCCTTATACTGAGGCTGAGTGGATCCACTGGGTCCACCCTTTAAGGACATTCTAGTGTTGTGCAGTGTTGTACTACCTACACTAGTTTGTGGCCTACTGATCCTAGCTTGAGCTGTGGAAAGGGTGTGCTATCCCTTGGCACACAGCTCTAAGTTCAGTAGAACTTATTGATACTAAGCTTGACTTTATATGTACCTTGAGTACCTATAATGGTTTTCAGTTAGTAATTCAAATAGAGATTTTCTGGTAAAACAATGGCAAGCTGGAATCCCACACGCTGCCACCAATGTGAGAAGTTGGCCTGGTATATGCTGTTCACTAATTAAAGTGGACACCTTGCACCAGGGCAAATCGACTCTTATGGTAGATAGGTTTAAGACAACCTTTTAAAGAAAGCTATCCTAGTGGTAGCTGTGGAGAGCAGCCTTCAGGCTAAGTCTCGGAGGAATGTAAAGCAGCTTGTTTTACCATATAATCTCTTGAATCACCAAATGAAAAGACACCACACAGGTATATATATCAAATATATATGTATTTATTTCTAAATAACTCTCTACTAATCTCTTTATGAGATTAGAAGACAAACATATGCACAAATCAACGTTTCACAATAAGTTAAGCACAAAATATGGCTGGGGCCCTAGGGGCGTACCAGACCATATACTAAGTAAGAGACTTAGAAACAACGACTTGCAAGGAGACAAGGCCTAAGGCCTTCAGAAGTGCTGGGGCCTCACGAAACCACCCAAGGCAGGTAAGTAAAGGACCCACGGGGGACGCGTGCAGTGTGGATACACAGGCGCGAATCGCCGTTAACTTCAATGGGGCAAGTCGCGGTTGGAAATAAAGAGTTTTAGGATACTTCGGGAGAACCTACAAGCAAGTCACTTACAGGGTAAGTAGTTCTAGGGCCCACACCCACAGGAGCACCGTAGTGCTGGAGTTACCTCACCCAGGGAAGCCGGGTGCACAGGTGTCCTTTGGTGTCGGGTCGCGGCGTCGTTTTCAATGGCGAACAAAGAAGACTTGCTGCTTGCGGGAGCTGAAGAAGTGTCCGGTGGAATCCAAGCCTGGATTCTGAAGAAGGATGACCTGAAAGCAGAGGGGACAGTGTTCAAAGTCACTTGGCAGTGACCCGGGGCAAGGAAGATGGATGCCCACCGTCGTCGGTCGCTTCAGGTCGGTTGCAGGTGCCTTGACTCTTCAGCCACGTGGTCCAGGAGGCGTCGACGACGACCAGGAGCTGGATTCGGTGTGTCCCTCGACGTCTGCAGCTGACTGCGGTGTCGGCAACTCGATCGGAGCCAACAAGCCTTGGCAGCCGCAAGTCTCGGGGAGATGAAGAAAAGTCGATGGCGCAGACCAGCAAGGTCTGAGGGACTCACCCAGCGAGGGTAAGTCAGGGCAGGCCTGGAGCAACCAGGGGAGCCCTTTGGTTTCTTTAGGAAGTCTTCTGGGGACCCACAAGCCAGCGGGCAAGGGATCGCGAAGACACCTCGGGCGGAATCACTCAACAGGGGCCCACGGTCACTCGGGACGGTGTAGGCCTCTGATCTTCGGAGGGATTCCTGCTGGAGGTCGGGACCACACGTGGTCCAAAGCACAAGTTCGTAGAACGTTGTGAAGGGGTTGCACTCGACAATAGTGCACGGTACCCAGGGGTCGCGGTTCCTCGTTACTCGGGGGTCCACTTGCCTCAGCTTCGCTGGGGACTCACGATGGCCTGGGAGAGGTCAGGAAATCCACTTCTTGGGCTGCAGGGACTTCGGACTCCGGCGGGAGCGGCGTAGTTTGCGACCGTCGTTGTCGTTTTGGTGCCTGCCAAGCAGGGGAGTCACTCCTTGACTCCAAGGGAGATTCTTCTGTCTTCCAAAGGTAGTGGAACGTCGAAGGGCCAGGATTCTTCTGTAGAGCGTCGTCCAGGGGTTATCTGCTTTGCAATGGCAAGCTTCCCCTCTTATACTAAAAAGAGGGGATGGACTAGCTCTATGACCCCACCTATGGGAGGGTCAAGGGAGGGGTGGCTACACCCACTTCCCTTTGTCCAGTTTCGCGCCAGAGCAGGGGCAGGTAGTCCCTGAGCTGGTTTGAACTGGCATATGCACAGAGGAGCCTTCTGCTCCCCCAGTGCAGGACTTCAAAGCACTCTAAGAGTGCACCCACCCAGCCCCAATACACTAAACCCTGTCTGGAAGGTGGTTACACCTCCCTGTGACAGGATGCCTATTGTTGGGCTTCCTCCACTGTGAGTTTCGGTCATCAGCAGGAGGGCAGCCCAGTGTCTGTGACTGGTGGCATCCATTTTGTGATGCCAGGGCTCTTTAGGATTCTACCGCGTTTCCACAGCAGGTACATGTCTTATCCCTCTAGAAGGGTGGAATGCTACCCCCGCCGCCAAGATTGGCGGGGGGTAGTATTCCAAGATGTTTGACACCAAACACGACATGTTTTGATGCAGCCATTCCAAAGTTAGCATTTACCGCGAGGATATAATGCACTTAAATAGTATATGGTTTAACCGCATCCACAAACAGCACCAGAGAATAGACTCTGAGAGCTGCAGAGGGGCCCTGCTCAGGCAGAGGCACCCCCTCACATAGAAGCCAAGCACCCTGCCCTCAGGATTGATAGGGCCTGCCTTAGGGGTGACTGATAGGTTTATATGTGTGTGCAGGAGAGATATAGGAAACCTATATCTTAGTGAGGGGTGCTAGCACCACCTCACCCAGGCTGCAGTAGCAGGCCTGTGGTGTCAGATTTAGACTGCTTCCCAGGGGTGGCATAACACATGCTGCAGCCCCTGGTAGGCCTGTGAAGTACCTATGCCCTTGGCACCTAAGGTACCATATACTAGGGACTCATAAGGCACCACAGTATCCAATCACTAGTGCACCTAGAGTGCACTCCATGTCGTTTAGAGAGAGCAGATAGACTGGAGCCCTGAATAGCAGGGTCCCAGTCCAACTAAGTCATAAACCAGCAAAACACCATAAAAAAAGTGGGGGCAACCATATAGTCAGATTCCACCTTCCTACAGTATCTGTATGAATAAGTGAGATAGTGTGTGTATAACTGTATAGGTGAGTAAATGGCAGTGTGATTGACTCTGAGTGACTGACTAGGTGTGTGAGTAACTCTATGGTTGAGTGGCGGTGTGCGAGTATCTGTATAGGTATATGAGTACATATATCAGTGGCTATATTGATGAGTGACTGCATGTATGAGTGACTGTATGGATGAGTGGATGTGTGTGTAGACCTATGAATCAGTAAGTGGTTATGTACTAACTGGTATTGGCGTGTCTATGGTTTCGTGAATGGTAGTGTGTATTTTTGAGTGGGTGTATAAAAGGTTATATTAAGGTGTGAGGAGGTGCATCAGATATTAAGTGGATGATGTCATCAGTGGTGTAATTTGAGATGTCATCAGTGATGTCACTGACCATGTCATGAGTGATGTAATATGTGACGTCATCAGCAGTGCATTGCGAGAGCGCGAGTTAAAGTTAGCTCAGCTAACTATAACGGACGAATTTCTCTGGTTTTGTACAAGTGAAATGTCAACCTAACTATAATGTACCTGAAACCTGTGGTTTTTTCAGTGAATTTCAAAGACTTTTTAAATGCTAATTCCCAACTATAACGTCCCTGAAACCTATGGTTTTTTCAGTGAATTTCAAAGGTTTTTTAAATGCTAATTTCTAACTATAACGTCCCTGAAACCTATGTTTTTTCAGTGAATTTCAAAGGTTTTTTAAATGCTAATTTCTAATTATAACGTCCCTGAAACCTATGGTTTTTTAAAGTGAATTTCTAAGGTTTTTTAAATGCTAATTACTAACTATAATGTTCATAAAACCTATGTTTTTTCAGTGAATTTCTAAGGTTTTGTAACTTGTTTTGAAATTTTGAGAGTGGAACCGCAATGGCACTATATCTTCAACGATTTCTGTAAAATTGCAGTGTGTACAATTTACATTACGGATTAAAAACGCTTGTTCTAAATTTTAAAGCTTTTATAAAAGGTAATGTGATTTTTTATCCTTTTTAAAATATGTATTTACATATTTTTTTTTTTTTTTTTTAATTGAGATTTGTGTACCAATCGCGTACCGGTCATGGTGGGTGCGCGAATCCAAGCATTCTGCCGCCATATTTGTTAAGTCGTGCACGATGTGCGTACGGTGCGCGATGGGTGCACAGTTCTCATTTTTCATGTTCACGAAATTTAAATATTTGATATATACTATATATTTATGAAATCAATCGTTTATACTTTATTGAAAGAGTTATAAAACTGATATTAACAAATAATATGAAGAGTAAACTTCTCATAATGAATTTACGGAAGCCATGACGGTCCCGCGTAACCTCACGTATGTATTTCCGGGTTCGCATCAGGTACGCGAATCCAGCACAAGTTATTTAGTTTTAAAAGTGTGTATATATATATATATATATATATATATATATATATATATATATATATATATCTTTATTATATATATATTTTTTTTCCCACGAAGAAGCACAATCCGGGACCTCCCAAATAACTTCCAGCGGCACACCAAAGGACGAGCACAATAAAGATTTTATTGGGTCACAAAACAGAATAACGCATTTTGGCGAAGCCTTTGTCAAGTTGATGACCTGTGCCCAACTGACCATAGAAATACAGGTCAGCGTTAATGAACAGTGAAGAAACATTGCTACTTTGATTGCATTGAAAGAAATTCATATACACATATGGTGACCTAAATAATTGGCAAAATTAAATTACATTTCCTACTCAATCAAACTCCTAATCAACATAATAATTGATTTCAACTCCAAAACATCATAACCGATTTACGAGTGCGTCAAATACAATCAAGTACGCTACTGAAAGTCAATTTAAGCGTAGCCTATGTCAGTTATATATCTTAGGTAATATACCTATTTGAATGACAAATGCTCTGCCATGTTATTATACATTTCATCAACTCACTTAAAATAAATTCATATAGCAACATGTAGGAATTCAATCAATGATTCATGACTATTCTCGAATTCGGATAAAAACATTGTATAATGAAGGAAACATCAAAATTGCCAAGTGTATAACAGGTATGTATCAAATCAGATCATTGTACATTCTGGTACTCATTAGAGGATCCGGGGTAATGTACCCCTTAAATTCGCATATAATCTTATACAGTCTGATACTCAATCATGGAATGCCATTTCATTATTGCTCCATTATATGTCTGTTTCATAGCTGATTCAATAACTGTACTATAAGCACAATGAATTCTGAAAAAGTTATCTGTCATACTTCTAATTCACCATTACAACAATGCTACTGCATATGCAATTGAATGTTCTTCCTGAATCAATTTCCAAATGGATATAGGTCATCGGCTGTTTGTGATTTCAAGAAATAGTGTGAATAAAGAAAACAGTTTTAAGGAAAAAGGAAAAATTTGAGTGGGTCAGTTACATGATATTGATACCGTCTAGAGTATCTGATCCAATACGCTAAGCCTAGCAGTATAGAGGAGGTATGAGAAATTTGCAAATGCAGCTATACTGTCTCACTACTCCCAATTTACCGGATCGTATCTTATTGATAATGTCAGACAACTTATCCCACACTCTAAAAAGTGAATAATTTAAAACAGCTAAGCTGAACAACGATAATTTTGAGGACACAGAGGTATACTGATTATCAGTCATCTCACTGATAACCTATAGGAGTGGCCAGCTCCTCACCATGATTCATCCCATTCGGGATTTTTGTGTTTAGCTCGATAATATATTTCGATTCTGTAACTCGTAAAAGTTTCTCTCGATCCCCTCCCCTGGGATGTGGCAAAATTCTGTCAATGCCAAAGAATTTAATTAAATTTGCATTACTTTGATGTTTTTCTTGAAAATGCCTGGCAACTGGATATTTATAGTCTGCATTCGTTACTGCTCTTATATGTTGCAATATGCGAGTTTTTAACTGTAACTTAGTGCTGCCCACGTAGTTTAATCCACATGGGCATTCCAGGACATAGATAGTATAATCACTTGTGCACGTTATGAATTTATTGATCTCCTTTTTGTCCTGTCCTACAGAGTAACTATCCCGACTGCTGCTGTGTCTGCAAGCTTTACAAGAATTACATTTCCTGAATCCCTTGGCAGTTCCTAGCCATGTTGTGGTATTTGGCATGTTGTGGTAGCTATGAACTAGATGATCTTTTAGTGACTTGGACTTACGGTAGGTTATAGATGGTGTTTTCCCTACATATGACCCAATTATAGGGTCAGATTCCAGCAGCCCCCAATGTCGTCTCATGAGGTTTCTAAATTTGTTTGACCTTGTATTAAAGGTTGTAATTAATCTTGGGGCCTCACTACCACTCTGAATTTCTTTCTTGTAGAGAAAAGTGCTTCATTCCGTGTAATGTTTTTGGCTTTTTTACTGACAGCTGTAATGATCGCATGTTTGTAGCCTCGTTCTCTGAATCTTTTTGTCATAATTTGTTGCTCTTTGACAAAGCTACTCTCAGTGCTGCAATTCCTTCGCGCCCGAAGGAATTCGCCAAAGGGGATACTATTGCGTAAATGAGCAGGATGATTACTGTTTGCGTGCAGCAACGTATTCCCTGCGGTGTCCTTGCGAAAGAGGTTAGTTATTATTTTGCCCTCTTCTATCTGAATGGCCACATCCAGAAACTCACAATAGGAAGAGCTAATGGAGTGGGTGAAAGTCAGATTTACGTCATTCTTACCCAATTCTTTAATGAACTCCTGTGCTAGATCCACTGGGCCATCCCATATCAGGAACAGGTCGTCAATGTACCTGATCCAGATAGGGATGTGTCCAGTGATTCTATCATTGGCCTCCACCCACACAATACGCTCCTCCCACCAGCCTAAGAAAAGGTTAGCCAGGCTGGGGGCAAAACATGTGCCCATGGCTGTTCCAGATTTTTGGCGGTACAGTGTCTTTCCAAAAATAAAAATGTTTTCATTTAAACAGAAAAGCATCATTGTCTTCAGCATGTGTGTGATCCCAGAGAGAAATATGTCTTTCCCTGAGAAAATACATGCAAGCCTCCACACCCACCTGTTGGTTAATGCAGGTGTACAATGAGCACACATCGAATGCTATCATATGATAGTTATCCTCCCACGTGATGTCATGTATGCGACATAGGAAGTCAGTACTATCCCTACAGTATGATCTCAGTTTTGTCACAAAAGGGGAAAGGAATAGATCCAAGAAAATCGAGGTATTCTCTAGTAACCCTCCATTGGAGGATACCATCGGTCTTCCTGGTGGTCTAGTGGGATGTTTATGAATTTTTGGGAGTAAATATAAATGCATACTCTGCTGTATCCAACATGCCCTCCTCCCACCATCCTCTCAATAATTCATGATACTGGGTAATAGACGCTCTATATATATCCCAGCTGATCTCCTCATAGCATGATATATCCCTTGTCTTAAAGCCTCTTGATTATACTGCGAGATGTCCATAATGATGACATTTCCGCCCTTGTCTGAGGGTTTTATGATTATAGTCTCGTCATCTGTTAGAGCCTTCAGGGCGTTCCTTTGTGGTTTTGTCAGATTGTCAACGTGAGGTCTTTGATGCTGTTCTCTCAACTTGTTTATTTCACGGGTCATGACCATGTTGAATGCCTCAATGTTATCATATGGGACATTCGGATTGAAAGTGGATTTAGATCTTAATCCTGTGTGGTAAGTGGCATCTGGTCGGAAACCCAAATCAATTAGCATTTTCCTCTTTTCTTTCATTGATAGATTCGTCATATCCTCCTCCATTTGATACAAGTCTAGAATGAAGTTGGCATCCTCTATATTGAGGTTCGGAGCATCCTCAGAGATATGGCAGCCAATTCTAGGTGTTTTTGATTTCGTGGCCATTTTGTATATTTTCATTAACTTGAGTTTCCGTATATACAAAAACAGATCTATGCGGGTGCTCACAAAATCCATATAGTTGGTGGGGCAAAAGGATAATCCCAGTTGTAATAATGATTCCTCCTCCGCTGTGATTTCTCTGGAAGATAGATTAATTACTGATTTGTTGGTAACAGGTACAGGATCCACACAGGTAAATATAGGAGCAGTTCTGCCGCCCCGTCTGTTTTTTACTCTGAGTCTTTTTTTGTTCCTGCGCCTTTTCCTCTTTTTGCCCCTCTTCCTCTTCCCCTCTTTGCTTGTGGCTTCTCCTCCTGTTCCTTCTTTTGTTTTAGGATTTGAAATTCGTGGAGAAAGGTGAGGGGACGTACACAACGAGCTTTCTTTGGACATATATATATATATATATATATATATATATATACTAAGAGATTGATATACAAATTTGTAAAATTTAGTATATTTGTAACTGGAATAAAGATATTATTGTTAAATATATTTTTCGTGAATCGCGTCTGGTGCGCGCTGGTTGCACGTTGGGAACGCGAATCCCATGTGACTTCAAAAGAAAGCATTTCATTGGTTAAGAAGCTTTCTATTCTAGTACTTGCAGGACCCCACCCAATTTTTTCATTCTTCCAGCAGCATCTTCAGAAGACACAGCTCTTGTGTTTTCTGCTCCTCTTGATTTCATTTTTTTGGTGTTTTTTTTATTCACTGAGAAAATGGCTTCTGTTAATCCACCACAGGACATTTCTGCAGAAGAAGAAGAACTGGAAGAACCAATCCAAAAACGCAAATAAAGTATTGTGTGGGCTTTCTTTTCTATACCACCTGGAGAGAAGAAAGGTGAATGCACGGAAGGCGACCTGCACTATTTGTGAAAATGTCCTATCTCGGGCATCCGATAAAAAATATTCCTGCGGAACTTCATCAATGATGAAGCACCTACAGACCATACACCCGAATCATCTTGCGCGAGAACAACATCGTCGCCAACTTCAACAAAGTGAGCAAGATGTTCAGGTCGCAGGGCCTAGCACTTCGGCAGGTTCTTCCGCATCCACCCAAACAGGACAAATTATTCCAGAGTTCGCAGGACTTGAGCAGCACTGCATAAAGTGTAAAAAACTACTTTGTGCTGGAGAGCAATCTGTTGAAGCTGTTGTGGTTGCTGCAAAGAACCACAGCTGTTAATTTTTTTTGTTCGTTTTTGCAATGACTTTATAATTGCAAAATGTTTGGAAAAAGTTTGATCAGTTCATCCTGTTGATTTTTTGATCTTTTTGTTAAAAAAACACCCCAAAAAATGAATAAAAGAGTTCAAAAAACACAAAAATATTTAAAAAGAAAAGAAGAAAAGAAATTGTTCTTTTTAGAACCGCCTATTTGGTTGAAAAAAGACAAACTTGTATGTGTTGTATGAATTGCTGCAAGTGTAATATGTGAATCATTGAATGAGTGCATGAGTACTGCCTGAGAGAATGAATGAGTGCCGCAATAATGCGTGGGTCATTGGATGAGTGCATGGATAGTGCCTGAGTGAATGGATAAGTGCATGGGTAGTGCCTGGCTGATTGCATGAGTGCAAGAGTAGTGTCTGAGTGATTGTAGGAGTGCATGGGTAGTGCCTGAGTGCATAGAAGAGTGCATGGGGTTTGCTTGAGGGAATGGAGGAGTGCAAAAAGACTGCCTGAGTGATTGGATGAGTGCAGGGGTAGTGCCTGGGTAATTGGAGGAGTGCATGGGTAGTGACTGGCTGATTGCATGACTGCAGGGGTAGTGTCTGGGTGATTGGAGGAGTGCATGGATAGTGCCTGCGTGATTGGAGGAGTGCATGGGTAGTGCCTGAGTGATTGGAGGAGTGCATGGGTAGTGCCTGAGTGATTGGATGAGTGCATGGGTAGTGTTTGAGGGAATGGATGAGTGCAATAGTAGTGCCTGAGTGATTGAATGAGTGCATGGGTAGAGCCTAAGTGCATGGATGTGTGCTTGGGTAGTGTTTGGGTGATTGGAGGAGTGCATGGGTAGTGCCTGAGTGCATGGATGAGTGCATGGGTAGTGTTTGAGGGAATGGATGAGTGCAATAGTAGTGTCTGAGTGATTGGATGAGTGCATTGGTAGAGCCTGAGTGCATGAATGAGTGCATGAACGACTCCCAGTCCGGTTTCAGGAAGGGATATAGCACAGAGACGGCCCTTCTGGAAGTGGCGGCAACCATACGGGAAACGGTAGACCAAGGCAGATGCGCAATGTTAGTGCTGTTGGACTTGTCCGCAGCCTTTGACACTGTGTCACACCAGATCTTACTAGAGAGACTTGAGTCTCTAGGTGTGAAGGGCACTGTTCTAAACTGGTTCCGCACCTTCTTAGAAGGCCGGTCTCAAATGTGTTCCTGTGTCCTTTTATTTCGGCCTCCAGATCTATCAGCTGTGGGGTCCCACAGGGTTCGGCGTTGAGCCCCACCCTTTTCAATGTGTACCTGGCCCCTCTCGCCGCACTGATTGAACAGTGTGGAGTGAAGGTGGTCTCGTACGCTGACGACACTCAGCTTGTGTTCTCTTTTAAAGAACACACGGAGGTAGCCTTCATGAATTTCAAACTATGTCTACGAATAATCTTGGCGTGGATGACAAATAATTGCATGAAGCTGAATACTGATAAAACAGAGGTACTGTTTTTTAACCAATCGTCTCCTCCCTCGTCTGAACTCTGGTGGCCGGCTGAGCTTAACCCCCCTCCTAGCCCGGTGCACTCTGCTAGGAACCTGGGCTTTAGGTTTGATTCTAGTTTATCGGGTAGTGCCCAAATTTGCAAAGTCTCTTCCGCATGTTTCTGGAAATTAAAAAGTCTTCGAAAATTCCTGCATTTATTGCCAATGAACTGCAGGAAAAATGTGGTCCATGCGCTTGTTACCTCCCAATTGGACTACGCAAATAGTCTCTACCTGGGGCTCCCAGATTACCTGCTGAGAAAACTGCAGATTATACAAAATGCTGCAGCCAGGCTGATCAGAAACGTGCCTCTTCGCCACCACATCTCTCCCCACCTGCGAAGCCTTCATTGGCTCCCGGTCAAGAGACGGATCGAGTTTAAGGCACCGATACTGGCTTTCAGATCCATTAAAGATGCTGGCCCTCAATATCTGAAGCACAGACTTCGGAGATATCACCAATCAAGACATCTGAGGTCAAACCATCAGGACCTAATGGTGACCCCACGCTTCAAAAAGGCCAGGATGGGGGGGTCGCGCTTTTGCTGTGAAAACCGCCTCTCTGTGGAACTCTATGCCAGTCCACCTTCGAAAGGCGAACTCAGAGCCCCTGTTTAGAAAGGCCTTAAAAACCTGGCTTTTCAGCCTAACCTAGAACACTGCATAATTCTTCAGCTTCCGCACGCAATCTGTACTTATCGCTAGCGCCGGGACACTTCCGTTGGAGGTAGCCGAGCGCTCTATAAAATGCATTAATAATAATAATAATAATAGTAGTGTCTGAGTGATTGGATGAGTGCATCGGTAGAGCCTGAGTGCATGAATGAGTGCATGGGTAGTGTCAGGGTGATTGGAGCAGTGCATGGGTAGTGCCCGAGTACATGAAGCAATGCATAGGTAGAGCCTGAGTGCATGGATGAGTGCATGGGTAGTGCCTGGGTGATTAGAGGCCTGCATGGGTAGTGTTTGAGGGAATGGAGGAGTGTAACAGTAGTGTCTGAGTGATTAAATGAGTGCATGGGTAGAGTGAGTGCATGGATGAGTGCATGGATACTGCCAGAGTGAATGAAGGAGTGTATGGGTAGTGCCTGAGTGCATGGATGAGTGCATGGCTAGTGTTTGAGGGAATGGATGAGTGTAATAGTAGTGCCTGAGTGATCAGAGGACTGCATGGGTAGTGCTTGAGTGATTCCATGAGTGCATGGGTAGTGTTTGAGAGAATAGATGAGTGCAATAGTAGTGCCTGAGTGATTGGATGAGTGCATGGTTAGAGCCTAAGTGCATGGATGACTGCATGGGTAGTGTTTGGGTGATTGGATGAGTGCATGGGTAGTGCCTGAGTGCATGGGTAGTGTTTGAGGGAATGGATAATTGCAGCAGTAGTGATTGAATCGGTGCATCGGTAGAGCATAAGTGCATAAACGAGTGCATGGGCAGTGTCTGGGTGATTGGAGCAGTGCATAGGTAGTGCCTGAGTACATGGAGCAATGCATAGGTAGAGCCTGAGTGCATGGATGAGTGCATGGGTAGTGCCTGGGTGATTGGAGGAGTGCATGGGTAGTGCCTGGGTGCATGGATGAGTGCATAGGTAGTGTTTGTGGGAATGGATGAGTGCAACTGTAGTGTCTGAGTGATTAAATGAGTGCATGGGTAGAGTGAGTGCATGGACGAGTGCATGGATATTGCCAGGGTGAATGAAGGAGTGCATTGGTAGTGCCTGAGTGCATGGCTAGTGTTTGAGGGAATGGATGAGTGCAATAATAGTGCCTGAGTGATTAAATGAGTGCATGGGTAGAGTGAGTGCATGGATGAGTGCATGGATACTGCCAGAGTGAATGAAGGAGTGTATGGGTAGTGCCTGAGTGCATGGATGAGTGCATGGCTAGTGTTTGAGGGAATGGATGAGTGTAATAGTAGTGCCTGAGTGATCAGAGGACTGCATGGGTAGTGATTGCATGAGTGCATGGGTAGTGTTTGAGAGAATAGATGAGTGCAATAGTACTACCTGAGTGATTGGATGAGTGCATGCGTAGAGCCTAAGTGCATGGATGAGTGCATGGTTAGTGTTTGTGTGATTGGATGAGTGCATAGGTAGTGCCTGAGTGCATGGGTAGTGTTTGAGGGAATGGACGATTGCAGCAGTAGTGCCCGAGTGATTGCATCAGTGCATCGGTAGAGCCTGAGTGCATGAATGAGTGCATGGGTAGTGCCTGGGTGATTGGAGCAGTGCATGGTTAGTGCCTGAGTACATGAAGTAATGCATAGGTAGAGCCTGGGTGCATGGATGAGTGCATGGGTAGTGCCTGGGTGATTGGAGGAGTGCATGGGTAGTGCCTGAGTGCATGGGTAGTGTTCGAGGGAATGGATGAGTGCAACAGTATTGTCTGAGTGATTAAATGAGTGCATGGGTAGAGTCTGAGTGCATTGATACTGCCAGGGTAAATGAAGGCGTGCATGGGTAGTGCCGAAGTGCATGGGTAGTGTTTGAGGGAATAGATGAGTGCAATAGTAGTGCCTGAGTGATTGGAGGACTGCATGGGTAGTGCCTGAGAGGTTGGATGAGTGCATGGGTAGAACCTGAGTGCATGGATGAGTGCATGAGTAGTGCCTGAGTGATTGGATGAGTGCATGGGTAGTGTTTGTGAGAATGGATGAATGCATGGGTAGAGCCTGAGTGATTGGATGAGTGCATAAGTAGAGCCTGAGTACATGGATGAGTGCATGGGTAGTGCCTGAGTGATTGGATGAGTGCATGACTAGAGCCCGAGTGCATGGATGAGTACATAGGTAGTGCCTGGGTGATTGGAGGACTACATGGGTGGTGCCTCAGTGATTGGATGAGTGCATAGGTAGTGTTTGAGAGAATGGATGAGTGCACAGGTAGTGCTTGAGAGAATGGATGAGTGCAATAGTAGTGTCTGAATGATTGTATGAGTGCATGTGTAGTGCCTGTCTGATTGCATAAGTGCAGGGATAGTACCGGTCTGATGATATCTGAAAGTTTTTAAATAGTGTAAACGTTCAACATTATTTTTTTAGGAATAAATAACACATAAACGAATTTTATCAGGCATGTTATGTTATGTGTTTTTACATTTTTAGTAATTTAGATACATAACTCTGTTGAACTATTTTAGAATAGTATTGTCGTAAACTGTAATAAAACACTTTTCAAAATTCACCATTACCTACTGTAAAGAAGAAAAAAAATGTTATATATTGTGATGTATTACAGAAATTAAAATATTACACTTTTAACAACACAACATATTTTTAGAATACATAACATTTTCAGTTTCCCTTTTTTGATGTTCTCAGATTCTACTGAACTTCACCATACACAGTGATTTCAATGTAGTATCATCATACAACAGCGGGGAAAAAAACATACAACGAGATTGTGAAAAGAAAAAAAAAATTACTGCAAAGCATTATTTCCAATATGTCTACCTATATGTGTACCTATCTACAGTTTCTAAATTATGACCAACTTGTATATTAAGTCGTTTATTACTCTCAAGTACATTTGCTAAAATGTACACTCTCATTTACATCTGGTACAATATATACAAGAAATATATAAACTATTGCTTTTAAACACAATTTTCCAAATACAATATCAATTAGCACAAATAATAACTCAAACACTAATTATAAATAGTAATTGTGTCAATCCTGTCCACTTTCTGTTCACATCTTCCCAATAGGCCGAATAATGTATTCAAAACTTTTGCTTCAAAAATATCAAATATGAATTTTGTAAATCAAAAGGTAACCTAGATTTGAATTGCAAGTGGGCATCAATGCAATGTGCCCATCCTTTAATACACTTTACATACACTGTATAGTGTCCAGATGTTGTAGTAGGTCCATCATGGAAAATAATAGCCACTGCTATAAAAGTTCTTCCTGAAATAGATATTTGACTTGTAACAAGTCTTTTTATTTTTGGTCTCCAATTTTCTTTCATTTTCTCTACAACGTTGAAACATTAAAATGAGATATTTTCCAGATCTTTCTATATGTAATGTAGACAACATCTATGATCTACAATGTGAACATTTCATGTTGTGATTGGCTGTTTTAATCAATTTGTTAAAAGGTACTGATTCACAGTCTGGTATTGTCAAGTATATGAATCGTTCTGATCCTATTTCAGTGGTAGAAGTAAATGAACACGCTTCACATTTATGATCCCATCTGTAACTTAGTCCAAATAAGTTTTCAATCTGAATTCCTTCATGTTCTAACACACCAAGCATAAGCATTAGAAATTCTTGTGCATCTTGTTGTACATTAAGAGTAAATGTTAATGAACCAGTACATATATCCAAAAGATGACGAACTCCAGAAGCAGTATGGATTTTAGTTCTGTCAGTTACCAACTGTTGAAATACATGATGTAATAAAGAACAAAATCTTTTTTTCATTATATTTCATGATTTCTCATGATTTCACAATGAAGCTCTTCCAGATAAAACACAACATTCAGAATCACATTAGCATAGCAGTTGATACCTGAACTATTTTCCAACTGATATCCTACAATCTCATCAACAGTTTCCATTTTCTTTACGCCTTCAAGTTTCTGTTCATTTCTTTTCTTTAACCTCAATTTCATCTTTGGCATATTTTCGTTTTGGACAGACTATACGTTTCTCATATATGGGGTATTCAACTAAATCAGGAGCATAAAGTCTTCTTAAACGATTATATTCTCTTACACAATTTGCATCAGCACTAACCTTTTTCTCATCAAAATCTATCAAATACAAACCAGACAATGTTCTTACTCCAGATAATGCAACATATGCCATTCTCTCTTTGAGCACTGTACTTCTAATATTTACAAAAGCGCTATCTATACTTAAACCTTGAGACTTAAGAATAGTTACTGCATATGCTAAAGACAGAGGAAACTGTTTTGTGCGAACGTACAAGTCTTTTACAAGCAAAAAACGTACAACACAACGCCGAATCTGTTTTACCTCTTTAATCAGATCAAATTTTATCTTCAAAAATTCTATCCCATCTCTGTTCTGAAATTTTACAAACAACTTTTCCCATTGCTCCATTTACTAAACCTTGTTCTACATTCAAATAACGCCGTAAAATTACCCGACAGTTAATACATACATGTAAAGTGTTTTCTAAGCCTGCTGTTTTGGATCCAGTCTTCTCCAAAGAATGCAATTTAGACTCTAGTTTGTCTGTAAGAAGAATAGTCACTCCCTGGTGTTGAATTTTATCAATAGCTTTCATTTCAAGTATTTCCTGTTTTTCCAGGTTCAAAACTTCTTGATTAAATGTAGAATACTCTTGAAGTGTAGGCATTAGGCAAACTATAGACTTGTTTTCTTCAAGCTTATTGTACATTATTTCAGATGGTGTGTTTCCAGTTTTAAACAAGTTCCTTAGTAGCCGACTTTCCAAAGCTTCTCTACCATGTTTCGTCAAGACACCAATTCTTATATCTTGAAGAATATTTCCATAAAGTTCATCACTTGCTTGTCGCATATTCTCAATAAGTTCTTTATATTCAAAATTTGACCAAATGTTCACATTTCCAATACTTCCCAAAGATTTCCTAGTATCCTCATGCACAAGTGTTTTAAAAACAGGTTGTCCTTTTACAGGAGTAAGTTGTAGTAGATCTCCAAATACAATCACATGTTTACCTCCAAACAGTACATCGTAATCTGTTTTTAAACTCTGTTGCATCCTCAAGTGTACAAAGGCAAGCATTAAGTTTGAGACCATGCTCACCTCATCAATGATTAGAAGTTTCATTTTCTTCAGTACTCTTGAAACTTCATAAGAAGCTTCTCCAGATAGCTTCTGATATTCCAATTTATTATCATGCTCAACTGGTAGCATAAGTAATCTATGTAAAGTAATCCCTTTAATGTTGTGTGCTGCTAATCCAGTTGGAGCTGTTACAGCACAAGATAAATGTGATTCTGTAGTTTTGTTGAGATAACTGGTCAAAACTTTAATTAAGAAACTTTTTCCTGTTCCAGCTTGGCCACTGATGTACATTAAAATAGGTTTAAACGATGAACATTGGCATTCTTTTTTTTTCATGCAGTAAACCATGTTCCATCTGTTGTCACTTGTTGATATATTTCTTTTTGTTCGAAGTTTAGTTGTTCTTCTAAGTTTTCTAACTGGATAATATCAAGTTGTGCTTGTTGCATTGCAGTTTCTACTTCATTCATGGCAATTGCTGCTTCATTTTTTAGAATTAGTTGTCCCAGTGGATCTTGACTTAGTGGACCAGAACTTTGACTATCTTGAGAACTGTCTCTGGCTATTTCACCTGCAATAGTAGTTTCTTGTTCAATCTCATTTAACATTTGTAGATATGTAGGGAAAATTGTGCACTGAATGCTATCTTTACTTGCATTTAAAGAATCTTCATAGCAGTCAAAATCTCCAAGTAATTCCGTTTCACTAAGCCAATGCTTGAACAGTTGCAGAAGTGCTAAATAGATAAATTCCCTCTTATCTGGACTTTCACAACTGAGTTGTCTGTGGTTAAGATTTCCTTTGGCATGTTTTACCAAACATCCGTCACATCCAATTACTGCATATTTTTCTTCATTTATATTTTCTATAACGTTTCTTTTAAAACTGTAACGTTGAAGTATTTCACAGAGACATAGGTTTTTCAGATGTCGACTCCTTTTGGGATAGTACGTATCCAACATATTAGGTTTAACAATATCTGTACTTTCTGGTTAATTCAATGCTAAGTATTCAATTTCTTGTAGAGATTTCAATACTCTATTTCGTGTGGCGGCAAGACCTAGACTTACCAAATGATTCCTCTTGACTTTGAATATAAACTGGCAGAGCTCAACCGATAAGAACATTCATAGGATCCATTTACAGTTCTATAATACATATTGTTCTGCACAAGATATAATGTAGCCTTTTGAAGTTTGGTAACATCTACTAACTCTTGCAATATGTTTCGACTCTTTGTTGGTACACCATTAACTAGAATAACTATAGGCTCACTTTCCTCTCTATACCAACAGTTTCAATATTTTTCTTAAAATCTAAAAGGTAAGTACACAACTCTTCCTTTCATATCTCTTTGTAAATCTGTTGGAGGAAGCTTACCTGTTTTAGGCTCCATACGAACTATGGCCTGAAATGGGTGCACAGATTGAATAAGAATAGACTCATATGCATTTAAATCTGCCAGTTCCGGAGGTATAGCTACCAACTCTAAGTTGTTATGTACAGCTCTAGCTGAAATTTTGTTCTCTTCTAACTTGTTGTAACAATATTTACAAATACGTTGATCAGTACCCAACTCAATACGACCTTCCACCAACAAATAAGCACCAAATTGCTGCCACTTATTATCGTTTTCCTTTTCACTTTTTAAATATACATCAACATTCCTAGTTTGACTTCTATAGTGAGTACGTTGACAACAAACACAAACATAGTTTGGTTTTTCAGATGAAACTATCTTAAACTTTGTAATTTCTTCTGCAAACTTGTCGGTACTAATATCTTCCACCTGTTCTTCAACACCTACACTTATCAAGCTGTCACTTTTTCTACACTCCTCCTGTGAACCAAAGAAACAAAACTCTAGATCATCACAAACTTTTTTTACATCCGATACTGAACCATGCAAAAGAGCTGCGTTCATTTCACTTAAAGATAATGCAGGACTTTTTACGTAGTACAATCTCCTTACTAACTTCCGCATTTCTGAGTGTTGTACTGCTAACATTCTTAAATGATGAAATGTACTTTTACACACTTTTCTAGAAAGACAGGCCAAAGAATGACCCTGCAACTTAGTATATTTTCTTACTTTACATGGATCTAGTCCTTGCAACATCTTAATCTTCTGTTTAACAGTTTTTTGGCATATTCTTGTAAGAAAACTCATAATATATCAATAGATTCCTGTCGAATACTACAAATTCTACTACAATCCCACTTATACACTGGAGCTTGTGTACCTCTCCCCTGAACTTCTTCAGCTATTACTTCTTCCACATTCCTAGGAACCATCTTTTCTTTTTCAATTGGACAACTATCTTTCATCTCTTAACAACGACCACTGGTATCAACTGCATGAACTAATGTATTTTGTTGAAAATAGCTTTCTTCATTAAAGAAAGGCTCAGTACTAGAAGTGTGCTTCCATTCACCAGAAAAAGTTTTATAAAAGTTACTATTAACCAGTCTTTTTCTTTTGCTTTTCCCCTTCATAAAGTGCATTGTTTTATTCAAAGTTTTCATTCTCTTCAATACCAATATAAATAATTTTCGTTTCAATTCAAAAGCAGTATCTACTACACTTTCAGTCTGTTGCTTCTTCTCATATGCTGCTGATCTTTTTTTTATACTTTTTACAATCTTTAATAAATTTTGAAATACTCTATTACGAAACATACGTACATGTAGGTCTTTAAATTGTTTGTCTTTTTGTGACATGTGTTTCTTTACCATTGTGTCTCTTTATTTGCTTCTGCTTTGTTGTAAAAAATTATTTTCTCCTTTGATTAGTATTTTGTTCGTTTAATCTCGCCACAACTTTTTTAATAAATTGTTTAGTTCTCTTACTAGAAGACACTTTATCCTCAGCAACCTTTTAGTGTTTTTCTTCTCCACTCCCTTTAGTTTTCATTAAGTACTTCTGTTTACGTTGTTCTCTTCTCATGTTTTCTTGCTATCTTTTATTTATAATCCAAACAAAATATCTTTCTAAAAAAAAAATAATAGTTTGATTAGTTTGTTACATCAATTACAATTTTTAAATTAATAACATTTCAATTTTGAAAACAACAACTAAGCACAAAATTCCTATTGCATTTATAACACAAAAAGAGAAAAGTGTAAAAACGAGCAAAAGAACTGCAAAAACAGAAGAAAAGGTGGTCACACAGCAAAAAAGAGACAGGAAAAAAAGAAAGGTTTAGAAACAGCAAAATGAAATACTCAAAGGACAGCTACTGAAAAATGTAAGAAATGCAGAAAGAAGCAACAGATGTGCAGAAAGAAACGAGAGGTGCAGAAAGAGGCAAACGAAGTCCAGAAAGAGGAAGAAAGGTGTAGAAAGACAAGTAAGGTAGAGAAACTAGCAAAAGGGGTGTAGAAAGAGGCAAGAGGAGTTGAAAAAAAAGTAAGAGATACAGAAAGAAGTGAAGAAGAGAAGTGCACAAAGAAGCAACAGACTTACTGAAAGAGACAAGAGAAGTGCAGAAGGAGACAAGAGGAATGCAAAAACAGTCAGGAGAAGTGCAGAAAGAAGCAACAGAAATGTAGAAAGAGGCAACAGAAGTACAGAAAGGAGTAACAGAGGTGCAGAAAGACAAGAGAAGTGCAGAAAGATGCAAGACTGTGTTAATGATTGCATAACTGCAAGACTAATGCTTGGGTCATTGAAAGAGTGCATAGGTAGTGCCAGAGTGAATGGTTGAGTTTAAGAATACTGCCGGTGTGATTACATGAATACATGGGTAGTGCCTGAGTGAATGTAGAAGTGGAGAAGTACTGTTTAGGTGATTAGATGAGTGCATAAGTACTGTCTGAGTGAGTTTATGTTTTGAAGAATAAGGTCTACATGATTACATCAGTGCATAGGTAGTGCCGGAGTAAAACCATCACTGTAAGAATAGTGCTTGGGTAATTGGATGACTGAATAGGTACAGCCTAAGAGAATTGTTTAGTGCAAGAGTACTGTTTGTTATTGCAGAAGTCTACGGGTAGTATGTCGGTGATTTCATGAATACAGGAGTAGTGTATGGGTGATTCCATGAATGCAGAGGTACTAACTGGATGAGTGGGTAGGTGCATTGGTAGTGCATATGTGAATTCATGAGTGCAAGAGTAATATCTGTCTCCTTAGTTCATTCCATAGCTAGAACTGGAGTACAAGGATGACTCAAAAAGTAATCTGTAGTTCATTGTAGGACTGTAAAAGTAGTACCTGAGGAAATGGACGAGTGCATATATATTGTCTGAGTAAATCTTTGAGTGCAAAAGTAGTGCCTGGGTGATTGCAAAATTGCATAGGTAATACCCGATTTATTGAATGTATGTATAGGTAGTTTCTCCTTAACTGTATGACTGCATGGGTAGTCCCTGAATAAAAGGATGAATGTAAAAGTAATGGTAGGGTCATTGGATGAGTGCATATATAGTGCCTAACAGAATGGATGACTGGATGGCTACTGCCTAAGTGAATAGTTCAGTGCTACAGTAGTGACTGGATGATTGAATGATGCAGCAATACAGCCTGAGTGATTGGATCAGTGCATGGAAAATACCAGAGAGAAACTAAGAGTTCAAGGCTAAAGTAGGGTTTATTGCATGAGTGTATGGGTAGAGCTTGAGATAAATGGATGAGTGAACGGATACTACCTGTGTGATTCTATCGCTGCAGAGGTAGTAACTGGATGACTTATGAGTGTATGGGAAATACCTGAGAGAAAGTATGAGTGTTAGGGTAATGCTTGGACCATGGCATGAGTGCATCAGTAGTGTCTGAGTGAATACATGAGTGCATAGGTACTGCCTGAGTGAATGTTTGAGTGGAATAGTAGTGTCTGGGTGATTATATGAATGTATGGTTAATGTCTAAGTGATTAGAAGTGTGTATAGGTAGTGCCTCCTTGATTGCATAACTGAATAAGAAAGCCTAAGTGAACTCATGAGTCCAAGAGTGATATGTGCCTCTTTTCATCAGTGCACACCTAGTGCTTGAGTATATAGATGTAATTCTCACTATATTCCTGAAATCAAGCATGCATGTGTCTGTACCTTTTCCTAGTGGCATCACATGAAAAAGAAACACACAAATACATGTATACCAGTGTTTTATACCTCTACCATCTTTATAGCTATAACACATGTGAGAATACATGTGCAAGCAGACACATACTTGAGTCGTAAGATTACAAAGACCCTTAACCCCTTGACCGCGATCGGAATTCCGCTCGTGTGCTGGACATTCCGATCGCGGGTGGGGTCGTGACGAGCTCAGCTCGTCATGCGCACAGCGCAACCGCGCAGCATGACGAGCTGAGCTCGTCACGAGCACCGAAGGGGTTAACCTTGACAGACTGCACTTTTCATTTCAAAGAGACACCTAAAATTATACGGCAGATTTGAAGTGTACATTTCCATAGACCAATACGAGCTAACCTAATCACTAATCCTTCTACCAACAAGTCTTAAACCTCACTTTTGTGCTGCAGCTTCACTATTCAGCAACTACTGAGAGTGTTGGGCCTTGGAAAGCAGCTAGTTTTTCAAAGTGTCTGTTAAAAGTCTCACTATACTCCTAAAACCATGCATGCATGTGTCTGTACCTTTTCCTAGTGGCATCACATGTAAAAGAAACATACAAATACATGTATACCAATGTTTATACCACTACCATTTTTATAGCTATAACACATGAGAATACATGTGCAAGCAAACACATACTTGAGTCATAAGACTTCAAAGTCCCTTGACCTTGACAGACTGCACTTTCCATTTCAAAGAGACCCCTAAATGTATGCAGCGTATTTGAAGTGTACATTTCCATAGCCCAATACGAGCTACACATGTGAAAATACAAGTGCAAGTACAAATATACCTCAGTCACTACACCAGAATGCACTTTCAATTTTGCGGCATACTACATCTGCACCTTTCGACACACTTATACAAACTAATATAATCACTAATCCATCTGCCAATCTACACGTTACTTTGCACAAACTATTTCAAATATCAGTTCATTACAATCAAACAAACTACAAAAGACATCTGTACATTTGATAACATATTTCAAACATTACACTACAAAGAGAGAAGCACGGCCTCATAATACATAACACACCTTATAAATTTCTTACTCATCTTTGAAGTAATTTTGCAGAATATCAAGTATCACAAACTCATTAAAGATTTTCTTTTGCACACAATAAATGTCATGCAGCACTCTCAGCAAGGTGAAACCAGTAATGGCAGACTTTCCCTCTCTTTCTGCACACAAATAAATGTAAGTAGCAAATCACATTGCTTCCTACATTATTTCAAATTGTGAAACACATTTCTATTGGTTAGACATAATAACCCTTTCCAACTGTCTTCAAATAGTGCTCAAACTGATTCTATAATTTTCTGGAGTCGCGATTCCACCGCGGTGCCGCAGTTTAGCGTTGCGATGGAGCTGCGAACCCTAACAGGAGTTCAAAAACCTATTCCTAATGATACTAGTGTACTTTTTTAACAACACACTAGTTCTACACATACAAATGACTTAGAAAACCTTAATTTAGTGACATATCACTTGCATTTAAAGTTTCTATTTCACATTTTCAATCCACTGTAAAGTTTCAACCCTTCCCCCATTCTGCTGAATCTCAGTTTCCATAGTAACACTTTCTGCAACATTCAACAGTACTGGCAGGCCACAAGTTCACCATATTTTCAAGTTCAGCACACAAGCTTACAAATGCAAACAGCAGCTGTGGTTGGCTTTTGCAAAATACTACCTTATCCTACCTACTGTACCTTTCAAAAACGTTTTAATAACCATTCATGAAACATGCTTCTTTAGCAAAGTAACATGCATCCTATTTTTGAGTGTACAATGTTCATGAACAGCCAATCAGTTATCTGCTTTTTCAAAAACAGCATCTTCTCCACCATTTTAGATACCTCTCATTCTACCAACTGACTACCTCACCTAAAGACATCTTTTCATTACTTCCAGACATCCCTTCAATATGCTTACAGTATGGATTGTAGGGCACAGCTATGTTTTCTGGTGCAAAAGGTATGCTGAACACAGGTATTGACAAAGACCTAGGTTTGCAAAATGTGGATATTAAATGGATTGCACAGAGAGGATTAAAGTGGCACCAATTGATGCCTTTGGTTAAAACCTTTTTGCATCTCCAACCCCCCCGACCTCATGATTGTGCACTGTGGTGGTAATGACCTAGGCACATCGAATGGGGTAGGTCTGGAAAGGCTAATGAAGGATACCTTTGCACAATTGATGTTGCTTTTGCCTCAAACTGTCTTCGTGTACTCTAATATATGCCAAAGACAGAAATGAAAGTGGTCAAATCAACTCTGTCCACAGTTTGAGAAAGCTAGGAAGAATGTCAATAAAGCTGTTTCTGCTTACCTCAGAGACCATAGGATGGGTTCCATCTAGAACAACAATCTACGTTTTGATATGGATGACATCTACAGAAGTGATGGAGTACACTTCACAGATTAAGGGAACAGAGTCTTTCTCAACAACCTTAAGCTGTGCATTCGCTCTTACATGTAGCTACAACAAACTCAATGAAAACAAGGGCTCATTTTAGAGCCACCCTATAACACAATAGTGAAACATACATATTCTTTTGAGGATTCGCGAACCCGTCGCGAATCTGCAAATCCAGGAATTCAATGTACTACAACACAATACACTTTTCAGGTTTAACTTTTAATTTTATATATTTATGCAAACTATCAAATTTAATATTATTATTAACTTCAATCTCACTAAATATATAAAGCAAGTTCACAAATACAACACTACCTTCTAAATTATATACTGTTAAATTATTTATTTAAGATGGATCCGCGAACCCAGCGTGGCGTTACACGGGGGCCGCGCCGAGAGCCGCGATGGGGTCGCAACTCCTAAATCGAAAGAAAAAAAACACCCCACTTTTATTATTCGGTATCTGCCCCGGCGACCCCATCCCCCGGGGCATGCTCTCACGTTGGGGACCGCGGGGTGAGCACCAATGCCCCCGCAGTCCCTGCCGGCTCCCCGCCTCCTGCAGGAGCCGGCATTGCTTTTGGATAAGGGGAGCTGCAAACATGCAGCTCCCCTTGTCCAAAGGCAATTTGCTTCGCTTCATGGAAGCAAGAGCAGATTTCCTGCTCTCGCTTCCATGAAGTGAAGCAGGAGTTTGCAATGACAGGGCGGGAGCAGTGCTCCCGCCCTGCCATTGCAAACTGCAATGTCCCGGGGGTGGGCACCTCGGGACCTTGCTGGAGCCGGCCCTGGGGGGGGTGGCGGTACCTAGGGCCATGGAGGGCTCCGCGCGCGGCCCCCCTCCCAACGTAAAAATAGCCCCGGGGATGTGGTGGTCCCCGGGGCCGGCGGTCCGCAACAGACCCCCACCCTTAATTTAAAATTGTTCTGGGGAGGTGGTGGTCCCCGGTGAAGTGTGGGGAGGGGCAGGAGCCCCCCCACACTTGGTTTAATTATATTTAAGCCCCGGGACCTGGCCGACCCGGGGGTTTAAAAGCAACGAAACGTGGGAGACCGCACTTAGTTTTTTTTTTCCCACGGGATTCACGCACCCTACGCAAATCCCGCTGAGAATATTAAAAAAATATGCTTTTTTTGGCCCTGGGGGTCCCTGTGGGACCCCCTGACCAGGCCTAGGGGGTCAGGGTGTTTCTACCCTGCCCCTTTTCTTTTTTTTAAAATCATTTTCTTCCCTTTTTGCTTGTGACTCGGTTTTACTGAGTCACAAGATGGTTGCCAACACTTCTTGGTTTGAGACAAGCTTGTGATCGGGAGGGTTCGCGGATCCACCGCGGCAGCCAGATATATAATTTTTTATTAATTATTGAATTTCTCAGGAACTACTGAACGGATTTACACCATTTAAAGCAAAAAGTGCACTCTGGACAAAGAGCTATCTCTCTGCCAAATTTGGTGGAATTCCGTTCAGCAGTTCGGGCTGTAGCCGCGACAAAAGTTTCCTATGGAAATTAACATGGAGAAAATGCGTTTAGGGACCCCCCTTTTTCTCTGCCCCCGCTTGACGAATCACCCCAAAACTTTCAAGACAGGAGCTGACCGGAGCGCCCCATTAGTTTTGAAAATTTCGCAAAGATTTGTCAACCGGCGCCAAAGATATTGGCAAAAGAAAAAACGCTTTTCCTATGGAAACTAGGTCCTAACTATAACTACCTACTGGCGACCGCCAGTAGGATATATTAGTGGGGTTTTAATACACCCTAACCTATTGTAGAAAATATGGGTCGGAAAGAATCTTTGGGTTTCCCATCATCCATCTGTACAGAAGGGACATCACTGGTTTCCCACCAAAATGGTCTTTAAAAGCAGCCAAGCAAGAGGACTTATTTTCATCATCCATCGACACAGGAAGTGACATCACTGGGTTTCCCATCTTGCAACTGCACAGGAAGTGACATCACTGGATTTCCAATCGCCCATCCGCACAGGAAGTCACATCACACCTCTCTCCTCCAAGTACCTACTTAATGGTCGGCACATTGGGTACGTCCAGAGGGCCCGCCAAGGGCAAGCCCGTCGTCTCCCATCGACGACTGGACCTTGCCCGGTGCCAGGCTCCTTGGTCCTCCAACCTCCTGCTCTACTGTGCTGCAACCCTTCATGGCCTCAACCACGGCAGCCAATCCACATGCTGCTGCCTCACCACAAAACACAGAGGAACCATTCTCCAGTGCTTCCTGCAAGTTTAATAAATGTATCCAAACCTGACACTCACTGCACCGACACCATCCAACACCCCACTGATTTCAGAAACCTATTGTACCTGTTCCTCTACTTATGGGTGAACCAGTCTCTACAACATGCTGTCCCTTTCTATGCTATGCCAAATGAAAGAGTGCACCAAGGGCCGAGTATCCTTACTACACAAGACATAAATATTTTGCTAGTACAGTTCATGCCCATAAATGTCTAAATACAAAGTGTTGCTTAAAAGCCAAGGCTGGATAAAGGAGTCCCATATGACATTGTGGCAGACTATAACCCACATCTAAGGAAATGACTGCACATCTTTTCTATTTAAGATCTTTGGGCTTGATTTAGACTTTTGTGGATGAAGTTTACTCTGTTTGGAAAATAGCTCCGCCGAGATGGTGGAGGACAATACCTCCACCATCCCAAGAGAGTCCGCTGGACCTGCAAACAACACCTTCTTTACGTGTAACTGTTCTTTACAGTGATAGGCACACCAAACTGATTTTATCATAATTAACGTTTATTTGCTTTTTCTCTTTGAGACATCGCTCACAGTTACAGCTGAACGTACATTGTAGTGGCCATCCTACCTACAGCGGTGATGTGCACACCTGCCACCTATTTGTTTTTGTGAGCGTGTAACTTGTTGTTTTTACTGATGATCGCAAGGAAAACTCTCCCAAAGCCCTGCCACCTGTGTTTTGGCCTGAACAACTGAGCCGTTCTCCATCCCCAGCCTTCAAGATTCTGGGTGTTCAACTAGATCAAGAGTTGACTTTCTCATGTGACTAGGACATCCACTACCTGCATCAATTTAATGAGAGTTTGATGGAAGATCCTGGCATTCCTACCAGCAGAGTAGACCTTTGGTAGCGACAGCCACTATTTTGAGTTGAGTTGACTATTGTAGCTCTGTTCCTGACACTTTACTACAATGCCTACAATGAATTCAAAACCATACAGCTCATTTGGCTTTGGGTTTACCTAATGATCCTCAACTTCTCAAGTGCTAAAAACCCTTCACTGGCTCCCTATATCAAAAGTAGCTTGAATTCAATGCTGTCAGACTGGTTTGCAGGGCCTTCCATCTCTCAGGACCTTAATTCCTGTAAGATAAATTCCAGGTTAATCTTCTCTCTTGTAGTTTGAGGTAGGCCAATGCTCCCCTTTTGTCGATACCTAGGATTCATCAGACACTGATCGGAGGCCAAGCATTTTCGTTGGCACATGCCAAGCTGTGGAACTCTCTGCCCCTGGACTTAAGGCTACAAGGGGCACTACCTGGGTTCTGTAAGGCTGTAAATACCTGGCTTCTCCCAAAGTATGTCAAATCCTCTAGACGGTGCCAGGGCACTGTTTGGTATTTCTTGCTCTGCAACATGGCTATTACATTACAGTTCATAAGAAAATAAGAGTAAATCCAAAATAGAGTAAAATAAGATTTCAGAGGAAAACCATCAACACCCGGGGATTTATCATATTTTAATGATGAAATAGCTTTAAGTATATCCGCCAAAGTAATAGAGTCTAGAAACTAGAAGTGCATGATATAAATCTCTTGAGATCATAAAAAGTACTTAGCTAAAGCCCCATACATCTATGAATCTACTCGGAGTTCTGAGATTTATAACATTTAAGAAAACCATCCAAAATCTCAGAATCAGCAGAACTGGTTTCCTATGTTCAATAATATAAGAAATGAATGACCTTTCTTTTTAAACCTTTAAATAGTTTGCCAAAAGTATGCCTATTTTAGCCTGGCCACTAAGAAAGTTAGCTTTCGTTTTAGAAATAATACCAGGGGCTCTATTAGTTGAGTAGATTTGCTCTGTCAAAAGTTTATAGTCTGCTTGGCATTTAAAACACAGCTCAAGCAGGCAAACATAAGGCGAATATGATTTACATTTATTTGTATTATTGATTTCAGATTTTAATGGAACTCAATTCGCACTTGCACTTTGATGAGATATATATATTTAAAGTAACTGTGTTAATGTACTTGAATGTGTGATGAGGGTTTCCCCCCCGAAATAAACATTATACTAATACTAAAATCCATTTTTGCCTTACTCAATTTATCAAGGGAATTCTGAGATTTGGAGACCCAGAATTTACGTTCTAATAAATTAGTTATTCAGGATCTTCTTTGATTTAGACGTTACAATTTTCCTTTTCTAGCAACATAGTTAATAATGAAATTCAATTATTCTGAACAGAAGTACCTGCATGGTTATTACGCAAGAAGAATTCCAATGAATATTTGATTCCTCCACAAAGTTAGAATCATTCAATAAGTCCAGATTAAACTTCCAACTCTTAGAGTAAGAATCTCAAAATGAACCCAGACAGGTGCATGGTCAGAAATCAGAATTGATCTAATTTCTGACCAAAGTAAATTCATTGTAAGAACTAAACTAAAAATATATATATATTCACTGAAAAAACCATAGGTTTCAGGGACGTTATAGTTACAAATTAGCATTTAAAAAACCTTTGAAATTCACTGAAAAAACCATAGGTTTTAGGGACAGTTATAGTTAGTTGGACATTGCACTCGTACAAAACCCGTGAAATTCCCCGTTATAGTTAGTCCAGCTAACTATAACTCGCGCCCCGCAATGCACTGCTGATGACGTCACATATTACATCACTCATGACATGGTCAGTGACATCACTGATGACATCACTGATGACATCTCAAATGACATCACTGATGACATCACTGATGACATCATCCAGTGACTGTGTGTTTCTGTAAAGTTTATATATTTTTAATATATATAGGAAAAGACGTATTGAAGAATGAGTGGGTGTGTAAGTGTCTGTATGGATGATTTAGTAGGTGCGTGACTGACTCTATAAGTGAGTGATTTAACGTATCTTACTGAATGCATGGGTTAGTGACTAAACTGGGTGAATGTCTGTATCCGTCTGTCTGTTGCTGTGTAAGTGGCTGCATGTGTTTGTGAATAGCTACATGAGTGTCTATATGAGTTATTGAATGCTTGTCTGAGTATCTGTATGGGTGCCTGAGTGTTTGTGTGGGAGGGGTGTGTGCAACTCTGTGCATAGATGTGTGAGTGGGTGATTCACTGGGTGGATGGTTTCAAGAGTGCAACTGTGATAGACTGTATGGGTGGGTAAGTGTGTGTAAGAGTGTGTTAGTGAGTGAATGTATGTCCCAGTGGTACATGTGTGAGTAACTACATATGTGAAAGGCAGTATATATGTGTGTTGGAGTATATAAATAGCTATAAGCGAGAGTGAGTGATTGTGATAGTGGCTGTATGGATGAGTGTGTGCTTGTATCAGTGATTGTATAAGAGCGTAAGAATGTGCTACTATTTGTATGAGTAAGTGAGCTGGTGTGTGTATAACTGTATAGGTGAGTAAATGGTAGTGTGTTTAATTATTTGCATGACTGACTAGGTGTGTGAGTACCTCTATGGATGAGTGGCGGTGTTTGAGTGTCTATATAGGAGTATGAGTGCATATGATAGTCCTGTACTGAGTGACCGTAAGTATGAGTGACTGTACGGGTGAGTGAGTGGATGTGTGCGTAGACCTAAGAATCAGTGAGTGGGTATGTAGTTATTGGTGTTGGAGTGTCTATGGTTTTGCGAATGGCAGGCTGTAATTTAGAGTGGGTGTATCAAAGGTTATATTAGGGTGTGAGGAGGTGCATCAGATTATCACGTGGATGATGTCATCAGTGATGTCATTTGAGATGTCATCAGTGATGTCATCAGTGATGTCACTGACCATGTCATGAGTGATGTAATATGTGACGTCATCAGCAGTGCATTGCGGGCGCGAGTTATAGTTAGCTGAACTAACTATAACGGGGGAATTTCACGGGTTTTGTACGAGTGCAATGTCCAACTAACTATAACTGTCCCTAAAACCTATGGTTTTTTCAGTGAATTTCAAAGGTTTTTTAAATGCTAATTTGTAACTATAACGTCCCTGAAACCTATGGTTTTTTCAGTGAATTTCAAAGGTTTTTTAAATGCTAATTTGTAACTATAACATGTCTGAAACCTACAGTTTTTTCAGTGAATTTCAAAGGTTTTGTAAATGACAATTTTTAAATGTATTAATTGTTCTATAAATTTTTTTCATACTGATTTCCAAATTTTTAGAAACAATTTTTTTTTACATATTTTATTTTTTAAATTACATTGTAATTACATTACAAAAAATACTTTCTCAGAATGAATTACTTTAGTTTAATTACTTTGCACATAGGCAATAGACTTTTAAGTACAGTAGTTACAGTTGTTGCAATGGGCAACACATTTTCAAACACAATGCAACATTCAGCTCAATGTGAATTTCTAGTTAAATGCAATTAGTTACTTTATGGATTACTTTTCTAACCACATTACTGGATCCTAGATTCAGTCCTGGGACATCTCCTGTAAACAGTTGAGTAAAAGCGTTTTGGTTACAGTCGTGATTTTTAAGGAATATTATTGTACTTTAAAAGTTCACACTTAGAAACTTTTTCTCATAGAATCACCAATGTTATCCTATGGAAGGAAATTCACTTAGAAGTTAAAAACTGTTATCGTTACTTTTTCTTACTCAGTGTTGGATCCTGGATCCAGCACTGGTGCATCTCCTGTAAACAGTTGAAAGAATGCGTTTAAGTCATACAGGCGATTTTTTAGGAATATTTGTAGTTTGTGAAAATTGACACTTTGAAACTTTTCTGCTGAAAACCAGACAATGGATTCCTATGGAAGGAAATTCAAGTTACTGGTAAGTACGGTTAAAATTACTTTTCAGGATCAGTACTGGGCTGAAAGATGCAGCACTGAGGTCTCTCCTGATAACAGGTGAGTAAATCGGAATTCGTATTTCGGCTGATTTTAGAGGAATATTTTAAAGTTCCAAAACTCCACACTTAGAAGAATTTCCAAGTGAAACCAGTCAATGTTAGCCTATGGAAGGAAATTCAAGTTACTGGTAAGTACGGTTAAAATTACTTTTGAGGATCAGTACTGGGCTAAAAGATGCAGCACTGGGTTCTCTCCTGATAACAGGTGAGTAAATCGGAATTCGTATTTCGGCTGATTTTAGAGGAATATTTTAAAGTTCCAAAACTCCACACTTAGAAGAATTTCCAAGTGAAACCAGTCAATGTTAGCCTATGAAGGAAATTCAAGTTACCGGTAAGTACGGTTAAAATTACTTTTGAGGATCAGTACTGGGCTGAAAGATGCAGCACTGAGGTCTCTCCTGATAACAGGTGAGTAAATCGGAATTCGTATTTCGGCTGATTTTAGAGGAATATTTTAAAGTTCCAAAACTCCACACTTAGAAGAATTTCCAAGTGAAACCAGTCAATGTTAGCCTATGAAGGAAATTCAAGTTACCGGTAAGTACGGTTAAAATTACTTTTCAGGACCAGTACTGGGCTGAAAGATGCAGCACTGAGGTCTCTCCTGATAACAGGTGAGTAAATCAGAATTCGGATTTCGGCTGATTTTAGAGGAATATTTGTATGTTTCAAAAATCAACACTTAGAAACTTTTTCAGCAAAAAGCAGGCAATGATATCCTATGGAAGGAAATTCAAGTTACTGGTAAGTACGGTTAAAATTACTTTTGAGGATCAGTACTGGGCTGAAAGATGCAGCACTGAGGTCTCTCCTGATAACAGGTGAGTAAATCGGAATTCGTAGTTCGGCTGATTTTAGAGGAATATTTTAAAGTTCCAAAACTCCACACTTAGAAGAATTTCCAAGTGAAACCAGTCAATGTTAGCCTATGAAGGAAATTCAAGTTACCGGTAAGTACGGTTAAAATTACTTTTGAGGATCAGTACTGGGCTGAAAGATGCAGCACTGAGGTCTCTCCTGATAACAGGTGAGTAAATCGGAATTCGTATTTCGGCTGATTTTAGAGGAATATTTTAAAGTTCCAAAACTCCACACTTAGAAGAATTTCCAAGTGAAACTAGTCAATGTTAGCCTATGAAGGAAATTCAAGTTACCGGTAAGTACGGTTAAAATTACTTTTGAGGATCAGTACTGGGCTGAAAGATGCAGCACTGAGGTCTCTCCTGATAACAGGTGAGTAAATCGGAATTCGTATTTCGGCTGATTTTAGAGGAATATTTTAAAGTTCCAAAACTCCACACTTAGAAGAATTTCCAAGTGAAACTAGTCAATGTTAGCCTATGAAGGAAATTCAAGTTACCGGTAAGTACGGTTAAAATTACTTTTGAGGATCAGTACTGGGCTGAAAGATGCAGCACTGAGGTCTCTCCTGATAACAGGTGAGTAAATCGGAATTCGTATTTCGGCTGATTTTAGAGGAATATTTTAAAGTTCCAAAACTCCACACTTAGAAGAATTTCCAAGTGAAACTAGTCAATGTTAGCCTATGAAGGAAATTCAAGTTACTGGTAAGTACGGTTAAAATTACTTTTGAGGATCAGTACTGGGCTGAAAGATGCAGCACTGAGGTCTCTCCTGATAACAGGTGAGTAAATCAGAATTCGGATTTCGGCTGATTTTAGAGGAATATTTGTATGTTTCAAAAATCAACACTTAGAAACTTTTTCAGCAAAAAGCAGGCAATGATATCCTATGGAAGGAAATTCAAGTTACTGGTAAGTACGGTTAAAATTACTTTTGAGGATCAGTACTGGGCTGAAAGATGCAGCACTGAGGTCTCTCCTGATAACAGGTGAGTAAATCGGAATTCGTATTTCGGCTGATTTTAGAGGAATATTTTAAAGTTCCAAAACTCCACACTTAGAAGAATTTCCAAGTGAAACCAGTCAATGTTAGCCTATGAAGGAAATTCAAGTTACCGGTAAGTACGGTTAAAATTACTTTTGAGGATCAGTACTGGGCTGAAAGATGCAGCACTGAGGTCTCTCCTGATAACAGGTGAGTAAATCGGAATTCGTATTTCGGCTGATTTTAGAGGAATATTTTAAAGTTCCAAAACTCCACACTTAGAAGAATTTCCAAGTGAAACTAGTCAATGTTAGCCTATGAAGGAAATTCAAGTTACCGGTAAGTACGGTTAAAATTACTTTTGAGGATCAGTACTGGGCTGAAAGATGCAGCACTGAGGTCTCTCCTGATAACAGGTGAGTAAATCGGAATTCGTATTTCGGCTGATTTTAGAGGAATATTTGTAAAGTTCCAAAACTCCACACTTAGAAGAATTTCCAAGTGAAACTAGTCAATGTTAGCCTATGAAGGAAATTCAAGTTACCGGTAAGTACGGTTAAAATTACTTTTGAGGATCAGTACTGGGCTGAAAGATGCAGCACTGAGGTCTCTCCTGATAACAGGTGAGTAAATCGGAATTCGATTTGCTGATTTTAGAGGAATATTTGTATAGTTTCAAAACTCAACACTTAGAAACTTTTTCAGCAAAACGCAGGCAATGATATCCTATGGAAGGAAATTCAAGTTACTGGTAAGTACGGTTAAAATTACTTTTGAGGATCAGTACTGGGCTGAAAGATGCAGCACTGAGGTCTCTCCTGATAACAGGTGAGTAAATCGGAATTCGTATTTCGGCTGATTTTAGAGGAATATTTTAAAGTTCCAAAACTCCACACTTAGAAGAATTTCCAAGTGAAACCAGTCAATGTTAGCCTATGAAGGAAATTCAAGTTACCGGTAAGTACGGTTAAAATTACTTTTGAGGATCAGTACTGGGCTGAAAGATGCAGCACTGAGGTCTCTCCTGATAACAGGTGAGTAAATCGGAATTCGTATTTCGGCTGATTTTAGAGGAATATTTGCACAATGGTGAAGGGAGGGGGCGGGGCCTGAGGTGGCATCTGTGCAAACGCGCCCCGTGGCGCGTTTTAAGTTGGGGGATTAAGTCCCCTTGAATCATGAGGGTCCCTACGGGCCAACTAGCCCACCAGGAACCTCCAGTATGCGCCAGGGGCTGCGTTGCAGAGACATGTACAGAGGCCACACCCTTTTACACCTCTCTGCAACGCAGCTCTGTGGCGCTTTCTGGACGTACCTGTTGGGCTAGTTGGCCCCCAGGGACCCTCAGGATTGAAGAGGATTTAATTCCCCATCTTAAAACGCGCCACGGGGCCTGTTTGCACACATGTCACCTGAAGCCCCGCCCCTCCCTTCACCACTGTGCAAACACGCCCCGTGGCGCGTTTTAAGTCGGGGGATTAACTCCCTTGAATCCTGAGGGTCCCTGGAGTCCAACTAGCCCACCATGTTCCTCCAAAAGCGCCACAGAGCTGCGTTGCAGAGAGGTGTAAAAGGGGCGTGGCCTCTGTACACCTCTCTGCAAGGCAGCCCCTGGCGCATACTGGAGGTTCCTGGTGGGCTAGTTGGCCCCCAGGGACCCCCAGTATTCAAGGGGAATTCTGCTCTCTCTGCAAACGCGCCAGGGGGCGCGTTTGCAGAGTGGTGAAGGAAGGGGGCGGGCCTGCGGGCCCGATCGTTTTTTTGTTTTTGTTTTTTTCTCTGAAGGGGGCCGTGTGGCCCCCCTTCCTTTTTCCTATTTTTAGGCCCCGGGGACCCCATCCCCCGGGGCCTGGCCTCTCGTTAGGGACTGTGGGGGTCCCCAAACCCCCACAGTCCCGCCGGCTCCCCGTGTCCTACGGGAGCCGGCATTGCTTTTACACATGGGGAGCAGCTAACATGCTGCTCCCCATGTGGAAAGCTACGGCTTTGGATATTGGAAGAGAGAGCAGGTTTCCTGCTCTCTCTTCCAATATCCAAAGCAGTTTGCAATGACAGGACGGGAGCCGCGAGGCTCCCGTCCTGTCATTGCAAACAGCAGTGTCCCGGGGGTAGGCACCCCGGGACACTGCAGGAGCCGGCCCTGGGGGTGGCGGTCCCCAGGGCCATCAAGGGCTCCAGGAGGGGGCCGCGCGGCCCCCTCCCTACATCGAGAAAGCCCCGGGAGGTGGTGGTCCCCGGGGCTTGGGGGTCCAAAACGGACCCCCATTTTCATTTTTCTTAGTGCCCCGGGGAGGTGGTGGTCTCGGGCGTGTGGGGGCTGGAGCCCCCCACACAGGTTTTTAAATATAAAAAAAGAAGCCCCGGGGAGGTGGTGGTCCCCGGGGCTGCGGGAGGGCTCAGAGCCCTCCCGCACCATTATCCATAAAGCCCCGGGGGTGGTGGTCCCCGGGCTTGGGGGCCCTTAGAGGCCCCCACACATAAAATTAACCCCCCCCCAGCATGCCCCCGGGACTTGGCCCACCCGGGGGCCAATTAACATCGAAGCGCGGGAGACCGCGCTTCGATTTTTTTTTTTTCGGCAGGGTTTGCGCTCCCTGAGCGCATCCTGCCGATTTAAAAAATAAATAAAAATTTTTTGCCCAGGGGGTCCTTGTGGGACCCCCTGAGCAGACCTAGGGGGTCAGGGTGTTTCTACCCTGCCCCCTTTGTGCGCTTTGCGCACTTGTTTCTGTCCCTCGGTTCTACCGAGGGACAAAATGGCTGCCAACACTTCCTGATTTGGAGTGTTGACAGCCAATTAACATAAAGCTCGTGCTCGGGAGGATCCGCGGCCCTAGATATACCTATCTTTTTTTCTTTTGATTTTCTCAGCAACTACTGAACGGATTTACACCATTTAACAAAAAGGGTTCTTTCTGAACCAAGAACTACCTCTTTGCCAAATTTGGTGTAATTCCGTTCAGCAGTTCGGGCTGTAGCCGTGTCTAAAGTTTCCTATGGAAAATTGCATGGGGAAAACGCGTTTTGGGACCCCCCTTTTTTCTCGGCCCCCGCTTGACGAATCCCCCCGAGACTTTCAGGGTAGGAGCGGACCGGAGCGGGCCACAAAGTTTGAAAATTTTGCGAAGATACGTCAACCGGCAAGAGAGTTATTTCAAATAGAATGTCGCGGATTTCCTATGGATAATAGGTTGTAACTATAACTATCTACTGGCGACCGCCAGTAGATAATATATATATATATATATATATATATATATATATATATATATATATATATATATATATAAAATATAAATAATATCTAACCTAGAGTGAGAGGAATGAACAGGAAAGAGAAAGGAAAATGTCCTTTATTTTTCCTGAGTTGCAAACTCTCCATAAATCTACCAATACAAAAGTGATACCTGCAATTAAGAAAAAACACAAATAACCAAGACATTTCTGAGTATTAAGAAAAACATTCAATGAAGGACAATGTGATGAGGGGATAATAGTTAATGAATCATTCAGAACTGCATTTGTAGGTATCCATAAAATACATGTAAACCTGCAATACCAGTATAAAACATAATAGTAATATTGGGACTTGGGAGAAGCTCTTTATTCCCATGGCAAGCAAGAGGAGATTTGAAATTTTTGGGGTTAGTGTTGACATATGGGCTGGGAGGGAGTGAGTAAATCACACATTCCCCTCACATTTATGTGAGGGAAAGTTCTGAGATCTGTGATGAGCCACAAAATTCCTACTTCCTAGTGTTACCACACTTCTCCTATTGAAAACAAATCCACATAATTCCAAAATTCAGTATCTTGGGAACATTTCAGAATTGCATATGTTTCTTCATACTCATTTTTCATTTGTTAGATTTTATCATATTATGAATTGCTGTATGGTAGGTACCAAATGAAAAATTATTAGAAGGTACTGCTCAGTTGTAGGCTGTGGGTATGGCTTACATTTGGGCAACCAACAAAAATCAAAACAAATACAAAAATCCCTCTGGTCTGAGGGCTTCACAGATGTAACGGAATATTACTTTTGTAAACGTTGTCATCTATTTCTAACTTTTCCTACTTCAACTCAACAATTATATTCTTTGTGAAAACTATGAGCAATTCACACAATTTTGCTAATTTCCATATTTTGTGTAGTTTTTGGGAAATGTATAGCTTTCCAAGTTCTCCCATGGGTTTCACACATTTCCAGCACAGACTGCAAGTATGAAGAAACAAAATAAAAACAATGAACAAAAATCAACTACCACTTACAAAAATGAAAAAACTGATTTAAAAAAACAAAAAAACATTTTTTTATTATAACTGTTTGTTCCTGAGGGCTGGGAATATGCTGATCTTAGCACAGCAAACCTTATGTTGATGGCATTTTTAGAAGAAGGGGAAAAACCATTCATGTTCTTGAACAGCAGTTTTTTCCATTTTTACAAAACATTTTGCTATATTTTGACAATTTTCTTGGTTCCCTCTTGGGAAATTTACAAACCCTAGATAACTATAGAATCCCAACATTATGGAAAAAGTGATGCAACTAGGCCTGGATACTTTTTGTCAGAAAAAGTTATGAAAGCTTAAGTGTGAAGTTCCTCAAACATAAAAAAATAGCCCAGTGCGGGAGGAAAGGGGTGTGGGCAGAAGCGTCAGCAGATACGGGACTATGAAGGGGAAAACAGGGAAGGGATAGAGAACACAGGAGAGCTTGCTGATGCAGGCTGGTGATGGTAAAACCTGGTCTTGGATGGCAGCTCTGCTCTTAATAGGTGCAATAAAGGTACAGCGGTCTGTAAAGCTGTAATTTCAGAGAAGACCGTAGCCAAGCAAACCGGCAAGCTGCCCAAATCCTAGCCAGGTGCAGTGGTGTTGATAGTAAGGATCAACCTGGATACTGGGGAAGCTCACCAGGATGCCCAGGCATTGGATACCTAACTGTTACAGCAGATGGTCAAACTCCTGGCAAACAGTATGTTACAAACACAAAGAGTCGCAATAGTAGCAGGGAAAGGATACCAGAGGGAGGGAGCCAGCAAAAGACAAAAACAGCAAAATGCAGGGGAATAAATCGGGTGACCAAACAAAGCAGAGAGCCTATGCAACTCCTATTACCAGGCGGATATGCTAGGGAGTAAAACTGTTAAATACCCTTCTACCGCTATCAACTAGAAACTGCATCACAAACACCAAGTTCCATTCCTTCTGTGATTAGCGTTCTAGTTCACCAACTAGAAAACCTCCATTGCGTACTCTGAGTTTAGGAACTCTGAGATTGTTCAGAAGGGCTACATTTACAGACTCCAGGCCCCTCTCTTGGTGTTCTACTCCTAATCTCTTGACAAAATAGAAGGACAGTTGTGAAAAATTGAAGACAGCAATATGTAACCAGAATACTGAAAATACCATAAAAGGTGAACCAACAGTAAGAAATTGTTTGCTGCTAAGATACTATAACAACTAAGATGAAGGGGCTTCCAGCATGGAGACCTTGATGAGGAATATTAATAGGTGCCTAAATCGGAAACAATCCATCCCACTTGAGAGAGCTGGAAATACCACACAATGGTCGCCAGATGTTCTGTATTCTTGAGGAGCCAAACATTTAGCAAACAGCTACAGCATGCCTCCAAGTGATGCAGTGGGCGGCACCGCACTTTCAAACATCTTTCTGTCGAATATGGGCGTCATTACTGATTTTTTCACAGTGTCCGAATGGAAAATGCTGCACCCGCGCCATGCCACCATTCTGCTATGTGTCCAAGACACGCCCCCAAGGCTTCCATCTAAACCTGTATCAATGACCCCCCAGGTAGAATCATTAAAATAAAAATGCCTTGGTATGAACAGCAGAGAGGATGAAAAAAAGACCACAAAAAGAGTAGTAACGATTAGTTCAGATTTGCCTTTAATTATGCCAAATTATGCACTCATTTCGTTTTTAGGCTTGTTTGAGCTAGAAGTAAATATTTTCATTTTGAACTCCCAGTTATACCATACACAAATCTTCAAGATTTGAGGCTGGCAGTTTCCCGCCCATGGTGGGAGTTAAAAAGCCCTATTGTTATTTTAGGGACGATATATATTACAAGGGTAGTAGCAAAAGGCTTCATTGTTGTAAGCAGCCGCACAAGCTGAAGCAAACAGTCCGATGAAGCTTTTGTATAGTATTAAATGAACTGCTCAAAAAAATATATTTTCCAGTGAGCAGAACTGGTCTCTAAAGTAACCTAAAAATGGCATAAATAAAATGACTGAGCTGAACAGCTCCCCAAGAAAAAGATTTCTTCCTACTTATCTGGCCTATAGCTGATCAATGACTTTGAAAAGTCTTGTTTCGGTTAGTCTATTGTAATGGTGGATAGCAGTAGGAACTGGCAAAGTGGTGGACCTAGTTCAGTGTGATTAAACCTTGCTTTAAATAGTAATCTATAGAAGAAAGGAAAAATTCAAGAAGTTGGTAATTTCTCATCTTTCAGTTTAAATGGGCATAACATCATTGCAAAAAGTACCCATAGGCACAGTGGAGTTCTTAGGGGTTCCTGCAATGGGTCCCAGTTAAGAACAACAAAATCTGAATAATATTTAATTGACCAAAATCGTTTTTCTAAATGAAAAATACATTCCTTTATCCACGGAGTGCTACGTTGGCAGATTGTACAAGAGTTAGAATATCCACTCACCATATATTTCATTATCTCTTGTATGGCAGTTAAAATCCTGTCTTTTGCGGAAAATAGTTTTGTTAAAAAAATACATAAAATAGAAAAAGTACAGTACATAATTAGACAATGAATGATGGCTCACAAAAAACATAAGAGTAAGAAAGTTGGTGATTGACAATTGGCTGGCATATTGAAAGCGTTGAAATATAGTATGTCCTCATAAATGAAATTTCACATGAAAGGATAATTCACTGAGCGCTTCTCATGTGAAAAGGCGCAGATAATTCAGATATTATGGGTCATGGGTGAATACAATCTGAAGATCTTTATGCGTTGTAGAACACACTTGGAAAGGCTGTTATCAGTACACTTCTATAGGGATTCCAGCGAAATACCGCCAATTATTTTTGAGTTGGGCTCCTGGCCCTGTAGTCCACCTGATAGGAAGGGCATAATGCGGATTTCCAAAAATATGAAACATTTCTTTTCCAGAGAAAATGAGCAGCATTTTGCTTAGTTTGGAAGTCTGGTGAAGCATGAAAAATCATGAAAGAGATCAACGCACATATTCATTAGTTCAGGTCTGTGCCAAACCGGAGCTGAATTGGTGGATAGGGAAGAATATTTGCAAATTTTGTGAACTGTATCACAGTGTAGCTCTGGGCATCTCAAATAAGTGGTGGCATTGTATAATCCAGTTTTCTGTCTCAGAACCGGTGGTAGATATGGAACAATTTAAACAGCATGATTTTTAGCCTCTCTAATCTCCTCATTGTAAGATCTCAATATCTAACCCTATTGATTTCCTGATAAATTCCAAATAAAGATTTCTCTTTAATTCCTAACTCCTGGACTATGTTGCATATAAAGGGAAGAACAATGCATGGTAATTGCCCCATCAATGTAAGCTGCCATTATACATCGTTTCTTTTCTGCATCACACTGAATCCAACTATGTGACTTTATGTATTGCTACTATTCTGAATGCATTAAAGTTTGGAGTATTCTCATCAGAAATTCCAAAATTACATTTAATTGTATTTTTTTTTTTTTTTTAGACAGAGAGCTCAGCTTCAGATGAGACTCCAGGATCCCCTGCTATTCTTTAGACTGACCACCACAGCTGGCATCGTGATGATCTTGAAAACACAGGGAGGAACTGGGGTATCTGATAAGCTGTGTATTGTAAATTGAAAGAACGTGCCTCCGCAGCTCCCTATTTGTAGTCGTTGTATAAAGTTAGCAAGCTAAGTCTTGGATCAGTTAAATTCCAAATTAAGTGGCAAGTTTATACTTTGACAGTTTTATAAAATAGAGGGCAAATGGACAGTTTGTACTGTGCCACAGAGAAAAATGTGTAGAATATTTCTTCTTGCCTTGTCTGCCAATGCTGCTTCCAAGAGAGCATAGAGATTGTTTCTAAACATGTTTTCGAAATCTCAGTATAATACAATGCTTGTGTAGTTCACATTCCTAAATACCATTTGAATTTAGAACCGTGTGACTTGTTGTAGGTCTGTGAGGTTGTTTAGAGGCAGGACTTCACGTTTCCCATAGTAAATTTCACATACTGAAAAAAGGGAAAACAGATTTATTGTTGATATGAGTTATGTGATGCAATTGATCATATCCATTCAGCGTTCAGCTCATTCACCAGTTTACTAATACTTTTGATCATTCTTAGTCACAAAACAGCATGGCATCTGTATGATTAGGAATAGGCGAACGGGCATCCCTGGTCTTGTGCCTCATTCTATTTGGAATGAGTCTAAATGGAAGCAAGCGCATGTCACCTTAACTTTAGGGGTCTACAATATAGCCTTATATCTGCTTCCAAGGGCTATACCGGTTGCAAAAGGCCCTGAACCAGAGTTATAGGCCTGAGCCACACACGAGGGCCTATAATGAGGGTGAGGGCCTTTAACAACAGGTATGGCCCGAGGCAGAAGGGCTATAAGACTATTAGAACATTCCACCCATAATGGTAGAATTTTCTAAAATAAAAAGAGAGAAACATGAAGACAAACATTGGAATGTTGGATCTGGGCTTATACCAGCCACTAGAAGCCCGGAGCTACTCCATTGTCTTCAATTGAGCTCTCAACATCCCAATGTTCTAATATAGGCTAATAGCCCGCTGTCGAAGGCTATACCGTTTTTAAAGACCCTGAACCCATGTTATAGGCCTGAGCCACAGACAAGGGCCTATACAAGGGTGAGGGCCTTTAACAACAGGTATAGCCTGATGCAGAAGCGCTATAAGGTTATTAGAACATTGAACCCACTGAGGGTAGAATGTTCTAAATTAAAAAGAGAGAAACAGAAAGACAAGCATTATAAGCCCGGAGCCCCTCCATTGTCTTCAATGGAGCTCTCAACATTCCAATGTTCTAATAAAAGATTAATACCAATAGAGTATGCTTCTATACTAAACCTTAAGATGGTCTAAAACGTCACTCTACCCTGTCCCAACAACTATTGACATCCATGGCAATCTTGCATTCTTTCACATCTTTTCTTTGATGTAAACTATGTGGAGGTCTTCCTGTATTATTTTGTGGTATTCACTAGGAGACAAATTCCGCCAGCAAATCAGGACTCAACATGGCAATGTATTGTTGGAATTTAATAACTAACACCTTGCAATGACACCAATATTGGGGTTAATAAAAGAGAGGAGACTGATTGGCAGGGCCATGTTGGACCTTATTATAACCATTGTTACTAGTGCCTATTTAAAGTCTTATAAGAGGTTTCATGCTTCTGGTAGACTGTGGCCTCTAGTAGATTCATTTACCAATGTACAAATGTTATACCTGGTGATTAACCACCTTGCATATCTTTAAGGGCATGCCAATTTAATGTTGAAAATTAGATTGGGTAATGCCAATCTAACTGCTTTGTTAAGTTTGAGCAATGTCAAGAAGGAGACAGAATTTTTTTTGCCCATCTCTTTGAGCAGTTCTCCAAAGTGTTCAAATGTGGATTACTTTCTAAGGGGACAAGGAAGACATAATATCTCCTATGTTTTTCTAAATAGCTGTCAATTTCTCCTACTCCATTCTCTGTTTCAGGTGGCCAGCTCTGTGTTTCTCATTTCTTACTGTTAATATTTTTCTGCCCCAGCCAGCATACGGAGAATTCTACATGCTTTAAAATACTAAGATAACATCTGTCCCTCATGGGGAGGTTCAGAGTATGAAGAGATGAACTATTGTGCATTTGTTTGTTAATCATTGAATGGAATATTGTATGGCCACAACATTTCATTGACATTTTCTGTCCGATGCTTGTTGTTGCAATTGATTCTCATGCAGCTTTCATTGCAGCCAGAAATATTCCTTCAGATTTGGATGAACATTTCATGGTCAACAGGAACAGAACTCTGTTGTGCAGGCCATTATGGTCAAGGGGTTTCCTGAAAGAGAATGAAGGGCTGAGAACATGTCAGGATTATGGTGAATATAACTATATGAAGACTCAGATGTGTACCAAATGATTAGTGAACACAAAATAGAAGGTGTATGCTGTGGACTTCAGATAATCACAAGCTTGCTTATTCTTTAGCATTCATTTATTGAAACATACATTTTTATTTTCATATTGAAAAAAATAGCAGGTGCAAATCTACTACTTAACTGTGGCACTTTAATTCTATTGTTTGGATGAACAAATCTTACAAGCCTCTGTCTCCATTTAGATCAACCAATCTTAAAAGTTTTTACTGGTTTACAAGGCTACCCTTAGACACATTAATAACTTGGGAGTTTGTTTCACCATGCTTTGAAGTCCTGGAACATCAGCAAATCTCAGCAATATGAAGATTTCCTCCAACTCCAGCCACTGCTACAACCTGACCATCGCGTGTCACATCCAACGTCTGAACAGTTTTGTTGAATAAGGATACATCACCAAGAACCTATTATTAGCAGGAAAAAAATACATTCATTTTCTTTAAATAAAATGGCATTTTGTTTCATAAGTAATGCTATGTCGTTTTATGCTAGTGATTTACTAAGACACAACCAAAAACATTTTCCCCAGACAACATAGCCACACCTAAAATCTCAGCAACTGAATAAGAAATTCTGCTGAAACAGAGGAACTTGAATTGCAGCATAGCAACATGCTATAAAGAACTCCAGGTGGACATCTCGCACACTAACAGTTTACACACAAAAGCAACTGTAGATCAATTTCACTTAAGAAATACAACCTAACACCCAAGGGCAATGCAAATATTGATTAAGTGGTTGTCAAGACTATGAGGAATCTCAGTCAACAGCCACACCAGCTGGCCAGAATCTGAAGCATCAGATGGGAAACAAAGCAAAAAGATGAACAGACACACACACCCCTAGCCCAAATTATACAATATACATATCTCATGTATACAACACCTATGTTGAGTGAAGGAGCTCACGTTCAGCTGTCTAGTAATCTACTTGAGAGCAATGGGAAAACCCTAAAGCACAGTAACAAGGAGTCGATCTTGGGATAACATGTAACAAAGTTTGTAGCATTCACTAATTTCTACACTACACTGGTACATGGTGTTTAAGAATTTCATTGTGAAATTTCCAAAGCTCATAGAAATACCATTAGAAAGATAACCAAATGTCTTTAATTTATTTACTAAGATGGTGCACTTGGTTACTTTCTCCAAACGTTAACATGCCATAAAGTTACAGAAGTATTGATTTGCAAAGTGCTTCAACTAATTGAGTTCCCAAAACACATTACTCTCTCTCTCTTTTGGTGCAATCTACTATAAGGATAGGCATTGAAAATGTCAAAATGTCTCATTACCACCAACAATCTGACAGCAACACATATCCAATCAATCAAAATAATGAATGACTTATGAATGGTTTGATGTTGCAGTTAAAAGAAAAAGGGAACACTCTGCACTGCAGAGTACAAAGCACTTGCTGCTTATAGTTGTCTATCCTAGAACGCTCCTGGCCATCTGGATTATTTTACTTCCAACACAACACTGCCACAGCCTATAAAGTAGATAATCAACAAGAAGCAGTGGTTCTTTTAGAGGCGGTGAAGCTGGCAGAAAAGATGTATGCAGCCTCTAAGAAAACACTTGGGTGGCGAGGTGTTGTTGTTCATGGCCATATTCAAATTACTGACACACACAAACTTAATCTCAGTTCCTTTCTGACTTGCCATCTGTCTGACCATGCCTTCTTGATGAATATTCGCCCATTCTTTTGCTCTTCCCTGCTGAAGACTCCATCCTATGAACAATTATGGTCACATCCTTTAATTTGCCTTCATGTTTACATGGATGGCACTCTTGGATTTGAATGTTCTTAATTGTTGATAACTGCCTATTCTGTGGTTAGATGTAGTGGTTGGTTGTTTTGGTGGAGTATGATTGAGCTAATTGGTAAAAGCAAATCACCTCTTCTGTAAACACTTCAGCTGATCTCCGAGTCTTGATTCTCTCGGGTTGGCAGAACCTGGATACTTTAACTTCTATGGGAAGGGGTTTTATAGGTTCTGAAGAGGAGGGTGGTGAATCCGAACAACAACTTCAGGACAGACATTGTAACTGTACTGCAGAAAGAGACACTAAAGGTAGCTTGAGCAGAAACACCGGCACAACAGAGTGGTTCCTCTGGGCCATCATTTCAGACATACAGTGGTGTTCAAATGTGGGGGACATGCATTACACAATTCATCAACAGAGGATTCCATTGCTATGAATTATGTATTTGTTGAGAGCTGGGAATTTGCCACATGCATTGTTTCCATTAATTTCATGAACCCTTCCCTTCTCACTCCCTGTCTTTTAGATGTGCAGTCTTCTTTGGGAATCATCACTTTGGACCATCTTAAAGGCACTTCCTACAAAGGTTTTACTTGCTGCCTCAAGTATCGGGGACCTAGTAAGTGTTTGTTATCAACCCTCTTGCTGCTGCGGCACGTGCTCCTGCTTGCAATGGGAGTCTCATCACATCACTTTTAAAACAAGTGGCAACAGGATTGGGAAAGGAGGGAAGTTGTCCAACATGCACATCTCTCTTTGGGTTCTTAGGCTCTGGACTTTTTCGTTATGGCCTTTAGTCACAAGTCTAGACTTTTATCTTGAGCTGTTAAAGGTTGGTGATTCTGGGTTGGCGTAAAAATATTAACAAAAAGGGTACAGCTTGCAGCATTACTAAATAAGAGCTTGATATTAGGAGATGTAATTTGTGCGGAACCTAATAGTTCATTAGAGAAGGGATGGTTTGTCCCCATATAGGATTGGCCACTTAATGGGGAAAGCATAGTTTAGAGCAGGCTTCTACAATGAGTAGCTCATAAGCTACTGGTAGCTCGCCGGCTACCTGTAAGTAGCTCTCCTATGTGTAGCCTAGCCTACTAAGTTAGAAGCTTTGCTTGGCGGAATTAATATATGGACACCAAAATTGAGAATGTATATTTGAGATGAAAATGTGTGTATTTTCAGAACTCATAAAATGATGTTTGAAGAAAAATCGCTCACTTTTCAAAATATATTTAAAGCGGAAATTTGAGTGATGTATCATGTGGCATTGGGCATACCTATTACTAATATCAAAACCTTGGTACCACGGGCATGACTGTTGTGTATTACCTATGTAGGAGAATTCAAAACTCACTAAATATTTATTTTAACATTACTGCTGGCAAATCTGCCTGCTGCACTGAACCGATCACTGCTGGTAATCATGCTGTTGTCTGATGTGGTCACTCTTAGAACACTAATAATATTAGTAGCTCGGGATGATTTTCATTAAACAGGAGTAGCTCGTGATGCAGAAAAGGTTAAAGACCCACGGTTTAGAGGATGTTGGTGCTATTTAAAATGTAGGGTTAAATGAAATATGGATGAGGTAGCACTATCACATAAGATAACACAAGTGCCATATCTGCAAAATAAATGAGAGAATTCCACACAATAAAATTACCATCCGTCAGTTCTACAATGCGAATGAAAGACAACAGCTTATTTTAAAAACATTGAGTAGTGATTTTTTTAAAATTAATAAATGATGGGATTGGACATTTGAAATTATGTTTCAGTAATAAAGCAAATCGAAACTATTAATTGGAATACACGCAGTGTTATATGCACTTTGAATTTGCAGACAATTAAATGTACCCTATGGGGTGATTTAGATGAAATGTATAAGAGATCCCATAGAAGTAAAGTCACTGTGAAGCAAAAGTATGAACAACTATTTAATTAACTGTTAACCTGGTTGTGCGGTTGAAGAGCAAGTCAGATTATGCTGGCCCCCCTACACATCTGTGACTCTGCTTCTGCAAGAGTATTCGTTCTACCGTATTAAGGATAATCTACTTTACATATTCCTTTCGTTAATGTGTAGTGGTCTGCAATGATTTGGATTAAACTCACTCAAGCTTTACAAAGAAGGGGTATTTAAATATATGTAATCCACACTACTTTATGATGTTAATTGGGACTTTGAAACATTATGCGGAGAGAGGACAAATGTGCCCTTAATATAATTTTGTCTCCATTTTCTTTTGAGACAAGCCTACCTGGTTATTACACGTTTGATTTAGTGATTTGTCTGAAATTATGTTTTAATGCATTTGACATCTACATATAAACCACAAGCAGTCTAAAAATAATGGTATGGGGAGCACAGGGCAGATTTTTGCCCTACTGAAAAAGTCTTCCAATAATACTTAAACCCATATATTAAACACTTATTTTTCACAAAAACACTCAAATTTACCTCATCAGTTTTATAATCCACAGCACTGGCACCATAAGTGCCACTTCCTCCGGCGATGACTACATTTTTATCACAGAACTTTGCTGCATAAAGAAACTCCCCCTGTAATAAACTTGCTGGAAAAGGGATATCCTTCAGAAGCTCTGAAGACCGGAAATCCCACAATTGCAAAGCATTACGTGCGACCCAGGAAGCGGTCAAGACCATGTTTTCCTGCAATTAAGAGAGTGAATTCAGTTGAACAGTTTACAAGATACATACAATTTAAATATTAATTATATTAAAATAGAACTTGTTCTGAGTATTACCTTGATATCAATGCCTGGGCCACAGATATGAGGTCCATTTATTACTCTTCGGGCTTCCTTGGCCATTCGCTTGTCCCAAACCTGACAAGAGAATCCCAGTGAGGTATGAAAAAATCATTCAATTATATGTGGAGTTTCACTAATGTTTCACCTACCCCTTTACACACTGCCATCCCACCTCTGTTCCAGATAACAGTACCTGCTGTGGGGGAAACATTTCCCCTTCATGGATTGAAGATGAGGAGGAAGGCCACATATTTATCATCTTAGTGAAAGGGTCGCATTATCTGAGTGACTCTCATAGCTAACCATTGCTCCAGCTGTAACACCACGAGGTAAACCTGCCCCATTTTCTAGGGAAAAAACCTTCAGGCCATTTGATGGGGAAAGCATAGTTTAGAGAATTTAGAGGCTATTTAAAATGTAGGGTTAATTGACGTATGGATGAGGCAGCACTATCACGTCGTAGACTAATGAAAGTGCTACATCTAAAAAGTAATTGAGAGAATAATTCTACACAATAAAATTGCCATCTGTCAGTTCTATAATGTGAATAAGAGACAACAGTCCATTTCGGTATAAGCCCATACTAAAATTATGGGTTCATGTGCAAAAATTGTTGCTGTAGCACCAGGTTATTCCCCCTTCCATTGGTGCGTATAAGGTATCAACTTGTGATCCGCCAATAATACTGCAAGTTGGTATTACAGATCCCCTGGTATTGATAATGAACAAGTTACTTACCTATGGTTAACGCTCTTTCTGGTACAGGCTATATATAACCACAAATTCCTCACCTTTTGAATTTCTCCCTGGCGTCAGACTGGATCTGGAAACGTCGCACTGCCGCCATTCTGCTCTAGGAGTGACGTTCTGAGCCTATAGAGGCACTATTCAACATCAGTTGCTTTTTAGGCTGTGCGCACCCCCAAACGCACAGCTGCAATAGCAAATTAACTTTGACTAGCCTGCAGATTCCTAAACTTAGGATCTTATGAAAGGATGGAGTTCGATTCACCGATTGGGGAGGATGGGAGGATCGGTGAGGAATCTGCAGTTAGATAGTCTCTCAATCAGAAAGAGCGTTACCAAAGGTAAGTAACTTGTTCTTCTGATAGAGACTTATAACCGCAGATTCCTCACCTTTGAAATAGATACCAAAGCAGTACCTGTTTGGAGGTGGGCCTGATAGATGTCTAGGACATGATCTCTGCCTGCCAGTGCAGTGGTAGCAGGTTGGCTCTGGTCAAATGAGCATGCAGCCCTTCCAGAATCTGCTTTTGGGCCTATGCATAACAGATCTTAAGAGGCTGATTCAGTGGGAGATGGTCCTCTTCTGCAAATCCCTGCGGTATTTTGCTCCTGCAAACCCTACAAAGAGTGGATCGTCCGCCTGATGTTCTCTGGTATGATCAATGTTCAGTGCTCGTTTGGGATCCAAGCAATGGAATCTCTCCTCTTCCTTAGAGGGGCAAGGCAGACCAAAGAACGCCAGTAATGTGATATTATGACCGATGTGGAACGGAGTCACAACTTTTGGCAAGCAGAATGCTCGCGTCTGCAGAACAAGTTTGTCTGGGAAGCAGGTGGTTATAGGGGGTTGCAACAGAGAGCTTAAAGCTCACTTACATCTTGTACTGATGGTATGGTGACGAGGAACATGGTCTTGAGAGTGAGAAGCCACAAAGGACATTTTTGGAGCAGGTCAAAGGGAGTACACACCAAATATGAAAGGGCCAAGTTAAGGTCCCACTGGGGAATGACAGAGCAAGGGAGGAAACTTATGTAGTAGGCTTTTCAATAAACACCTCACAGCTGGTGATTTAAATAATGAGGGCTGATCTGTCAATGCAAAAATGGTGAAAGAGCCAAAAGATATCCTTTTAATGTGCCCAGAGCAAAACCTTGCCGGGCGAGAGACAAAACAAACAACAAAATATCAGAAACCTTAGACTGGAGTAGGTCAATCTGCTGTGTGAAGCACCAAGCCGCAAATTTGCCCAAATGACAGGCATATTAGGTCTTTGTTGAGGGAAGCCTGGCTACCAAGATGACATCAACCACCTCCGCGGGAAGGTCGAAGGTCTCAGCTGTCGCAGCTCAATTCCCAAGCATGAAGATGGAGATTGTGGTGGCCTGGGAGCAGGATCCTGCCCCGTTGCTGCGACAGCAGATCCTGCAGGAGGGGCAGCCTAATCAGAGGACAGATGTGCATTCCCCTGAGCTCTGGATACCAAACTCTCCGTGCGCAATGGAGGGCTACTAGAATGGCTTGGGCCCGGTCAGTCTTGATCTTTTTCAGAACTCAGGAAAGGAGGGGTTTTGGAGGAAAGTGTACTCCAGAGTTCCACCGAGGCGGAACACATCTCGTTGCGACACACCTCTTAGAAACTCTAACACGTATAACTGCTGACATTTCAAGTTCTCTGCAGTGGCTAATATATCAGGCCAAGGGGCTCCTCATTTGCAGAAGAGACTTTGCGCCACCTCCGGGTGCAATTGGCGCTCGTTGTTTGCTAGGTGTCGATGTCGGAGTTCTTACACTCTGGCATTTAAAGATCCTGCCAGATGGTCCAAAACCAGGAAAATTCCTTTATGGGCCGTTTGCAGAGGCGTAGTGTCTCCTGGCACAGGGTCAATGACCCCACCCTGCTCTGCTTGTCGCAATACTATATAGCGGTGGTGTGGTCCATGGGCACCTGTACCAAACGTTCCTGGAAGGACTGAAGGAAGGCTTTTAAAGCCAAGCGGGTAGCCCGAAGCTCCAGAAGGTTGATATGGAGCAGGGCTTCATTGGAGACCATAGGTTTCTGATGCATCACTTCTGGGTTGGGGTGGCCACCTGGGAGACGTTGAGATCAGTCACCACTATCAGCTCTGTGTGGAGGAGGGAGAAGGGTCTGCCCCTGACCCAAATGCGGTCCAGTAACCACCACTACAGATCTATTACAGTCTCTTCCAAAATCTGGACATGGTGAGAGAGGTCACCTAGAGGTTGGCCCCACTGAGATTTCAGATCCAACTGCAAAGCCCACATATGCCATCTGGCGTGCTTGACCAGGAAGATGCAAAAGGCCATCAGTCCCAGCAGCCTCAGAGTAAACAGTACTGAAATCCAGGACAGAGGCTGAATGTTTGAGATCATAGCCTCAATGTCCTGGAATTTCCATTCTGGGGAAAAGGCACAAACCATGATTCAGATGAAGGGGGGGCTTCTGTGAAGGAGTCAGGTGTGACTTTGGCATGTTGATAGTGCACCCCAGAGATGACCGTAAGCTTGCCTTATTTTGGAGGTGGTGGACTACTGCCTGGGACGAGTCCGCCTTCAATAGCCAGTCAGTCATCGAGGTAGGGGGAAGACTGGGACCCCGGACCCCCGAAGATGTGCTTCTACTACCACCATCACTTTCGTGAATATACAAGGGGCATTGGTGAGAGAGAAGAGCAGAGAGAGCTAAAAATGCTCCAGTCCCACCACAGTCTTCAGGTAGCGCCGATGGGCATGTAGGAAGGGTATATTGAAATACGCGTCCTGCAAATCCATTGCTACCATCCAGGATTGAGGGGAGACAAGACCTGGGCTAGGGTGAACATTTTGAATTAGTCCTTCCGGAGGCAGGTGTTGAAAAGGTGCAGGTCTTAAATAGGGCGAAGGTCTCCGTCCTTCTTTGCACCAATAAAGTAGCAGGAATAACAGCAACCTACTTTTTGCCCATGCAACCTCTTGATAGTCCCTTTGGCCAAAAGTGGTTGCACTTCCTGCTGTAAGACAGGCAGTCATTCCGGGGACAGTGGAAGGTTCGGCGGAGTGGCTATAAAGGGTAAGGCGCATACCTTCCGGACAATATGTAGGACCCATCTGTCTGATGTTATGCCAACCTGGCAAAAATCGCTGAATCCCGATAGGTTACTATGGGTGTGCTAAAGGGGCTTGGCGGGTGAGGCTGCAGGAGGGGCCGTGGACAAGACCGGTGCACTTTCAATGACCGCGGGATAGGTGTTTGCCATGGCCCAGGGCTGCAATACAGCTGGGCTCCTTTTTGAGGTCTAAGTGGCAGACAGTATGGGGTACCCCTGCCGAAACCGCAAAAGGAATACGGGGGTTGATGTGGCTGGTGAGGCGAGGCAGATAGGCCCAGGGAGCGAGCTGTGGCCCTGCTCTTCTTAAAGCACTCCGAAGTGGAATTGGTCGTGTCCCCCAAAGGGCACGTCCAGAAGGGTGGACTGTCATCGCCTGAAAAACGTCCCACAGCCAGGGGTGGCAACGAATGGCGACACCAGTGCAAAGGGTCACCCAATGGAATCGGTATAGGCCATAATGAATTGTGAACTTGGTCACATCATCACCATCCTGTATAGCTTGGGTCACAACAGATCTGAGGTCTTCTAGGAGGACTTGAGTCACCTAATCCTAAAGAGTATGGGATTAATGGCCCAGCAGGCAACTGGCATTGACAGACCAGAGGGCCAAACTGGTGGAAGAAAATACCCTGTTCTCAAAGGTCTCCTCTCTTTTGGACTCCCTATCAGGGGGAGTGGTCGGAAAAGTATTTGTGTTTGTCCGACTTGGTGGATGCTTGCACGAGTAAGCTCTCAATAGAAGGTTGGCGAGACAAAAATGTGTGGTTGCCGGGGGGCTGGTTGATAGTGTCTTGTAAGTTGATGATTCACTGGAGGGCCAGAGCAAAGGTTGTCCCTTGTCCCAAGGAGAGTATCAGTGAGTGCTTTCTTAAAGGGTAGCAGGGGCTCAGTAGTGGCTTGCCCCGCCTGGAGAACTTCAGTCAAAACTTGGGTTTTGCCCTCCAAGGTGGGGAGCTAGTGGTCGAGAACTTCAACCGCCCTCCACATGACCACTGCATATGAAGCGCTCTCTTCAGTAGCAGGAACTGGGGGTGTGAGAAGACCAGAGCCACGAGAGGTGTCAAGTCCACTGGCCTCCTGGAACTCATCATTCTAATTCTCTTTATGGTAGAGTTGGCCAATTTCATCACCGGTGTCAATCATTATTGGAATCCGTGCAAGAAAAGGAATGCAGTGTATGGGATTTTCTCTGTGGAGGTGTAAGTTGTGGTTCGATGGAAACAGAGTGCAGCCTTGGTCGCATTGACGCCGACTTGGAGTCGGACAGCACAATGGGTGTAAGAAGCTGGCTCTTTATATAGTGGATTAAAACAAGGTACACTGTGTAACGAGTCTAGGCAAACCCCCAATTGGATTACAGAGGCACAAATGATATCCCAATTGCTCTCTTTTGTGGTAGTGTGGGCGAGCAGTTAGTCCTATCAAAGGGTAGTGCTAAGCATTTGTTGTACTCACAATAAATAGGACACAAACTCAATCCGAAACCTATTTAGAAAAATAAGCCATATTTGTGTATAACTTTTGATATCAAGAACTTCGATAGCAAGAAAGTTATTTTTAAAATATTGAATTTTCCTCACAAGCCTTCGAGAAGCCGACATTGGCACGGTTTTCGCTTTGTTTTCTGAAATACCAATTAAAAAAAAAAAAGAATTGAACCTAAAATATTGGCTTTTGCAGGTCAATAAAACAGGTACTTAAATGCTCCTTTATGCACAATGCTTTCCTATGGGAGAAAAGGCATAGATCGCATACAGGTATTTACGGTCTGTTTTGGAGGGGGCCAAGGTCCAAAGTACTACCAGCAGTTACTCCGGGTGCGGAGTTGCTGGTCGACTTGGTAGCTGTGGGCACTACGCCGGTAAAGAGAGGGGGTGCCACCTAGAAACAGGCTGAAAAGAGGGACTTTGGGACAAGTCCAGGAGCTCCCTCCATGGGGGGCGGGGGGGTTGGGTCACCACGGTCCCAGGGACATGGGAGCACAGTTGGTTCGTTGGTACTAGGGCTGGGGCACTCGGGTGCTGAGCAGAAAGGTTGGCTTGGCTCTGTGCGTGCTGGAGCCTTGCGGTCATCGGTCTCGCTGGTTCAGGGTGCAAAATCAGGACAGCTGGGCCACTCTCAAAAGTGGGTCTCTGTGGTGCCGACGTCCCTAGACAGCGGCTTGGTGACGGAGTCCTGATTGGACTCTCATGGTCTTGGTTTGCTGCAAGGGGTCTGGTATCTCTGGTACTGGTCCTGTGTGGCTCCGGTTGGTCCTGGTGTCCTCTCACTTGGTGGTGGTACAGATCTGTCCTTCAGGAGCACGGGTACCTCTTCCTGGGGGGCTGCGGCGTCCAGCTGGCCGGTGAGCTGCAACTTGGTGAAGCGGACTTTGCTTTTCGTTGCCTGCGGACTGCAGGGGATTAGCTCCTCTAATCCAAGGGAGATTGCTTGCAATTTGCGAAGGGCTGGCAGTATCCCGGGGTTCTTGGAAGCTGGTCAGCTACAGGACGACTTGCTGGTCGCAATTGTTGAGACTTGGTGCAGGCAGGGTTTGGTGCCAAAAGTCCACAGTCAGACTTCTGTTCTCGCGTGTCTTGTGGCTCTTCGTTGCCCTCTTTTCTTGATCCGTCGAACCTAAGTTCCTGGTGTCAGGGGTGCCACCTAAATACTCAATTTTGGGGCATTACAGGGAGTGACTGATCGTAACCACGGTGCTACGTTCCGAGTGTCTACACCCTCTATAGGACCACTTCCCTACCTCTTATCCAGAGAGCCAATTTCCACCAAAATTAAGATGGTGGAATTCTAAAAGTCGTGTTCACATCAGGTAGCCCACCTTAGCGGTGCTAATAGCCTGAGAGGGGAACACCCTTCCTGACTAGCTCATTTTCCTGCCTGTCCTGGTGCCAAATAGGCCCGGGACCGGGGGTGGCATTTCACCTCTGGGGAAGCCTTGGGTCCCATATCAATGGAAGCAGAGGCCTTTGCAGCCTCCTGCCTTGGAGGAGGTGACAACACCTCCATGCCGGAGCAGGCATGGTTTCTGCCCTCAGAGTGCAGGCTCTCACGTCCAGGGGGTCTGAAAACTGTTTGTAGTGGCAGGCTGGTCTACAACAGTCAGTCAACTCACTAGCAGTCTGTAGGTTTTCAGGGGCCACCCTGAAAACCTACTTTCCCTCTGGGTGCATGTATTGATAAATCTATCACTGGAATCAGTGTGGTTTAATTAATACGAGATGTTTTATACCAAACATCTCTAGTTTTAGTTAAGCCATCATGTAGCTGGGGAACTCGTAAACATCAGTGTCCTGCACATGTACTCAAAATGGCTTCCCTGTTCATTTGTAATATCTAAGAATTGACTTGGACATCATGGGCATATCTGCTCATACAGAAATGTCCACACATGTAGTATAGTGCACCCTGCCTTAGAGCTGGAAGGTCTGCTGTAGGGGTGACTTACCTATACTGCATGCAGTGTCTCTAGGCATGGGACACAGGGGGTATGCCATGTCATGTCTTCACTTTTCTCTGCACCATGGCACACAGCCTACAATGGCAGTTTGCATGTTGGTGCTAAGGGGTCCCTTAGGGTGGCACAATACATGCTGCAGCCCTTAGGTACCCTCTTTAGTACCCCAAGCCCGAGGTACCAGGGGTACCATTTACTAGGGACTTACAGGGGGGTGCCCAAGGTATTGCCAATTGAGGACCAATTTTATAGTTTTAGGGAAAGAGATCTGTGACTGAGGACCTGGCTAGCAGGAACACAGTGCACTTCTGTCAAAATTGCATCAGATAACAGGCAAAAAAAAGTAGGTGACCATGTCAACAAGGGGCACTTTCCTACAATGGGCATTTAGTTCTCCACCATCGATGGAGTGGGCATCGGCGTTGATGCTCCAGGAACCGGCATGGAACATTGAACCAAAGGCAGGGTCAGTACAGGAGCTGGGTGACGCCCGCAAAAGGTTTTGGAGGGTATACAACTGGTGTCAAGAGCAAACCTGCCAGCGGTATATCAGATGGAGGGCCTCTCAGCTGCTTGGGGCCTGCAGAAGTGCCAAAGGGTATCGGAAGGGATCTGAAGAGTTGAAGCATAGCGTCCTGGAACCTTTCAAATGTGCCTCAGTGCCACAGATTGCTCGGAAACTCTGGTTGTGGTGGGAAAAATTGTGGGATTGGCTCTTGAGTCGAATGGCTTCAGGAGCAAGATCCAGAGGTATGGTGACGCCCTTGCACCTTCACAGGATTACGAGAGTGGTGAGAGGGGGCAGAGTCCTGCTATTATGTTTTTTCTGCGATGCACCTGAAGATTTGGAACACAATGTTGATCGACCGTAGGATTGGCTCTTGCTACATCTGAACCGGGAACAGGACCAAGACTGACCTTTGGACTGAGAATGATCTCGACAAGCAATCGTCTGGTGCTTGGCAACGTGGAGTTTTACCCATGGCCACGTATGGCCTTTGGGTTCATTGATGCGCAGTCACTGCAGGCCTTAGTCATGACTCGACCCCAGGCACAACAGGCAAACCAGCTGAGGATCTGTCACAGACATTTGTTTGCAAGTGTTCTTACAAGGTTTAAACCCAGTCATCTTAGGGGCAGACATTTCCCTTCCATACTGCACAAATTTTAAGGTAATGGAGGTCCCAAAGAGGCAAGAGATAGCTCCAGATCTGCATCAGGCGGTGCGAAAAGAACAGACGTCAGCGCACAGGAGTGGCACCACATATAATTTCCGGAGCAGAATGGCATCCGTGCGAAGCAGCATAGTCCCACCTACTGGCTGCAGAGGTACTGCTGAAAAGCTTCCGGATCCAGTCTGATGCCAGGAGGTACTTAAAAGGTGAGGAATCTGTGGTTAGAAGTCTCTATCAGAAACCATTTGCAGTATTTCTTCCTGTAGTATTCCCACATACAGTGTTCCTGCAGGAACAAGGACACTTCATTAAGACCTAAATCAGTAAAAGAAATAAGAACTGCAACCCAATTTTTTGGTCTGGCAAATGAGAGCATGTGAAATCAATTTTATTTTGGTCATCTACAATGTGAATAGCGTAGGCATTTTAAAGGTAACATTCTCCTACTTTGATGTCCTAGAACATTCCTATTTCCACAGTAAATGCCACATTAAGAAAAAGTAACGTTAGAATGAACAGCACTGGACAGACAGAGAAGAGAATGAAAAATCCATTAAGATCTTTTGGCTACATTGGACATTGCTCTGAAAAAATTGACCAAGAATATAGTGCTTGTGTAATCCCCGATGGGTGGTCGTTGTAGTTATCCATGAAATATTTCTAACAGCCATGGATACAACACTGTCTCACATGGAACGTATTGAACATTTGAAGCAGAATTTTCCCATGCAGAGTATAATAATTGAAGAGACCCATCTGGAAACAGCGTTTTTGGGTGTGGGCTAACCAGCAATTTTACTGGAATTGGTGACAAATATATTATTGTGGAAACGCAAATAACTTCTTCTGTTCCTATAATACATGAGTGAATGCCTTACATCACCGTTGTGCAATGCCCACTCAGCCAAGGTGGATTGATGGCATAGAGAAAAGATTACATTTAGCCAATGGATCTTTGTCATCTTTGAATGACAACAAACCACCATGGCAGTCAATCCCTTTCATCAAACTCCATACAACAAATATTTTAATTTACAACAGCTAAAGCGCCTTTCACAATGGAAATGCTCATTGCAACTTCCTCCCTCTCTGAAGCTTGATAACCCTAACCTCATTCCTAGCTTTTCACCTTAGCACAAACCAGAAAAAGTACTGCAAGCACTACCTAACCTTAACCCGTACTCTACCCTCCTCTTTTTAAAGTTCCTGAATTATATGTGTCCCTGTCTCCCCAAGCCTAACTAAAACCCTCATTCTAACCCTACACATAATACTGTACTGAATCAGAATTATAATCCTAATCATAAATTGTTACATTTTGACCACAATGTAAAAAAAGTAAACATTGTGGCACCGACATTGCTGACTATCTGTATTATGGCTTTTCAGTGTGGGGTTCTCCATACCGATTTCCTGTTTACTCTAATGAGTATTGTGATGAAATACAGGCACAGTCTACATCTTGAGAGCAAACAATAAGTGTGATGAGAGCACCATCTTTTCCTTTTATCAAAACGTCAAATAACTGAAATTGTACTTGTAGCTGGTTGTGAATTTTCTGAGAGCTGCCAAACCTAGAACTATTATAAGGGAGGGATAGGGTCAGTGAAAGACAGACAGCCTACTGGAGAAGGAGCTGCAGATGTCCCAAAACACGACCTGGATGAGCCATACAATACAAAAATAGCAAGCAGCACAGCAAATAATCAAGAGACAATTGTCATTTCAACTGACCAGAGTTCTCGCTTGAAAAGGGACAGCTGGAGAATGACGCCAAAATACATGAAATTTAGTACATGATTTCTCTCAATACAAGTCTATGGAGTCTAATCACAATGACCGAGCATCCCGGGCTATCCTTAATGTACATATACTGCCTGATGGGAGTCACTCATATCTGTACCGCCCGGCTGCCTCGCAAAGGCACTCGTACACTGCTTAACAGCAGTTTATAAGCCCTACACCGCCAAACAAGGCTCCTACTTGCAGAACAACAATGGGCTTGTTCAGCTGACGTAGTCCTTCATGGGTTGGCAACTTAGTGTTGTGGAATGTATCTCCACCCACTAGCACTGCGCAAATCAGCTAAACAGTTAGCATAGGGGCATTAAAGGATGTAAAAACATTCTTCTGTCTCTGAATCATCCAAGGCTCTGGGAGAATTTGGGAATGTCAAAGAATCTGAAAGCAGTCCAAACAAATCGTAAATCTCTTAACAGAAACTTACCTTGAGACTTGAGGAACTTGGGGAAATTCTACATCCTTCAATTATTCCTAAGGATTTCATTCAAACTGCAAGATCTGGTCGCTGAATTGACTGACAGAAGTCGATATCAGTGCCTCAAAATCCAACTTCACCACAGCTGTCAGGCAGGCTTTGAAGTTGGCTTTGATATCCACTTCGGCACAGACTTCAGACCATCAAAATGGAAGGCTGATGAGTGGAGACAAGAGTATGCAGCTACCTCGTTTGAAGTTGGCAAACTCATCTCAAACGAAGTAGCATGAAGATCTGCATTAGCATTTTAAAAGCCTCAACCTGCTCTCAAGCAGCATCAAGCATAATAAGATAGCTTACCAAGAGGAGATAGGCTGAAGTGCTGCACCTGGTTCCAAAATGGAATTTGAAGGCTAAAACCTATATCTTACTTTTTCCTGCTATAGTCAGGGGAACAGTGCTCGTTTTTGATGCTTTTTAGGTCTCTCAGATCTGGAGTTCAAACAAGAGCTAGTCTTAGATCTGGTACTTGATCTAGAAGGAGATTTAGGCATTTCCTCCAATATAGCCACATATGATTCGGCCCAACTATCTCTCAAAACCTCGGGATGCATCTGTTGACATCAGTCACATGATGCAGGAGGCGTGAGGGCGAGTAACCAACGTATGTCTCCCACAAGTCTTGCATGGTTTGAAACTCGAACATTTAGGGAGTAACAGTGTCAAAAATACTTTTGAGTGCCTTTAGAAAAAGGATGAAAAACCTTGGATGAAATCACTGAGCAACTCAACAGCTCTGGCGCTGATGTCAACAATGAATGTGGCTCCTTATAAGTAAGAAGGTCCTCACGTCATTGAAAGCCACAATGCTGGAAACATCGATGCTGACCTGCACCATGTGATCCCAGTGATGGAGAGTAGCTGTGCAATATGGTCTCAATACGCTCCGACACAAAGGAAGGGGCTCAAGTAAGGAGCTTGCAGGAGTTAATATCAATTAGAAATACATAATATTAATTACCTCGTTTTAAAATGCTCAATCGTATGCTGTATTTGGTGTCCGGAAGTTCAGGTAGGAGTGGAGAGCTACTGTGACCAGCAGGTACGGCCCTCGCCCTTCCACCCTCTTTGCAATCTGACTAACCTCAACTTTATTCAATACTGGTCCAGTGTCTCTGTTGCTACAATAATTAAAGTACAGGATAGAGCAGACAGCATGGAGGAGGAAAACGAGGGGAGATGGTGCAAAAGTAACTTCACTTCCGTTGCCTCTGAGGCTGGGAGGGCTGGAGAACAAAAGTTCTTTTTTCAACGGACTCTCTCCACGTTATTAATACAAAAATAGCAAGCAGCACAGCAAATAATCAAAAGACAATTGTCATTTCAACTGACCAGAGTTCTTGCTTGAAAAGGGTCAGCTGGAGACTAACGCCAAAAATACATGAAATTTCGTGCATGATTTCTCTCAATACAAGTCTAAGCACATGACATACGTTTAGCGTTTTTGCTAATCGGCAGGTGGCAGAATCTTCTAGAGGAAGCTTGATAGGGAGTTCATTATTCTGCTAAAATCCCGCTTATTGAGGCCAAAACTGAAAACGAGGTTAGGCTTCGCAAAAACGTGCACATGTACTAACCTAAATAAAATGGCTTCTGGGTCTCCTAGAGCCATGTAACTTAGCTAATGGTTGAAGGAGTACAAATTGTGCCTCATAAGAGTTAGGATGTTATGGGGTGCCAATTCACGGACATCATAGTACACATGTTTGGGAGATGCTTAGTTACGGGACCGAGTAGTACCAGGGTACAAGATGCTCCTTGCATGTGCATTAAACAGCAATTAAAGTTAGGCTATGTGAACTTGTTGTGATTTTATTTACCAGAAAATGAACCAGTACGTATCAATGGGTGAATACAGATGCTTCTCAGTATGAAGAAAATGCTCTGGGATAGTGGAGGCCTGTACCTCTTTTCATTACTTCTAGTGCCTGTTTAGTGGGGTACAGAAGTGACTTGTCGTGAGGTGGAGAGAATGCAGCCCAGGAAGGGTCGAGATATTAGAATGCAGTGCATATATCAATAAGGGATGCAAGGTTACTGTTGAGAACATTTTTATCTGGGGCTATGGGAATAAGACATACAGCATATTTACAATAGAAGCTTAAGAGGAGAAGAAATAAAAGTAACAGATATGAAAGGCGAGAGGGACTAGAAGAAAAAAACGACTGATTTGAGAAAAAATGATCCATGGAATGAAAGGGGTAAATGACAAGGAATTTTAGAAAAGGGAAAGAAAATGTATGAGAGGAAAGTAGAACAATTAGAATGGAATTAAGCTATGAACGAAGATAAGAAGCAAAGGAAAGAGGAAGACCCAAGAGCCCAGTCCAGCACCCTTCCTACAGTATGTGCCTTCATTACAATTTCACATTACAGGAGCTGTCGGGTTAACCCAAGTCAGGTGTGAGTAGTTTGTCCATTGCTGGCATTCTATTTCCATTCTTTTTATGTGTAGTGTCATCTGTAATGACAAAAAAACTACAAGTGCCACAATACAAAGCGAAAAGCAAAAATGAAAATCTTCCAGATGATCAATATGGAGCTACAAAGAGCTCAGTAGTATTGCATCGCAGGGACGCCAATACTGTTGGCGTGTACCTCAAAATATTTCTGAAAAAGATTTTAAAGTGCAGCATGCCAATGCATTATGTACAGAAACCTGTACAATTATACCTAGCTTACAATTTGAGATCAAACTCCACCTCCACCCCCACATGCCTCATACCTATGGCACTCTGTAAATTTTGCTTTTCTTAGTCTGCCATTAACTTACTATTGTAATGATTTTCATGTGCTGAATGTCAAACAAATAGGAGTTCCTTTTCCTAACCCAGGTTTTGGCTGATATAATCAGACCTCCATAGGTGGATGGTGTCTTAAATGCACTCATTTCACCTACCTTAGATTGCTCAATGATCAGTGGATTCTCTGCAGCATAGTAGTTGCACTGTAACTTTTGGAAATGCTGCGTTGATAAACTATGCAAAATGTTCCATAGTGCCACATTTATATAGCAGACTCTTAGGATGTGGCCCATCTAAGAGGCATTGTCATGGCATAGCACCTTTGACAAATGCGACAGTAGTAGACAAAAGGGCCTTCAACCAGGATTTTTAGTCAATCAGGATTTATAAAGCGCAGCAAATCACCCACAAGTGTCTTAAGGCAATGGAGCTGGTAGCTGCTTCGCGGAGAAAGCAGTAAACAACTAGGCAAAAGCAGGAGAAAGCACTCAGAAAAACCGGGAGGAAGAGGAGCGGTGCAGCAGCACACGAGAGCTGGGCCTGCTCAATGGGGTCACACTGCGGCCTCCATTAAGTAGGTCCTGGAAGGAAGGAAGGAAGGGTGCTGGGAGGCGGTGGGAGGGGTTAGGCAGAAGGCGAGACAACGAGTGGCAGGTGGGAGCGGCGAATGAGGAAAAACACGAGGGCAAACAGTGAAAAACGAGGGAAAAGTAAGAAAAAGCACTCCGAAAAATGGGGGAAAGGAAGGAAAAAGCAGTAAAAAATTAGGGCAAAGAAGGAAAACGCACTCAGAAAAACAGGGAGGAAAAAGATCGGTGCAGCAGCACCTGAGAGCTGAAACTGGGGCTTAAATGATTCTTCTTTCAACAGCAGTACAGTGGGAACTGTGATGTCCAAAGGGTGCCAATAAAATGTGGCCCACTTCTCTACTTCATGTCTTTGCTTAGTAAATTATTCTCTTTCCAGGTCTGCAGAACATGAGAAAGACCTACAAGATAAAAGGGGGGTTGTAGGTCCCAATCCCTTACTGGCCGTAATTAATAGAGTGAAATCTGGGTATAGTACTTGTCCTTGACAATGGGAGGCCCCTGCCCCATTGGAGACGATAAGTTTCAAGGTTAGTCAGGACATGTTAGGGACTGTCGTTTTTCACGGAAAAAATTCCAATACAAAGTTGCTTGTTGAAGTATTTATGTGGTATGACTCTTGTCCAAAAATCAGAGTCAGATAGATAGAAAAGGTGACAGCCAACACGTGTTTCGCCCCTTTTACATGGCCGTCCGGCCTGGGACTTCCTCAGGGCTGTACTTACAGGAAATCGGAACGTGCAGTGTTCATAGAGCAATAATTACGACATTTGTAAACGCAGTGCAATAATAAAATAATCAACAATAATTGTGCATGTATTCCACATACAGTTCAGTGCAACCACGGGCAAGGTTTGAGAAAGGATATTCAGGAAGGTGATGAAAAACCATTATTGGTAGCATGTTTTTAGAAAAAAAGTAAGAGAAGGATAAATACGAAAAGGAGCAGAAAAAGGAAGGAAGAGGGAGGCGAAAAGAAAAGTCAGAGTATAAAAGGGATAGATAACGGCCGTCCCAGAGGAGTGATGTGGGGGAAAAAAGGGAAGGACATGAAGTCAAGATCAGGTACGGTAATCCGGGTTGGAGAAGTGTGAAAAAATTATATAATAATAATAATAATAATATGAGATAGATATGAGGAAAAAGATAATAATCGCGGAGAAAGATCAGAAGAGGAAAATGAGAGGAGAAGAGTAATAATACCAAGATAGAGGGAGGTGCCGTGGGTTCCAGTGTTAGGTGCCGCATTACAGTTTGATATTCATTTTGGAAAATATATAAAAGATTACAGTTACATAAAGAATTGTATATTTACATATTGTAGATGATATTCCGGTCACACGGCCAGGTTCCATTGTACATTATTGGAAGGAAATGGATGAGAAATGTGTATACTGGTTAGTTAAAATTCCGTGTTCGGATTCCATGATGAAATGGGAAATGGACACAGGCGATACTTGTAGTATGGTGACTGTCATAGCCTGTATGTCCAGTGTGCTAAAGGTAGCTACATGTCTACCGAGTTGTCAGGGTATTTAATGGCCCATATGTGGGCCTCTGGACAGTAAATGACTCCTGGGGTCCGCGGGGGAAGTGAAGCATGCAGGTCATGGCCAGTGGAGACTATGTAGCACCGGGGAGGGATAAGTGGTAGCGTGCTCGTAGGTTCACGCTTACCGTGGTCAGGTCTGACAGGACTGGGTTTCGTCCCGTTCGGCACGCTGGTCGTGTCGTTAATCTGTTCTGGAGGAAAACAAAGTACATATTCAAATGCTGTTCACGCGGGTATCGGTGCGGGGACGTGGGACCACGATCGGGCCCGCAGACAGGGCTTACCTCTTAAGTCAGGGGCGTATTGCCCAACGCATGTCTTCCGTTATCAGTCGGCATCAGCACCGGTACCTGGGGGCGTATGCCTTAAGTAGGGCGTGACTCTCAAGTGTATCCGGGTCGGGGTTGGGAGTCCGTTCGAGTTCTAATGTTAAGCCCAAAATTGGGCTCCATCTTGGAGTGGGGTGGGAGCACTAAATCTCAAATGATTGGTATATATGTACAAAGGTCGGGGTGTATGATTAATATTCCTCTCTTGTTAAGCAAGTGTGGTGCGTGGGGAAGCCTGCTCACTGTGGGTGTTATGTCGTGGATTTCTCTGTCATTCTCGGACATTGTGTCACATATGGGCGCCACCTAGTGGTTGACAATCTACAGATCCTCTAATGGGGTTATGTAGTGTGTGGTAGGGTTATTTGAAGCCGATGGAGGGGTCTAATGGTGCCGAGTGGCCGATGCGGTCTGAAAAGGGGTATTGGTGACCCATGCGTAAAATAAAGGTTGTCAATGGAACGCCTATGTTCATTGAAGTTAATAGCGGGAGATCTAGCAGGGCGGTAGGTACAACCTAGTGTGGTATCATAAGGATATTCGTATGTGCTCGTTGGGTGCGATGTATTCAAAATGGTATCCTACTTTTAATTTGCACATGCGAGACATTCTGTATGGTGCCTGTGGAGTACAGAAACAAGGGTTACGAATGTGTGGACATTTTCTGGGCAAGGTTCATTCTTCGCCCAGCCAGACATGCATGCATTTCTGCGTCTTTATTAAGTCCCAGTTTGACTGTATTAAATTTGAGGATAAGTTCGCTCTCCCTTCTTCTCAGTTTCAGTTCGCGGTCTCCACCTCTTTTTCCTGGACGTACCACTTCTAGACCAAAGAAGGTGAAGTCTTTCTTGTGAGGATGCACAAGATGGAAATGTTCTGTAAGTGGATGACCTGTGGTATACTTATGGATGTTCCTGTAGTGTTCTTGGATGCGAATCCGTAGTGGCCGAATCGTGCTGCCAATATACGGTCGGTTGCAGGGGCAAAAGATCACATAAATGGTGAATTTGCTGTTGCATTCTATCCATTCGGTGATTGCGAATTGTTTCTCGCGTGGCATCGGTACAAGTTTAGTTTTCCTGACACTAAGTTTGCATATGCTGCAATTGCGGCATGTGTGGAAGCCGGCCGGTCTGTCCAGGAATGTGGTAATTTGTTTTCTTTTGTCTTCGAATTCAGATCTACATAGCATTCTTTTTAGGTTCGGTGCTCTTCTAAAACTCATTTCTGGGTAGTTCTTGATATTGTCATTCAGACTCGGAGTATGTTGCAGGAGATGCCAGTGTCGTTTAAGGATTTGTCTTCTACTATGGTGTCCATTGTGGTAGTCTGTAATGAAGCGGATCATTGTATTCCCCTCGTTTCTCCTTTTGGGATGCAGGGTATTGGGTCGTTCTATTTTTGAGACCGTAGTCAGAGTATTTTGCAGTGTGTAGTGGTCATATCCTCGCTGTTCCAGTCGAGATATTGTTTCCTTTCCTGTGTCCATAAAGACCTGTTCTTCACCGCAGTTTCTACGGAATCGTAGGAACTCTCCCTTTGGGATATTCCTGATATTGTGTTTCGGGTGGCAGCTGTCTGCCCTTAGAATGGAATTGGCCGCAGTCTCTTTTCTGTGTAGTTTGCTGTGCAGGGTGTGGTCTTTCACATACAATGTGAGGTCCAGAAAGTTGATCTCTTCTTGGGAGTAATTGGAGGTGGTTTTGATACCCCATGGGTTATTATCCAGATTTTTAAGAAATCTTTGGAGTAGGGATGTGTCTCCCTGCCAGATACAAAGGATGTCGTCAATGTACCTGCGCCAGAGTACAATATGTGTGGTAAAGTCTGCGAAGTTGGGGTCCCATAGCCAGAATTTCTCCACTTGACTCATGAAGATACAGGCGTACGGGGGCGCACATTTGGCCCCCATAGCAGTTCCGTGTGTTTGTCTGTAGATTTTCCCATTAAAACTGAAGATATAGTGTTGTAAGCAGAACTCTAACATCTCTATAACCATTTTATTGGTTTCCAGGAAATTAGCTGGTTGTGTCCAGAGTGATTGTTGTGCTGCTCGTATTTTTCCTGATGTTCAATCGAGGTATACAGACTCACAATGTCGATGCATACTAGTGCAAAGTCTGGTTCCCATGTGATTTCCTGTAGTCTGCGAAGAATATCTTTAGTGTCCTGAATAAAGGAGGGGATGTCCTTCATTAATACCTTCAGTTTTTTGTCAATGTACTCTCCCAGTCTGGAGCAGGGTGAATTTATGCCCGCTATAATAGGTCTTCCTGGGGGCGGGTATGTGCCCTTATGTATTTTGGGAAGTAGGTAGAATGTGGGCATCGTATCAGTTTCCCTTGGTTGCCATGTTTAGAAATTCAATAAATATTTTGGGTGATATTAATATTGGTTATTTATAGTGCACAGGGATTCATTAAAGTCTTTCTTATCCATTGTTGCTGCAATGTTGTTTGGCTCTTTTTTGATTTGAAGGACAGGGATTTTTAAGTCTAGATTAAGGATAGCTTTATGCATCTCATCAACCTTATGTAATAAAAAAAATAATACTTGAAAAAACACACTAAGATACATACTAGGAGCAGCTTTGGGTAGCTATTTTCTTCCACTGATCTGTTGATCTATCATTCACATGGGGTTTCTGCCCGCCACAGCATACAGCATGGGGCAGTAGATCAGCCCACTTCAGCCACACTCTCACTTGATAGTGACAACCAGCATTTTCCTGGATTACCTTAAAAGCAGTGCACTTCAATTCCAAGGCTGGTAGGCCAATGATTTACTTTGCCAGTGTTTTTTTCTTTCCATGCGTATCAATTCCTTTGCAATCATCCATGTGTTTGTAAACTACGCCTTCAGATTATAGTAATTCATAGTCAATAGAATCTTTTCTTTGCACCAATCATTTTTGTATGTAGTATGCATGAACCCTAAAAAGGGGTTCTAACCCGGTTCACTGTGCATGTGACTGCTATGAAGCATCTACATTGTTCTATTATAACTGTAAGTGAATTTTTCTTTTTGAATTTAAAAAGGTTTATGCAAGCATATTATTACTTGAAGTGGGTACTTACCCCCTTCAACTTATAACCCAATTTCTGACATCCATGTAACTATACTTTCCTTTAAGTGCGCATCCTGCCTCATCTTTAGTGGCTGGTATGTCCTTCACATAAATTCCAAAAAATACACATACAAATAAGAGCCGACAAACACACTTCTTTAATGAAAGCTACATCTCAGTGCAGCAACAGTTCATCTCCACTTTCAGCACGCAGATCCCATTCCAATCGTTCTTTGACTGTACCTTTGCCTTTGACCCTTTACAGCGCTCCACTGTTTTTTGGCTAAAAACGTGCTACACAAATAGCACAAACCGACATTATGAGAGAAAAAGTTACAGACAAGTGTTAATAAGGAGCTCATAATGTATACCAGCATATTTCACTATATATTTAGAATTTTCAGCATACCAAATGTTTTAAAGTTGGATGAGATTACTAGTTCAAGTGTGTATTTTGAACAGGGGAATATTGAACAAGTTACTTACCTTCGGTAACGATATATCTGTAAGAGACATATTAGTTATGGATTCCTTACCTTAGAATTACCCCCAGGCGTCAGACTGGATCCGGAGAATTTTTCTTCAGCAGTACCCCTGCGCGTCAGTAGGTGGCGTCGGTCGACTCCGCGTTCGTTGTTGGCATCATGATAGCCGGAATGACGTTCCGGTATCTACTTAGACGCCGCCTCTGTGTGCTGACGTCAGTTCTTTCTTTTTCCATGCCAGCCAGCGCAGGTCTGGAGAGAGCTGTACCCTTAGTCTTTTTTGACTAGAGTTTTTTTGACTTTTTGTCGACTTCTTTTTTTGAGTCGTTCGACTCCTGGTGCAAGGGATGTCACATTGACGGACCGGCTTCAAACCTTGCGAGTCCTGTTACACGTTGTGGTCGGTCACGGACCCACATCTTGTGTGCCTCTGGTGTTTGGGGCGGGACCACGACCCCAAGTCGTGCTCCGACTGCCGGGCCATGAACCCGAAGTCTTTGCAGGAGCGGTCCCGAAAGCTTCTTGAGGCCCGGCAGTCAGCTCCGCGCCGCTCGAGGTCCAGGTCGAGAGGGAGGTCGAGGGACCAGTCGCGGAGTCACCAACACCACTCCTCTTTGAAATCTCCGTCAAGGTCTGGGGATGTATCCAGACCACTGGCCCCACCCAGTTCCTCTCTCTTCCTGCTGGTCTGCCAGAGGGTTAATAGACCCCTCCCAGTCCTCCTCACCCTCCTCTGGCTGCCACTCAGGGCGATAAGGAGCGCCAGGATAGACCAGAGGTACAAAAGGACCGGCAGGCGTCGGTACCGGCGTCGGTCGTCGGTCGACGCCGGTCCGGCTCCATGTCGAGGTGGAGGCCAGGGTCGACGCCGGATGGGGACACAACAGGCGTCGGAAGGAGCGGAGGTGTTGCCAATGGATTCGGCGCCGGAGGAGGTGTTGTAAGGTCGAAGCCGCCGGCATCGAAGGCCTAGAACCCCCAGCCGAGTCCCCGGGGCCCGAAGGCACGCCAGCGGAATCGGGCTGCCCAAAGATGGAGTGGAGGGCTTCGTAAAAGCTACAAAGTTGGGCAGGGGTCGCCCCGGCTCCCGGGAAGGGAGGGAGGCTCGGAGCCGACCCAACAGGCTCTGCGGGCGGAGCCGGACGACTATCTTCCGCAAGCCGCGTCAGCCGACGGATAGGGAGAAGGCGAAGAGCGACGGTGCTTCTTTGCCTTCTTCTTGTGCTTCGACTTACCCGAAGACGAAGACTTCGAAGAGGAGTGGTGGTGGTGACTCCACGACCGGTCCCGTGACCTCCCTCTTGACTTTGACCTCGAGCAGCGCGAAGCTGACTGCCGGGCCTCAATAAGCTTTCGGGACCACTCCCGCAAAGACTTCGGGTTCATGGCCCGGCAGTCGGAGCACGACTTTGGGTCGTGGTCGCGCTCCAAACACCAGAGGCACACGAGATGTGGGTCCGTGACCGACATCAACTTGTGACAGGACTCACAAGGTTTGAAGCCGGTCCATCGATGTGACATCCCTTGCACCAGGAGTCGAACGACTCAAAAAAAGAAGTCGACAAAAAGTCTAAAAAACTCTAGTCAAAAAAGACTAAGGGTACCGCTCTCTCCAGATCTGCGCTGGCTGGCGTGGAAAAAGAAAGAACTGACGTCAACGCGCAGGGGCGGCGTCTAAGTAGATACCGCAACGTCATTCCGGGGATCATGACGCCAACGACGAACACAAAGTCGACCGACGCCACCTACCGACGCGCATGGGTACTGCTGAAGAAAAATTCTCCGGATCCAGTCTAACCCCTGGGGGTAATTCTAAGGTAAGGAATCCATAACTAATAGTCTCTTTAAGATATTATTATTATTAGCTTCTTATTTAAAAAAAAAAAAAAAAAAAAAAGGGGGTGAAGCACCATTAAGGTACTTATAAATTTCTCGCTGTTCTAGAAGTCTGACCAGAAGTATTTTTTTCCTTCCCACTTTTCCTAACCACTAAAAAGCTAACAGTCTTGCTGTTGTATTATACTAACACAGTTCTGCACACCACATGCGGAGCTAGATCCACAAAATGTACCTTAGAAACCACTTGCATCATAAATATTTCTCCCCAACAATCAAAAAACACGGTCTTTTGTCCCAAACTCCACCCCAGGCTACATCACATTAAGCACTGGCACTTGGATATTCCTCTAAATATTCAGCCAATACCTTGATCGAATCATCCCAGCCTCCCGTCAGAAAGATGTGATATTCAGCAGGGTGGAACTTCAGGGCAAATATTCGACGAGAATGCCCACTTGTCAGTGTGAGGTCATCACTACTCATAGTATCCGGGGCTAGCAACACATTGAGCACCTAACAAGATGACAAGTAGAGAAAAAAAAACATAAGACCTTCCAAAATGTTGCACACAACTGCCAACCCTAATAAATTCTGCCACTGTTCATCTACAAGTTTATCACAGTCACTCTTCCAAGCTGTGCACCCCCCTTCTCCTAGAATTCCTGTGCTCACAAGCACCTCCTATATTTAGCACGGGCCCATGTACATCCTGCCATCCCCAGGGCCTTCTCTTACTGTACATCAACTTTCATTACCACTAAAGAAGAACATACTCCCTAAGCTTCTCGTATTGTGTAGATTTTTTTTAAATACTGAATTGGCACACTGCTCTTATAAAGAGATTTTTGGCAGAACATGGTTTAAATAATTATTCAAAAAGCCCGAATATCTGTCCTTTAGTACTAGTGTGGGCTCTTCCATCACACCCCCTTCCAACACACACTGCTCAACAAGATGGACAACATAACTACTCCAACTATTCCTTTTTCTCATACGAATACTTACTATATGAGGTGTCCAATTGCTACTCGGGTACTACTGACCTAGCTGGACCAATAAAAAAGGTAAACCAAAGATACCCTCTGTCACTCTATGCCCCCCCTACCAATATGGCAATAAAGAGGGCCAGAGCCCACCAGTCTTCCCATATAGCTCCAAACTATAGAAGGGAATCTAGGTTGTGAAATGGGACCGAGGCGGATTGCAAGTACTGGTGAGAGAAAAAAGGGGCAGGGGCGGTTCCTTCGCTAAGGCAGAGGAGCTCTGCCCCACTGCCTTCAACACTGCAAAAAAAGGAAAAATAAAATGATAATAACGCAATGTTATTATAATTTTATTTTTCCGTGATGCGGCACCTTTGTGGGCGGGGCGACGCTGCTCTGCTCGCAGGGGAGGGGAGGAGTTGTTTGCCCACTATAAGTGAGCATGACTGTTTGGCCGGCCCTCTTGGGCTGGCCAAACACTCCTGGGCACTTTGCATGTTCTCCATCCAGGCTGCATTACAGCCTGGGTGGAGAACATGCCCCAGGCTCCCAATCCCTGGCTGAGCACCGAACTATGGCGCTCAGACTAATCACAACTCTGCATTGCAGCGTTGTGATTGGTCAGGGGAGCCTGGATGGGTGCTTCCTGTTCCTCCTTCCTGTTAAGCAGAGGAAAGGAAGAGGACTGAGGAGAGGCGGCGGCCGGCGTTTTTTTTTTTTTTAATCCAAACCCCGACCCCACTAATGCTATTTGGGAGCAACCGCCACTGAAAAGGGGTATTTGGAGTAATGAAGATTATCAGTAAGTAATTTAATCATTATCTTCTCAAACCTATTTTTCTTGCACCACTATTTACTATAGGAGCATATACCAGAGCTATGAAGCATAACCTGATTCCCTGATATATAATGACAAACTCCCAAACAATGTAAATAATTATTTTAATGCTAAAAAATTAGGAGATACAAATATTCAGGATATAGCGGCAGCTAGTACTCTGGAATCAAAGATCATGGATACAGCATTTCCTACATCCAATCTGTAATGAGACACAAAGGTAGATGGTGTGACACAAATAGAAGATTTACATGCATCCAACACAGAAGCCCCACAGCCATCAGCCCAGGAAGCAGTCACTCCCTAGGTAGAGCTACCTGTATTTTACCCGGTAGAAACAGTGTCCTGTAAATCATAAGCAATGGAAATGAGTGTTTTAACACATCTGCTCAAGGTTTGAGTAGAAGCCTTTTGCCCATGATAAAAAACAACAATTTTTCACATTTGCTATAACTCTGATCTGGCCAAATAAGGGCCAGATGTATGATGTGATTTTGCATGCGCAAATGGGTTTGCGACCCGTTTGCACATGCAAAATCACTGTGGGCCATGTACAAAGCCTATTTAGCGAGTCGCAAATTATTTGCGACTCGCTAAATAGGTTTTGCGACTTGCTATTAAGGAAGGGGCGTTCCCTTCCTAATAGCGACCGCAAAGCCATGTATGAATGTTTTGCGACCGCAATTGCGGTCGCAGAACACTTGCAAATTAACGCCCTCTTCAAGAGGGTGGTAATGGAGTCGCAAATGGGAAGGGGTCCCCAGGGGACCCCTTCCCCTTTGTGACTGGCTCCGAAAATATTTTTTAAGGGCAGGCAGTGGTCCAAGGGACCACTGCCTGCCCTTAAAAAACGAAACGAAAACGTTTCATTTTTCTTTTTTTAAATGCATCCTGTTTTCCTTTAAGGAAAACGGGCTGCATTTAAAAAAAAAAAAAAGCTGCTTTATTTAAAAGCAATCCCAGACATGGTGGTCTGCTGAGCCCAGCAGGCCACTATCCCTGGGAGGTCCTGTCATTCCCAATGGGCTCGCAAATTGCTAGAGGCTCATTAATATTCATGAGCCTCGCAATTTGCGACCCCATTGGGAATCACAAACAGTGTTAAACACACTGTTGTACATGCAAAATAGCGCCTCGCAAATTGCGAGTCGCAAACGACTCACAATTTGCGAGGCGCTATTTTGCACGTCGTACATCTGGCCCTTTATCTTCACAGCCCTTAAAACATCCAATGTATGTTGAACCTCTTCTTCAGGAGTAGTGGGCACTTGGAAAAAAAGGCAAACTTATTAACTGTTCCTCATGAAATGAAGACAATACCTTAGGACAGAAACCTGGCCCTATTGTAAGAACTAATGTCTGTGAAAAACAAAATCCTAAATGAGGGGACTTAATAGACAAGGTACCCAGTTCTCCAAGCCTATGGGATAGTGTTATGGCCACTAAAAAACATACCTTCAGGGGAGAGGAGTTGGCCTAATGGCTAGGGCGGTCGACCATCGAATAAAGCGCTCTGATACCAGATACCTTCGGGTCAAGTTCGAGCTATATAAAACTCCGTAAAATAAATCAATATTTCAAATATATCTTCCAGAAGCTCAATAGGATGGGATTATTGAACCCTTGAGGACAAGAGGAAGTCCCTAAGAAGGAGAAATTGATCTAAAAAGTTGTCCTTATCAAATAAAAGCCCTTCAGTAATCCTGAACCAAAGGAATTCATTTCAGGAACACCCCAGGGTTACCCAACTGTCCTTACTGTAGTCCACTGAACCCTTAAAATAGTTACTGCCAGAGCGTTGTCAAAACCTTCCTGTAGAAACCGAGGTATCTATCTGGATTTACAATCAGGAGGCCTTAAAGATTTCTCCATACACCATTGAGAAAAAGATGACCAATGGTGATCATAAGATTTTCTAGTAGATACATTTCTTTATTGTTGGACAGAACTTCCCACAGAAGATGAAAGTCCCAATTTGATCAAACCCCTGCTCTCAACAACCATTCAGACAGTCTCATCCTCCTGCAAGTGCTCAGAGGAAGAACTGGAGACAGAAGGGGACATTGATCCACTGGAATTATCCATTTTAGAACATTTGCCATCTACCGCAGTAAGGAAACAACCCCAATCTTGGCCATAAGGCGGTTACTAGGACAAGGTCCACTTTCTCCTTCCTCAATCTGGCTAGGAGTTTGGGTATCAGAGGAAAGGGAGGGAAGGTGAGCAAAAGAACAGGAGGCCATGGACATGTCTGCAACAACTGTGTTCTTGAAATCTTGACAGAAATGCTGGTAGAAGAGTATTTTCTGCACTGGCAAAGAGATCTATCGTAGGAGTACCAAACGTCTGGCATATTTGTTCGAAAACAAAGGGAGGTAGACAAACGTCATGGGAATAAGGAAATATCCTGCTTAGCCTGTCCACCAGAAGATTGTCCTTCCCCTGAATGTAGGTTCCTGATAGGGCAATCAGATGAGACTCTGCTTAACTGGTTATCTGAAAGGAAAGATGCGCAACAGACCCAGATCCCATGCTTGACTGTTTGTTCAAGTAAGACTTGGAGAGTCTGTTGTCTGTTCTCATTACAACCAGATTCAGTAAAACGTGGGAAAAATGTAAAGAACATAAAGAACAGCCTCCATTTCCTTCCAATTCAAGGAGTGAGTTCTTTCTGATTTTCAGATACTGGACATATTGCATTCTTTATGAATAGCCCCGACATCTCCTCAGACAAAGGCAGGATCTCTTGACTATGATAGAGGAGTCTGGAGGAATCTCATTAAATTCCAAAGCATAGCCCATTTCTATTATTTGGAGAACCCAGGCATCTGAAACATTTTGCCACTTTGGTAGAAAAAAAAAAAAAGATAGGTTTCTTCCGACGGGGGCTCAGCATAGTCAGAAGCGTTAACTGGGCTTCGGAGAAGGGGGGTCGAAGCTTTGAACCCGGATCCCTGCCAGAGTAAGGCTGGTGTGATTTATCCTTTCCAGCTTGAAAACTGAACCGAAAGCCCGACTTTTTTCGCCTTCTAGCAGCTCTTTGAGGGTGTCTGGTTTAACGTGGGCTCTAAATAACTGTGCACATTTTTGTTTCTTAAAAGCCATTTGAAGCATGTCTTCTAACTGACCTCCAAATAGCCTGCTTCCTGAAAAAAAGGCATGTGAAGGAGCCTGCTTTCTGAGCTCCTTCAGCTGTCACATCCCAATTATAAATTTGACATCTGCCAGCTACATTAGAAGTCATAGAGGAGGCAGAAGCCTTCAGAATATCACACGATAAGTATGACAGGAATTTGCCCTGTATTTTCAGATCAGAAAATGATTCAGAATACTTAGTACCATCCTGTATAGCTGAAGTTATAGCCTGAAAATCCTTCACAAAAAAATTGGGATGCATACACCATAAAAATTGCAGCTCTCAATGTGAGATTTAACCTCCAAATAGCTCTTTTCAACCTTGCTATCCACAAAGTCTACAAATGGGACCTCTTCAGCTATCACCGTGGAATGCCCGGCATGACTGGCCAACGTCGGGTCCATCTTAATAGCTGAAGGAATTTCCATGTCACCCTTAGCCAAAAGATAGAAATATGACAGGAATTTAGGAAGTTCAGCCTTCTCTGGATTTTTCCATTTTCTCCTCTCTAAATCCATTATTTATAGCCAAGCAAGTCGGGACGTGGGACTGTAATTACTTAAAGAACCCAGTGCTAGTGCTTGGCATCTTCTCTTCCATAGGTATAAGCAGATATCATCTAAATAATGAAGAAAGTTCAGACTTCTGAATGGATTTGCTTTTATGAGCGGTCTCAGGGACCTGAACCTCTTCTTCCTCATACTCAAGAGACGGCCATAAAGAAATCGATGAAGGAGAAGAAACATTAAATGAAGAAAATGAAGAAGTGGGAGATGAAAGAATAACACCTGCTGGAAATATCTTTCGATTTAGCAAGAGTATTAGACAAAGAGGCAACTAAATATTGCATTGGTTCCTTAGGGACTGGAATCCCTCAGAAGAAACGGGAGTAGATTTTGTTGCTGGACTTTAAATCTTAGGTACAGTCCTTTTGGCTAGATTAGAAACTTGGGCCAAACACTGAGAAAGAATTCTTAACTTTGTATTTATTACAGCAAAATATACCAAAGCCAAGAGTACAGCTTTACACCTGGCATTTATGGGCCTGTCCGGTTCATTCAACACATTTATTAGATCAAAGCTTTCGTTCATATGGGATGGGGGTGAAAGAACCATTGATTACCCTATTGAAGGATAGGCATAGGAATGTTACATCAAAGGTTTGGTACGGCCCAACTGGGAAATGCACTGAGTTAATTAAATCAGATATAGGTGTCCACCAGGGATGAATTTTGGCTACATTTCATTTTACGATTTATATTAATGAATTGGGGGAACTACTTAGTCAAATGGGGGAAGGACATTACTCTTGTGGGTAAATGCCTGATTCCTGTGCCCTTCTATTCGGATGATGCAGTTGTGCTTGCCAGAACTGAATCTGGTCTCCAGGGTCTCCTAAACCATTTTAGTCTTTTTATGAGAGATTTAGATCTCAACACCAATTTTACAAAAACATTTAGTATGATATGTGTGTGAAAAAATACTCAACAAATTATCACACTTTATAGAGGGTTCTGCTGTGGTGTGTGCCAAGACTTACTTATTTATGTATCCCCTTTCAATCTTCACTTGATTGAAACCACTTGGTAAATATTAGACAGCAACAAATTCTCTAGATCGTTGGAGGCTATTTTCATGTTCGCACAAAAGTTGGGCTATTAACCTACTAAACGAACGCTGACATGATAGAGTAGTGTTGGTCTGCAGCCTTATATAGAGCAGGGCTATGGAGATATGAACGGGTAGATCAATTGCAGAAGGTAGAGAACAAGCTTCTGCGCAGAGTTTTGGTCGTCCCTCAGGGCTGTTCCACTTACATATGCCATAACGAGTTGGGATTGCCTTTTCTTTCGGACAAAATAAAAATGCAAACCCCATTACTGTGGGTCTCTACATGGGCCAAACAGGAATGGAGTCTCACACAGGCAAAAATAAGAGACTGTTTGCTCCTGGATAAAGCTGTGGGTAACCCTTGGCTTGCTTACATAAAGGAGAACTTTCATTTACTGGGAGTACCACAATATTTTAACAAACCAAAACCATTGGGAGTATCATGCAAGACAAGATGAAAAAATTGCATACTGCATACCTCAAAGATGCTAGATTAATCTGTGAAATAAACAAATCTACAGTGCAAACCCACTCAGATATACTGACAGAGGAAGGGCCGGAATCCTACCTTTCAATGGTATCAAATTCTCAGCATGGATTTTATTTAATGCATTGGAGACAGAATACTGTGCACTTTTTGGTCACGTTTGCACACTGCGGCAATGTCTATGTGATAATCAACTCTTCAGAGCACACTGTACTTTATGTTCTTTTGTAAATGTCATTCTTCTCCTAGGAAACGTTATTTATTGCCAATGTTGCATGCCTTTAAAATTAAGAAGCAAACAAAAACAAGGGACACCCTACTCACTAGGAACCAGGGTAAAGTGTATGTAACAGAAACAATGGTTCCTGCGGAAAGGTACTTTTCTATATTGATAATACTATGCACAATCGCAATGATTACGGGTTACCAGGATGTCAGAAAGAAAGGAGACCAAGAACACATCCGTGTATGTTTCCGATAGTTTTTATATATCTTTTAAAGGGTATATAAACATTTACAAAAAGCATGAGAAATGCAATAGTGCTTAGTGTCCCCAGTGTAAATGGAACCAAAAAAACAAAAAGTAGTGAATTTGTGACATATAAACTTGGTTTCCACAATTTTCAAAGACGACCATCAATCATTTTACAATAGTCCCAGCCACTGTATACAGTAATCAGAGCTGGTCAGATGGTTCGCTTTAGATAGTTGTCGACGACGTTTCGACCCTTCAAATGATATAGGGTCTCTTCAGGACCTATGGATGTAGGGACATCTAAGATTCAAAGAAAGATAATGTCACCAAAGAGGTTGGGAGTGACTACATTACTTGTAAGGACTTGGAAGGGCCATAAGGTACCTGAAACAATGATTGCGCAGCCACGTGTGAAATGCGAGACACCGGTCAAGTGAAAAGAGAAAACAAAGAATACTCACACGGGACCCAGCCGGGTACTGCACGGGTAAGAAAGAGAACAAGCATTTTCAATGCAACAGGTCTCGCATTTACGCAAGTTTGAGCTATTGACATTGCAAATGACTGCCTTTTATTTTTGTTTTCGTTTTTAAAACATAAATAAAAGGCATTGTCATTTACAATGCCAATAGTTTAAACTCGCGTAAATGTGAGACCTATTGCATTGCAAATGCTTGTTTTGGGGTCTGGCTTGACAGCACTAGAGTAGGTCTTTGGCACTGCCCACATGTTGGAGCCAGGAGCACATATTTTGATTGGGCAAAAATTGTGTGCTTCCATAAAAAAAAATTGCTGCTTCAGTGTGGGGTTTATTTTGTTACAAGCCAATGGATTGGGTTTAATGTGGAACATTACCTGTAGTATAAACCACAAGAGAATCATTAGATTATGTGAAAAGGCATCTGGTTCTGTCCCTAGTGTATGGATCTGTCGATTCATTTAATGAGCCTCTTTAAGACCAAACCAACTTCTTTCCACCCTCTTGGATGAACACTTTAGTAGTCGACTGATGTAACCCACAGATAATGTTTTTCTTCGTATAAGCAACTGGCAGACTTTGTTATATTACACCGTCTTTGGTGATATTCTGTGTTATCGTTTTAGCTGAGCACTAGTACTTTTTTCACATTGAGCATAAAACAGCTTTTATTTATTACCATGCTTAAGAAACTCAACAACTAATAAGCTATTTCCGAATTCTCATTGCTGCATGAAGAGCAGCATCTGCATTTCCACATGTTTATCTGTTTTTGTAAATTGGTGAATTACAATATTCTTCTGATGGATGCACTGGTCCCAGTAACGAATTGACGAAATCAGTTTATAATGCTGAATTTCATTCTAGTTTGCGTGTGCAATTTGCTTTTATACCGTCGGAAGTCCTGAAATGCATATCATGAAATATGCTCTTGGTTATACCATATTGTGTTGAAGTATGTAATATTGTTCTGGGCATAGAGTACTACTGCAAACCAAATGTAATGTTAAGGAACATAAAGATATGATTGAATTTATAAACCATAAATTTTATTTTTTGCCTAGCATGCAAGCAACCATGGTGGTGTCTAGCCAAGACCTAAAAATATAATGTATTTAAAAATTAATTCAAAATAAATACAAGGACTGCCAGCTTTGTCTGTTCAGGTGTTACATTTTGCTTCCACTCATCCTTTTTCCTTATAACCTGTGCACACCTGTGCACAGCCGACAGCCCCATAGCTCCCCAAGAATGACTATATATATATATATATATATATATATATATATATATATATATATATATATATATATATATATATACACACACATAAAACAAGTATTGACAAAGGCTGGACAGCTGTCGCTTGACCTATTGGCTTTGCTACTGCTCGTTTCTCGTATTCACTTGTAGTAGATGAGGTGCTATTCTCACAAGAGGTGATTCACTGTTTCCATGAAAATGAGATGGGACCAGGGCTGGCTTTTGGTATAGACGAGCAGCTGCTGTTTTTAGCACCTTATGAACCCGTTTCCTTGCCCTCCCAGTTACCTGTCACCCCCTGCTGCCACACACCCACCCCCAACTTGGCACCAGCCGGTGATTCAGGTAAGGGGGGAGAAGGGAGATGTTTGTGTACAAAGACAGATCATTGAGGTAGCCAGCCAGGGACTATGGAAAGACCCCTGCTGCCTCGTTTTGTTGACCAGCAGCAGGGTGGCACATTTCTTCCCACCCAGGGCACCGTCTGGCCCTGGATGGACAATAGCCCGGACAAAGCCTCTTCTGTCCTGTGAGCCTCTCTAGGTGGGACGCCTTCCCTGGTATGGTTCCCCTCCTGATGGTCGTCTCTTCTAAGTTTCCCCTGGCTGGCAGGTGGCGGGGTTCCCGAGAGTGTCTCTTTTTTGTTGTGTTTTTTTGGGGGGGGTTTTTGTAGTTTTATATAGCTCGAGCTCTACATGAGCGCTGTTTACATTACACAAGGTCACATTCATTTTCCTTTTAATTTTTGGCTGGGGAGATTAAGTGATTTGTCCAGAATCACAGGATGCTGAGAGGACGACTGAAGCTCTAACCTGGTTTCCCAGTTCCACAGTAGGCAGCACTGACTGTGCCCATTCCCTTGAGACAGGACCCCCCGAAGGAGCAGCACTTTTGAGCTCCCCTTAGAGCTGTGTCAGGCTGAGATTTGTATAGGGCATCGCAACCAGTCCCTTCCCACTCACAGCTGTGTCAGTGCTGGCCGGAAGTGCGCCGTGACCTCGGAACGCACTCTTTGTTGTGCGTTCAGGGGGGGCGTCGGGTGTTAATTAGACTTCCTGCCCGGGTGGTGAGGCCCACTCGGTGGTCTTCAGCTCGGAGAGATGTTTCAGGTTGTGAGAGCTTGAAAAAGCTGCTTTTAATGCATTTTAGTTTTTGCCTTTAAAAACAAAATCCCCTGCGCCCTGCAGTCCTATAAAGCACACCCCTGACGATTTCGAGGGTAGTAGACGAGCAGCCCTCCCTGCCACCGCTCCTGTTACCTCGGATAGACCAGCAGAATAGATGGGAGAGAGAAGGAAAAACAATGAAAAAAACTATTTATGGAACTCGGAATCTATCAGATCTCTGGGGTGAGGGGGCTGTGGTACCGATGTTGTTTAACCGGCCCCGCCCGTGCCACCAGAGGCCCTGATTGACGGCCCATTGTGACCGGGTTGGGCTAGTCTGACGGGACTGCATGTGGGCCGGTTTAATGATCTGCTGGGCCGGGCTGCCCTGTTGATTTCCCTGATATTACCACAAACATTGCTTTAAGCAAGAACAAATGCATAGCCGTTCATAGCTCGCAAAAGACCTATACTGTGAGTCTGTACAAACCTATGCAGCGAGTCTGTGCAAGTTAGAACTGCCCCATCTGCAAACGAAGGCCACTGTTTTCTGTCAGGGCCTATTTACTGCCCACCGCGGGTGGGGATCTATTATTCCTACCTCCGGTTCGGCTAAAACAGTGTCTGGTCTGCAGAAACCAAAATCGTAGGGGGTACCCCCAAACCCCATCGCAGATCCGGGTTAAAAAGCCCAGCAGGGGTAGGAGAAAGCATGCTCAGTAATGGAAGCCCCGGGGCAGCAGCGGTCACATGTGTATTGCGTTACCCTGTTAGCGCGCACAGCCCACAATGCACCTCTGAGAGCCCCTGGGGCGGGACACGCCCTTGCTGCGTATCCAGTGCCGTGAGGAGAAACCGTGTCAAATGTGGGGGTTTCGGTAGAGGCCCTGCGATGGAAGCAGGACTGGATGAAAGGCGGGGATTTTTCCTCTGTATGGCGGGGTTGGGGTTGCAGGAGGAGTCCAGGGCCGTTCAGCAGGTCTGCTATTACTAAATTGCAAAGATGGCCCCTAAATAATGTATGCAGCGCGCACCTGGCTCCTCAGAAAGGTATTGTTTTCACATCCCTTTTCGAACGAAGCGTGTCGTATCTCCCCGTCAGACTACGGTGCGTTGTGTGGGCCAGAATTTAAAGGAAACCAACGTCGTTTTCTGCCAGACAGCTTGAAGGTGGGTTAACTTGCAAACTCAGCGTGCACTTCGATGGTCTGAAGTTCTGTTTATGTGCAGGCACACGTGGTGTTTAAAAAGATAAAATGAAGCATCATGCCTGCCCGTGCGGAGGCTAAAAGGCCCTGGCTCGTCCATCCGACTGTATAATCAACCCCAGCCGAAAACCAGCCGAACGCGGGAATCGAAACTAGTGGTGCGCGCGCACCACAGAGGAGCTGGGGGAGGGAGCGCGGCAGCGAGGCGAACGCGCGCTGCTGCGCGTTCTGGCCACCGTCGGGAATGGGAGGAGCAAAGGCGGGACATGCGCCCGCCTTTGCCCAATCGCGTGCCGTTTTTTTTAAAAAAACGCACGCTCCAGCCAATGTGGGCTTCTGAAAACAAAACCACACGCACGAGCGTGTGGGTCGTTTTCAGAAGCCCTTTCTAAAGGTCTCGCACTGCAACGCTAGGCGCGAGACCTAAAAAGGGAGGGTAAAGTTAAAAAGGAAAGGCAGTGATATGCTGTATCAAGGACACCTATATCTAAGGTCTCTTACCCCAGTGTGAGGGACGGGGTAGCGAGCTGGCAACCACTGATATGAATAGTGGGGCAATTGCCTCTATGTAGAACGCGAAAACTTCTTATGCGCGGAAGTCTCTGTGAATGATAAGTATAACTGTCTTCAGTAATAAAAGAACTGGAATGATATAAACCCATACACGGTGAATCTCTCCAAAGTGAAGGACTTACCAAGGTCAATGCCAAGGGCACAGGTGGGGCGGCTGCTCCAGCTTGTGCTTTAATGATGTTGCCGCGGGTACTTGATTGTCCCGTCGTGTTAAATTAGACTCTGTAATGGGCAAATCATAAAGGACTATGAGGCGTGTGTACCTAGCACTCTGCGCAGCGTTGCACCTAATGATCTAATATTAATGTAACCATGAACATACATAAAGTCAGACCAGTAGGGCTGCCTGCAATTACTGCGTGTCCCTCAGTTAACCATACAGAATACTGAGAAAATGAAAAATGCGTACTTGACATCAAGGAGTGTCACATGGAAAGCTGACAAAAAATATATTAATCCAGACGGGTGCCTAAAAGCCTAATGATAAACGCACTAAGTCTGAAAAATGACTAAAAGCTAACTGAATTTAAAAGCTACCAAAAGCCCAGGCCAAGCGCTTACCTTACATGGATGTGTTCTTGGTCTCCTTTCTTTCTGACATCCTGGTAACCCGTAATCATTGCGATTGTGCATAGTATTATCAATATAGAAAAGTACCTTTCCGCAGGAACCATTGTTTCTGTTACACACATTTAAAATTAAGAAGAGCCACTCAGGCATTGCTGTCTTTACAACAACTTTTGTCGGAAATGAGCCGTCTGGCTGTAATTAATTTCATTCGAAGTGCCCTGAAAATAAGGAAAAGTTGTGGTATGAGCACTGTAAATAGATGGAAATGCATTTTTTTAGACGAACTGTGTTATCGAATTGTATGTTTTTAATTGAAGGAGATAATGTATTTGTTTGTGAATTTGTGTTCTCTTATGGCTGTTGTCTGGCAAAAAATATATTTTGACTGACTAAATAGATTTATCCTGTTCATGTCTCTTCCCATCAGCATTATCTCTCAAGCACTTGGAGGAGTGCTTCCTGTGCTCCATGATGAAGAACACAGGACTAGAAGACCACTGCCCTTATTTAGCGACTAATCAAGGATCAAGTCCATACGAACAATGCTTGTACGAAAGAATAAAAGAGCCCCCGCCTTTTTTTTCTTCCTTTAAACGGGTTCAGTATAAATATATTACTTACTGGTGGTCGCCAGTAGGTAGTAATAGTTAGGACCTAATTTCCCATAGACAGTGTTTTTTGGTTTGCTAGTAACTTTGGTGCCATTTAACAAATCTTCACGAAATTTTCCACAAAAAAGTGGCCTACTTTGTTGAGCTCTGCATGGAAAGTTTCAGGGTGATCCATCAAGCGGGGCCGAGAAAAAAAGGGGGTCAAAACATGTGCGTTTCCCATGCAATTTCCCATAGAGATTTCAGACACGACCATAGCCTGAGCCACTGAAAGGAATCACACAAAATTTAGCAGACAGCTAGCTCATGGTCCAGAAAGAGCCTTTTTTGTGATTTGGTGTAAATCAGTTCAGTAGTTTTGGAGTTATTATAGAAGAAAGAGTTATATCTATCTAGGGATGTGAATCCTCTGCGGATCCAACAGATCTCATGCTGAGATCCGATTGGTTGCCAACACTTCAACCAGGAAGTGTTGGCAGCCATTTTGGGACTGAGACTCTTCCGAGTCCCAAGAAAAAATGTGGGAAAGAAAAGAAGGTGTCAGGGTAGGATTACCCCCGACTCCCTATGCTTGGTGGTGGGGTCCGTCGGGGCCCAAAATGTTTTTTTTTTCCAATTGTGCCACAATTTCACAGAGGATCCACAAATTCGTGGTAAATTTAGAAAGAAAGAAAAGAAAAAAAAAACAAGGGCGGTCTCCCATATGCCCCCCCTCTCCCCTCCAGGTGGACCAGATCCCCGGGCAATTTAAAGCTCCCACCAAGCTAGAGCAAACAGTCCACTCCCAGCAGGCAGGAGCAAGAAAAAATGCTCGCTAGGAAACAGATGAAAAAATTGCTCCTGCATGCAAGGAGCAGCATCAGCCCCCAACAAGAACATGGTGGGTGTCCTGGGTGGGCACCAAGGCACCCACCCTTAGTTGACCGGGCCTAGGGGATGGGGTCCCCGGGTGCCGAAATCAGCCTGGAGAGGGGGATGCAGCACGGCCGCCCCCTTCCTCTTCATAGCAGGTGCCTGAGTTGAAGCTCCACTTCTGTATAGGGCAAATGATCATAACTTCTTGGGCTTGGCAAAGCAAGTGTGTTTCCTCTGCAATTGTACGTTGAAAAAACAATCTGAAATCCTTAACGAAGGTGAATGCATCGTTGATCTATTGGAGTGCAATCTGTTCTGTAGTGACAAGTGGGTTATTTCTTGTCATCTAGTGAGAGCAGAGTCCATGGTTCTCCCTTTAAATTACTACGAGTATGCAAATACATAAAATCACTTGCAAGATCTACTGATTTGACCCCGCACCGTCCACCTTAGCAGTAGGCAAGATTCTTCCTGCCTTTACCCAGACTGATGGACTTCTTCCCAAAAGGCCCCCTCCCTAGATGGCAGCCAACCCCGCCAAGGGTTACAGGGATGAGTGCCTGTATGGATGATTCAGTGGGTGCGTGACCGACTGTATAAGTGACTGATTAGGTGTCTCGGTGAATGTATAGGTGAGTACTGGTTGTGTGATTGTCTGTATCAGTCTGTCACTTGGTGTATAAGTGGCTGTATGGGTGTGTGAGTGGGTACGTGATTGGTTGTCTGAGTACCTGTATAGTTGCCAGAGTGTCTGTGTGAGGGGGTGTGTGACTGCCTGAATGGATGAGTGAGTGAGTCAGTGGCTGTATGGGTTAGTGAGTGCATGTGTCAGGGGCTGTGTGGGCGAGTAAGTGTCTGTACGGCTGTGTGGGCGAGTAAGTGGATGTGTCAGTGGTTTATGGGTGAGTAACTGGGTATGTGAAAGGCAGTTTAGGTGAGTGATAGGGTATATGAGTGACTGTATGGGTGAGTGTGTGCTTGTGTCAGTGACTCTATAGATGAGTATGTGTTAGTATCTGTATGAGTAAATGAGTTGGTGTGTGTGTGTGTGTGCGTGTGCGTGTGTGTGTGTGTGGATGGGTGGATGAGTAAGTGGCTGTGTGATTGAATGGGTGAGTGACTAGGTGTGCGAGTAGCTCTATGGAGGACTGACTCAGTGTGTGAGTGGCTGTATGGGTGTATGAGTGCATATGTCAGTGGCTGTATTAGTGAGTGGGTGTATGAGTGGCTGTATGGGTGAGAGTGCATGTGTGTAGATCTATGAATCAGTGAGTGGGTGTGCAAGTACAGGTAGGGGTCTGTGAAAGGGTTTGTGAATGGTTATGTGGGAGTGGGTGTATGAAAGGTGCTATGGGGGTGTGAGTGGGTGCATCAGAGATTTTGTGGATGATGTTATCAGTGATGTCATTTGAGATGTCATCAGTGATGTCACTGACCAGGTCATGAGTGATGTAATATGTGAGGTCATAAGCAGTGCATTGCGGGGGCTCACATTATAGCCCCAGGGACCCGATCCCCCGGGGCCTGCTCATTTAAACTGGGTGCCTCCAGGGCACCCACTCGCCAATGGGACCATGGGGGGGAGCCTCATGGCCCCCACAGTCCCTGCCGGCTCCCCGCGTCCTGCGGGAGCCGGCATTGCTTTCTGCCAAAGTAACACCTTGGGCATTAAGGAGGGTGAAGAAGAGTATTAAACACACATTGCTTGACTGGAGAGCAGCTGATTGAAAATGAGCTGCTTCAGGGAGAGCACTCGAATGCTAATCAAACAGGAACAAGAGGAATTTAAAAAAGAAGTCAAGGGCGTTGTCTCGGTAAACACAGTACCTCTGAAATCAAGCCAAACAGATAGGTGCGACTAGGGCGGAAACGCTCCATGTACTCTTATTAGAAATAATAGAAGCACAGCCTCTATGCATATACAATTAACAGGGGAGCAACATATACAGATCTCATTACATCAGCGCGTGCACAGATGCCGGGACGCGCTGGAAGCCATTTGCTTCTGGCCCGTCGGGCGAGGAGGACGTTCAAGAGGGGGTAGGGGAAATGGGCAGCAGGAGAAACACCCGGGGAAAGGAAAGGATTTTTCCTTTCCCCGGTGTCTCTCTAAAGTGCATACCTGCTGCAGGATTCCGAGTGGGACAGAGATCGCGCAGCCGGAATGTACCACCAGACACCAAGGAAGTTGTTTTTGGTGGCGGGAGCGGCTCCTTGGGCAAGGGTTGCTCACTTTTTATAAGAGACCATCTTTTAGCCATTTTCCGCTCCCCCTTCTCTCCCCCCGGGGGGGGGCGGATTGGCTATTTCTGCCCCTGGGGTGGGTGGAAAGCCACTAGACACCAGGGATTTATTTATGTATGTATATGGGGAGCAAGGGTCGCCCCCCTTGAAAGGCACAATTTTCCTTTGTTTCAGTCCGCACCCTGGGGGAGATCAGCCGCTTTTTAGGCCAGGTCTGGTGGCTTAGTGGACTAATGTGTCCACTGTAATGGACAGGGTTTGACCTCATGGTCACAGGTTCACATTCAGTCAGGTTCACTCAGCCTTTCATCCTCCCGAGGTCAATAAAATGAGTACTATTGAGTTGGTTAACAATAAACATCTGTTATTCAGCACCAAGATACCCTTCTGGGTGAACGTGTGCTTCACAAATACACATGGTACGGTTTATGATCTGCCCGGGGGGGGAGGGGGTGGGGTGAAAACCCACTAGACAGCAGGGAAATAAATCATTTTTATGAGAGCGATCTCATTGGACAGGGGTCGCTCTTCAATTCGGGGATATATGTTTTGGCAATTCCCCCCGCAGCCATTTTATGAGGTTGATTTGCTCCCAAGGGGGGGCGGGGGGGAGGGACGGAAAACCACTAGACACCAGGGATTAGTTTTATTTATACATGTTTTGGAGCAGCCCCTTTGGCAAGGGTCGCTTCCCAAACATATTGGTACCTGTTTTGGCTACGGGGTGGTGGAAAACCACTAAACACTAGGGAACACTGTTTTGTGTGGTGAACTGGCATTTGGCTGGCTGTTTGGCTGGTGGTGTGTGTGAGCTGGTGTTTGGCTTGCGTTTGGCTGGCAGCTGGAGTAAGGGTCACTCCCCATTGAGGTACACATTTTTTGCCTTTGTTTTGTGCCCCCAGTGGGGGCAGATCCGACGGTTGTGATACTGATCTGCCCCCAGGGGCAGACTACACTGTTTTATGATGTTTACTGTTTCATTTCTTGTCATCATTTGCATTTTTCAACTTAATGTTTTATTTCTTTATATTGTAGTTCAAAGCTTTTGATTTCCTTGGTGGCGACTCCTACTTGCAGTTTCGGCATCGATAGAGCTGCAGTTTGTGTAGTTGAAGGTGTTTGGGGCGACAGCATTGAAGAGAAAAATTAAATATACTCGATATCTTGGGGAGTATAAAGCACTGATCCTGTCAGACAAAAACAATATTTCACAGAAAAAATAAATCCTGCCAAAGACTCTGTAAGAGAGCTTTTTAAAACTGTCAATACCCTTTCAAAATGTGATCATATTAAATCTATTATCCCAGATCAAACTTACTGCAATAAACTGGCAGAATTTACCTGGTAAAGGTAAACAGTGTCTATGAGGAGTTCTCTTGCAATCAAAATGCTAATAGCTTAGCCACTTTTTTGCATGCCTCTACATGTTATGTTAACAGGTTTATTAAGCGCAACAGCTGCCCCAGCAAAGAGGCGTCCCGGCGATAACTAGCAGTGAGGTGACAGAAACATGAAAGGCCCTGGGACCTACGGAATGGGGAAGAGAAAAGTTTTTAGAGATTTCCTAAATTCGAGGTAGTTAGTGAACCCCCGAATATGGGCCGGTAAGGAATTCCAGAGGATGGCTGCTCTATTCCGAAAGGAACGACCACCAGCACGAACCCTCCTAACTCTAGGAACCACCACCAGATGTCCCACAGAACGGAGCTGGCGAGAGGGGACATAAGGTGAAAGCAGGTCAGTCAAGATTTTAGGAGATGCCAGTTTCAGAGTTTTCAAGGCTATACAAAGAGCCTTAAACTCGATGCGCCTAGCCACAGGTAGCCAGTGTAAACGGCGAATGGCGCTTGTCACTGAGCAGACTCGGCGCAGACCAAAACGGGATCTTACAGCCGCGTTCTGGACTCTCCGTAGCCTCTGAACTTCAGACTTATTAGCTCCCAAATACAGTGAATTTGCATAGTCCAGTCGTGACATAATCAGGGCCTGGATGATGATCTGCCTAGTAGGGGCGTCGAAGAAGCCCAGAATGGGTTTAAGTCCCCGCAGCAGTCCGAAGCAGGTACCCGCTACTTTTTTTTGTCTGAGTCTGAAAATTAAGTGAGGCATCCATCCAGACCCCTAGATTCTTCACTGCTTGCTTAGGGACAGGGGCGGTGCCAAGGCTCTTAGGCCACCAATGCTCGCTCGATAGACCGTGGTCTCTGCCCACCAACAGCACCTCCGACTTATTGGCATTCAGCTGGAGACAATTGGCGGTCATCCACTTGGCGACTGCCGCGAGATCACCCTGAAATTTCAGGGCGTCCTGCTTAGAGTCGCGCGAGAGAGCCACCACCAACTGTGTGTCGTCGGCATAGGAGACCATGGTCAGCCCTCTGCTCTTGGCTACTCCGGCCAGAGGTTGAACATATAGATTGAAAAGCAGAGGGCTCAAGGAGGAGCCCTGGGGTACCCCCTGACTTATGGGACGGATGCTGGAGGTGAAGGGAGGAGCAATCACCTGGAACATCCTATCCGCAAGAAAAGAGGCCAGCCACTGCAAAGCAGAGCCAGTAACTCCTGCCTCCTCCAGGCGACGCAGCAAGATATCATGAGACACCGTGTCAAACGCGGCGCTAAGGTCTAGGAGGATTAGCGCCGACGTTTGCCCGGCATCTAAAGCTTTCCAAAGATGTTCAGTCACAGCCAAGAGCGCTGACTCTGTGCTGTGGTCGGGGCGAAAGCCGTTTTGGGAAGGGTCAAACCTGTTATTGGCATTTAAAAATTCCATGAGGAGAGAGTTAACATAGGCCTCTGTGATCTTTGCGGCCCAGGGTAACAGGGAGATTGGCCGAAAGTTCTCTGGCTTATTAGGGTCTAAGGAAGGTTTTTTAAGCAGCGGTAGCACCCTGTCCTGTTTCCAAGCTGTAGGCACGACCGCTGAACTAAGGGATGCATTGATCACCTGTTCCAGAGGGTGTAGAATAGTGGGAAGAATTTTCCGAAATTGGTTGGGCTTCAGGGGATCAACAGGAGAGCCCGACTTGACTTTGGAACAGAGGGTGAGCAATAGGTTCTGGGGAATGGGGGGAAAAGCCTCTAAGGTAGCATTGGTATGATTACAGGGTGCCTCAGGGGGACCAGGGAGGATCGTAGGGAAGCATTTGTAGATGTTTTCTACCTTCTTAACAAAGAAGGCAGCCAGCGCTTCACACTGCTGATCAGAAGTGATCAGAGATCCAGCGGCATCCTTTTGATTTTTAAGGCTAGAGACTATAGAAAAGATGCTCTTTGCTGGGTTAGTGCTCTTGCTGATTTGCTCCGCAAAAAAAGCTGCACGCTCAACTTGGATGGCCTTATGATATCTCCTTACGGCGGCCCGATAGGAGACCTTAGAGGTCGGATCGAAATCCTTCCTCCATGCTCTCTCCAGCTTTTTGCAAATTTTACGCAGGGCAGCCAGCTTGGTGTTGTACCATGGATTAGATTTGGAATGACGATTCATGGACATTTTAGCAGGAATAAGGCTGTCCAGGGGCTGACTGATCCAATTACAAAAGGCCAAGTTAGCCTCATTGGGGTCAGTCGAAAAATCTGGGGGGGTAGCGGACAGGTAAGTTTGAAATAGATCCCAATTCAATTTGTGCCAGGGACGTTTAAGCGAGAAGGTTTTAACTAAATTACGCGTGGGCGTGACGCCCTGAATGGACATGGAAACTAAAAAGCGATCCGACCAGCCCATCGGGACAGGAGTACGGACCGTAAGGGAAGGTATATTGGTAAAAACTGGGTCCAGTAAATGACCAGCTGAGTGCGTTGGGCCTAAGACCCGTTGATCGAGCTGACACGCAGCGAGATCAGCCAAAAAAATTGGCCACTTCAGGGTCAGAGAAATTGTCCAGGTGCAAATTAAGATCTCCTATGACTGTAAAGTTAGAGGCATTAACCACCAAGGCACTTACTGTCTCTGTGAGAGCTTCCCTAAACATTTTTGAGGGACACCTTCAGGGTTGCAGGATAACATTAATGGTGCCCAAAATACTCTTCAGAATTTTACTCCATTAATGGAGGACAGAGTAAAAAAATATTTAGATACCACTAAATCGGGATCTCCGTTGGACCCTTGCCCACCTTTTGTGCTACATTTGGTTTTCAGGACGATGGCTAAACAGCTCACCAAATTGCTGAATAACATTCCGACTACCTGTTTCAAGGCTGCCTTTGCCCGCTAAAATTCTCGAGAAGACCACAAAGGAGGAGCTGACCACTTTTATTGATTCCAATGGTCTTCTGGACTCTTCTCAGTATGGTTTTTGACTGTTGCACGCCACAGAATCTGCATTAGTTGCCACCACTGAAAAGATTTGAATGCTGGTGGATAGAGGAAGGAGGGCCACGCTGATTTTGTTTGACCTCTCTGCTGTGTTTGGCACTGTAATTCATTTGGTGCTTATTAACTGGCTAGAGAGGATCGGGATCAGAGACAGGGCCCTCACCATCATTCCCTCTTTTTTATCAAATTGAGAGCAGTCTGTCGCTATTGGGGAATTCTTAAAGGATTCTTTTTCTTTTCCCTGTAACGGTGCCACAGGGTTCATCTCTATCCGCCACACTCTTCAACATCTATGTCACCCCTCTGATTAAACTTATTAGATCGCGCAGTTTGAGTAATTTAGTATGCCGATGACACGCAGATAGTTGCGTCAATTTCAACGGATGTCGACGCTACAGCCGACAAATTCAAAAACTGTTTGGCCCAGACGGCAGTCTGGATGCAGGAAAACTGCCTAAAGTGAAACACTAAGAAATTGGAGGTGATCCTATTTGGCCATGACATCGCTTTTTCGAACACCTCGTGGTGTCCTTCTAATTTTGGCCCATCACCAGTTCGGAAAGTGAAGAGCCTAGAGGTGCTACTTGATATTCAGCTCTGTTTCCATGACCAAATAAATCATATCACCTCTTCCTGTTTCCATCTTCTTAGAGTATTGAAAAAGTTATTCCTTTCATTCCTCCGGATATAAAAAAGATGATCATTGTAGCCTTGGTTCTCAGTAAAATTGATTATTGAAATACCTTGTATTTGGAAATTCCTAAGCGTTTACAACTTAAGCTTCAATCACTGCAAAATGCAGCAGCTCGAACAGTTTTGAAGATACCTAAACTCTGCCTCAAAGAGCTTTTCTGACCTTCATTGGCTACCGGTTTGTGAGAGGGTTAAATTCAAGGCCTTGTGCATGGTTCATAGGGCCCTGCTCAATACTGTACCCTTCTTTTTTCAGAGGCTCTTTTCTTGGTATGCTCCCCAACTTAATCTTAGATCAGGAACAGCCAAATTAGTGTCTATTCCCAAGATAATGAAAATCAAGTGGGGAGGTAGAAGCTCCTCCTACTCTGCAGGTAAAATGTGGAATATTTTGCTTTCATTCTGAGATCTGACTGGAGTTTAGTTCTTGTTAGGAAATCTTTGAAGACGTGGCTTTTTACTTCCGGTAAAAACATTTTTTTCATATGCTTCTGTTGTAGGATGTTAGCGCCAAGACGCCTCGGCATTCATGCGCTTTAGAAGCTGTTTACTTGCTTACTAAGGTAAGAAAACGTTTTTATACTGTTTACTTCATATGAGTATTATTGACCTTCATGAATGTATATTTTTTAAATGGTGTAATAATTGCAGCATGTTTAGCTTCTGTTTTATTATGTGTCAAATTCATTTTGGATTTGCGCAAGATGTGTATTGTGTGTTATTTTCTTTTGTTTTTCCTTTCTAGCAGAATATTGTTGGTGCTTGCTGTGCCTGTGGAGAGTAGTTGTAGTTGATCCTCAGCGGTCTGTGGCAAGTGAGAGGTATTTTTTGTAGCATAAAGTTCATTGTTATTTGCATTGGTGATTTTTTCTAGATCATTATGTCAATAGCTATATATACTGTTTGATACAGCCACAGTTTGTGGAGTTAGAATTTAACACAGTGTTTATTACTGTTTTGTTATTGTGTTTCATTAGTAAGCATTATGGCTGCCCGTAGGATAGCTGCCCAGCAGGTTGTTGGTTTGATTTTTGAAGCGGCCTCTGAACACAGCTCGGAGACTGACTGCATCAGAGGCAGAGGATCAAGTTGAAGATTCTGGCAGTGAATTTTTTGTCCGAAAGCAATCATCTGATGATGAATCCACTATTAGTGCTGGTGAAGTGTCACCTATAGAGGAGGACACTGATATGCCAGAAGTGCAGCAAGAGCAAGCTGGATTGCAGACAGGGGCTGGACAGCTTCCCATTGGAAGTGCTGAACCCTGGGTTGCCCCTAATATGGTTTTGCCTGCCTTTAGTGGCATTGCAAGATATAGAGTCAATACAGAGAATGTTTTGCCTAACATTTTTTTTCCAACTGTTTATTGGATGATATTGTTGAGCAGACTAATTTGTATGCAGAACAGTTTTTGGGGGGACAACAGTGCCACACATAAGACCCACTCTAGTGCTACCCGGTGGACTTCCACAAATCTCCATGAGATTAAGCAGTTCTAGGGATTAACTCTATTGATGAGATTGCTAAGAAAGCCATCACTGTCTTTATATTGGTCTACTAGTCCCTTGATGGCAACTGCTATATTTCCAACAACCATGAGTCAAGACGGGTATCTGCTTCTACAGAGGATGCAGCATTTTGTGGATAATGCTACAGCACTGCCACAAGATCATCCTTATTGTGAACATCTCTTCAAGATTCAAGCTGTTCTTGACCATTTAGTTGATCTTTTCAGAGATCTATGTTCCAGGGCAAGATATATCTGTGGATTAGTCTCTAGTCCCGTTCAAAAGCTTTCAGAGAATACATTCCCAGCAAGAGAGCACGTTAGGTTATTAAGATGTATGCTGTGTGAAAGTGCACAGGATATGTGTAGAAATTCAGGCTGTAAACTGGTAAGGATTCTTCAATTCACCCTACTTGGTTGCCCTTCACTTTTGGAGTCAGTGAAATAAATTGTGTGGGAACTTGCCAGAGGTCTTTTTAATAAAGGTCGCCATCTATACATGGTCAATTTTACACCGGTGTGCAATTATTTAGGGAATTGTTTAAGGTGTGCACTATGGCATGTGACGCAATCTGCTCTAACCGTAAAGGTTACACAAAAGAGCTTGTGTGTATAAAACATCAAAGGGGACAAAGCAGGGACTTGCATAGTATTGAACTTTTTGCTTTGAAATTTTCAGACAGAAGAGATGCCCACATGCTCACATCTATTCATGATGAAAGCACTTTACTTGTGACTGTTTGGGGTCAGGAAGCAGAATTGCGCAAACCTGTTAGACTATAACAAGCACATTGGAGGTATAGAGTAGATCAAAGGTTGGAGGCTTATAATGCTGCTCAAAAGTAATACCTCTGGTACAAGAAGTTGGCTGTTCCTTTGTTTGATTTGGCGTCCTTCAATGCTTACGTTTTTTTCAAAGATCATTCTCCAGTTTCCAAGATGGGTTTTGCACAGTTTCAACAGACTGTAATAGCTCTGAGTTTAATAAGAAGTATCATTGGTGCTCTATCCTCGTGGTGAGGACCTTACATCTGGTACTGAATAAGAAAAAAGAGGGCCAGTGGCGTTTAGGATGTCAACATGCATGTTGTCGACATTTTGTTTTCCCTCTCAGGGATCAGTGACTCTGGTATTGCCGAATGCTGGTCTGGTCTACAGGCCATACTCACCGCAGGTTCAGAGTGCCCCCAAAACACCCACAGTACGCCTCAGAGGTAGGCCCTTGGATGACACTGCCTTCTAAGCCCCAGCGGGCCAAAGCGATATAGAAGTTGTACCAAGCGCACTTGGGGAGACCGCGCCGGTAACCTGGGACTCTGGGTACTTGATAATACTAGGATTGTATCCCCATGGCGGAGGCCTTGGCTCTGGTACTGGGTAAATGAGAGGTAGGTCGGAGGCTTTCAGATAGATGGCCTGGACGTTGCCGCCATTTTGTTTTCTCTCCAAGGACTCAGAGGTTATAATAGTGCCTGATGCTGGTCTGGTTTACAGGGTAGATGTATCGCAGGTTCATGGCGTCTCCAACACACCCCTACCTCGCCACAGAGGTAAGTCCTTGGGTGTCATTGCATTCTAAATACCAGCGGGCAGGAGCGGTATTAACTATGCCATGCGCTCACAGAGGGGCGGCGTAGCTAGTACGGGGCACGCCGCAGTGCTGCTGCAATTACATGTGGCCGTGAACAGGACTTTCCATACAGCATTGAGGAGCTGGGGCCGCTGCTGCTGGACTCTGTATTCAGTGGCCGTTGGTCAAACAGAGACTGTCAGTGGGCGCAGCACCGCCTCACTGCCGGGGACCAAGGAGAGAGGGCCAGAGCAGGCTTAGGGAGAAGCGCTGCAGGTCACCCCGGTTGTCGGTATGCCAAGTTTGGTGGGAGTGTGGGATCAATCAATCAGGATTTTATATAGCGTGGCTACTCACCCGTGCGAGTCTCAAGGTGCTGGGAGGGGGGCTGCTGATCCGTCTGGACGTGGAGGTCCAGTTTAAGAGCCAGGTCTTGAGGTCCATCTTGAATTGGGTCAACGACGCGGATTGCCCGAGTTGGAGGGGCCGGGTGTTCCAGGTCTTGACGGCGAGATAGTAGAAGGATCTTCCTTCGATTCTGGTCCTGTGGATCCGTGGGACGGAGGCCAGGGCAAGTTCGGTGGAGCAGAGTTGTCTGGCAGGTATATGGAATGCGAGGCAGTGGTTCAGATATTCTGGTCCTGCGTCGTGGAGAGCTTTGTAGGCATGTGTGAGGAGCTTGAAGGCAATTTCCTTTTTGATTGGGAGCCAGTGGAGTTGTCGAAGGTGTTGTGTTATGTGGCTGTGGCAGGGGGTGTTGAGGACCAGTCTGGCTGCTGCGTTTTGGACGTTCTGTAGTTTCCCGAGCTGTTTCTGTGCGACGCCGGCGTAGAGCGCGTTGACGTAGTCAAGTCTGCTGGTGATGAGTGCGTGAGTGACTGTCTTTCTGGATTCTGTGGGGATCCATTTGAATGTCTTTCGAAGCAGGCAGAGCATGTGGAAGCAGGATGAGGATACTGCGTTGATTTGGCGGATTGCAGCAGTGCTAGGTCTTTACTCCGTGCCGAATTGGCCTATGTTGCGATGCAGTGTAGCTAGCCCTGTATCGGAGCGCGTTGTGACTGGGGTATGTGAGCGTCACGCGGGAGCCGTGCCAGGCTAAGCAGTACCGTGGTTAACTTGATGGAAGCGATGTGGCCCAGTTATTAATGTCACCATTTGTATCGTGTAAGCATCCTCTACTTACAAGAGCACAGGTACAGCCATTGCTGAGTTCGGGGGATGCACCGCAGGGCTCAGGATGTGTTAGGCCTCAGAATGAATCAATGATGTCTCCCATGTTGCTCGCAGGCGGGTGATGCAATCCGTGATAATCCGGCCGAGCGAAGGCACCCTCACAAGCTTTTGGGTTTTTTCGGCCTTTGTTTTGATCTCTCCAACCCAGTTAGGGCATTTTTGCGCGGGATGGGCGAGCGCGATTGCCGAGGTTGCAGGGCAGGTAGCGGAGCCAGCCATCTGCGCAAATGTCATATTTGTTATTTGTCTGGTTGGTGACTCCGCTATTCACCTAGAATAAACAATTGTGGCCCGACAGGGGTTGCAACATGATCACATTGGTTTTGCTATTATCAATACACAACTACTTCAGTGTTTAGGCTGAGGCGCACTCAGCTGTCACAGCGACGTCACTTCATGTCTGAATTCTAGCTCAGCCGATTCCTTCGTACCAACACGAGGTATGTCCAGCTCTACACCAAGACGGACAGCCTGATGACACTTACCCACATGTAACGGGAGTTAGTCCAACTGGCAGGGATTTGGCAGAACACCCACCCTAGGCAAAAATAGGTTAGGGAGTGCTAGGAGAAGTAAAACTATACACAGTACTTATATGTCTGCATATATTCACTGCTTGGCACAATAGTTGAAATGTTCATTCTTTTCACTGTTCTTGTGATGCTAATTACACTAAATCGGTTTCATTCTACTAATTATCGCAGAACACGTCTTTTATGCAAGAATCACCACACTTCAATAAATATTGAAAAGCCTTGCTGAGTATTTCTTGTGTACTTCTTTGGGTATGCATGCGAGTGCAAACAAAAAGGTTCTAGATCTGTGATCACGATTTCTTTGGGGGATCAGGGATCTCATGTTCTAAGTTTGCACATAAATGTGGTGCTTTGTAAGGTTAGGGGTACAGATGGTGCACTGTGGCTAGCAGGTACCTAGGCCAACATATCCGGAGGGTGTGCATGGAATTAGTCTGGCACACTCCTCATGTTTATGTTGTCCAACAAATGCACAGTTTTACCGAGGGAGATACAAACCATATGACAAGGGTAGGGATAGCCTGCCCTCCCAGGCCTGATAGGGTGGAGTCCCGGAGGAAAGCTGTCCCCCCACCACTCTCCCGGGGCTAAAATTGTTACCACAAAATCAATCCACCACAAAAACAAACAGCTATGGCTCCCGTGCTATTAAAAAATATATATTTTTAATTATTTAGAGGGGGGGGAAGAGTATGTGGCCCTCTTCCCCGAGCCTCTAGGAGACCCTGGGTTCCCAATCTCCCAGGCCGACATCATAATAAAGAGGGGGGGGGGATCCACAGCTCACCTCCATGAGACTGCAAAGGCCCCGGGATCCTATCCCCTAGGCCTGGCTAATTCGCAGTGTGTGGGACACAATTTACCTGCCTGCAAGAGCAGGAAAAACTTGTATGTTCCCACCCGGCAGGAGCTTTAAAAATGCTCCTGCCGAGTGGGAGCAGACATTTGTTTTGTATGTTTTAAATGACATTTTCACCTAACTATAATGCCCTTTTAACCTTTGTTTTTTTTTTTCCAGTGAATATATATATTTTTACAATTCTTGCACAGTGAACCCGAAACCAAGAAAGCCAATTTGCCAGTTATGGTGTGCAATGCACAATGCACACCATAGCTCACACCCCTACCATGTTTTGTAGACAGCCTTTTTTCCGACATCGGCTAGGGTGTGTACTGCGCATGTAGGGGGCATGAGTTATGGTGTGCTTTATGCACTGCATAAGCTCCATAAATGGCGAATTTTAGGCCTTTCTCTGGTTTGGGTTCACTTAAAATTAACTGACTTTTTAACTATTTTTTTTTTTTTGCTTATATTTCTTTAATAATGTACCACATTCACCAGCCATGCACCCATTCTATGCTGTGCAGAGCCTTCGGCCAGCGCTGCGCCATCCACTTCAGCTACAGGCAGAGGGTGAGACTAGAGGGGTTGTCGCAGGGCCTGCTTAGACTTGCCCTGGGCTCAATTTGCTGGACCACATTTCAAGCATATTCATTCAAAAGAATCAAAGTAATTAGTGAATAAAACTTTTATTGCCCCCCAAATTCTTTGCCTACTCCGACGGATCTGCTCAAAACTTGCCAAACAAAAAAATAAACCTTCTAAACGTCTGCAAAATTTCGAGATTCATCAAACCGTGCCACATTTATTGGCAAATGAACGCTTCTTTGACACCCCACGTCCCCTTGAAAGCTGAGCCTGATTGACCTGTATGAAATCAAGTAAACCAAGAGTAGGCTAAGCAAGCTAAGCTTTTTCCAAGTTTCGTGACAATACGCCAAACTGTGTCACAGTTGTTAGTAAATCAAAAAGGTTTTGACTCCCTTCCACTTTTTATGCACCCACCGCCCAATTGGATCTACTCTAAACCGGATATACATCCACTGGAGGAAACTTGCCTCCCACATTTTAAGCAGATTAATCAAACAGGACTAAAGTAATAAGCACAATTTAGATTTTGACCCTCACCCTTCATGGATCGACCTAAAACTTGACATACCACTAGAAAACTAATCCTTCAAGGTCTCTGACAAACTTTGTGCAGATTTTGTACACAGTGCCAATGTTATTAGCAAATGAACACTTTTGCGCCCCTCTTTTTAACTTCAGTCCGCTTGATGGAGCTGCACAAAGTTTAAAATACCAAGAGACGGGTTAATGGGCTAAGTTTCTGCCAAATCTCGTGCAGATCCATCACATGATGCCAAAGTCAATAGTAATCAATAATGTTTTCGATCCTATACTTTAACGTTGCCCCCCGCCCTCGCTCACTGGATCATACAAAACCTGAAAAACCTGCACAGGGTGCAACTTGCTGCCACATGTGATGCAGATTCATCAAACAGAGTGCAGTTTATGGCACGTGAACATTTTACTGATCCCCCCTCTTGATGGATTGACACCAAACCTGACATGCCAATAGAAAACGACTCCTTTCAAAACCAATCCTGCCAATGTTTCTGCTAATTCATCACACAATGCCAAACTTATTAGCAAAGAAACACTTACCCCCTCCACCCCCATGACCCCCTTCGTGGGGTACTCAAATTTGAAAATACCAAGAGTATTCTCACTGTGCTAGGCGCCTGCTGAATTTCATCAAGGGGGCTCAAAAGACAGTTTGAACCCAAGTGAGCAGAGAACTGTCATGTGGCTATGGTTTGCCATGGCTTGGCACCGCTTAGGAGACCATAGGAGGCCAAAGGCAAATCAAAGAGCATCGCTCAAAGCTTACTTGTTTGGCAGCTAGCTTTGAGCGGAATCAGAGGGAGGGTTCCAGTTGTGCAAGCAATCCTCATTTCTGCAATCATCACGCTGAATTAGGATGCAAAAAGAAACTGATCAATGTAAAGATACTAAAGACATTTAAAAGCTACAATCTCGACCAATGACCTCAGTGCAATTATACCAAGAAACCAGAGGTGTCATTTCATTCTGATTCTTTCCTACTGGTGGGGACCTGGCCTGACTCTGCTGTGGACTTTTCCCTTTGGAGCAGGACAAGGTCTGATTTTCATATGGTTGCTTCCTAGAGTGGCATGGAGGTAAAAAGACAACGTTTGACTGGAACCTGAGTAATTACTAGTTTCTGAGATCACTTCAAGCATTCCATCTTTTACGTTTTTATTTTTTCACTTATTAATAAATTGATAAAAGCAGTAACATTTTCTTTTGTCTCAACATTTACAAAAGAGCCCTGGGTGTACACTCGGACTTACATTTAGTGTCACACATTTCTATTCACCTCAGTGCCCCTACTTACCTGATTAGTGGTACTATCATACAGACGAATATTTTTATCCTTGCCAGCAGTGGCAAATACAGTGCCATCCATTGAGAAATCCAGAGCATTTATTTCGTTATCCTTCTCTGAGGAAGAAGCAATTGGAAAATTCGACTTCAGAAATCTGCATGTACAGATTGGATGGTATACAGGTAGCAATGGCAACAGAATTTATGCACACATACATTGATAACTGGCAACTTATTTTTTTAAACATAGAACGCTATATACAAACCCCATTCCCTGTTTGCCATTTTGGTTCCGCGTTCCCAGATCTGCATCGGAACTTACTAAATGTGCTGAATTATCCATTTATCACAGATTATTTTCTGCAGACCATTTCTGCAGTCAGTGTGACATTTGAAAGCCAAGTATGATCGCCAACACAACAATCAGGAGTACAAACATTATGGAAAGAATCTTCTTTGATTGATGAACATATCCAAATCATAATACAGTTTGTTCTATTGCAATTTCTTCCCTCCAAAATGTTTACTCAGTTTCTAGTGACAGCATCTAGCTTGACGAATTCCAAACTATGAACATTTATTTCGAATGAGATGAAATCGCTACATGATAAATGTTACGAGTTGGTGAACACGTAGGAACAGAATTGCAAGGATTATGGAAGTTCAAAAACATTAAATTGGTTGGAATGTAAAGTTCCAACATATAAAATCTGAATTATGGTTAAGAATATTTTCAAAACATCTTACATGCATTTCTGGATATTTCCGGTTATTTATAATTTATTGAGGACTGTGAATTCACGGGTAGCATCCAAGAATAAAGACCATGGAAGCTTGTTTATTACCTGAGATTTGGAAAATGCAGAGGTGTTGGACATGGTTTTCACCGATTCTCTTTCCGTGGCCTTAGGACTCTGGGTGCTTTTCCACTGTAAAGTAATGTGAAAGGGTGCGCACCTTTCCTACGCATGCTAGGAAGTGGTGCTTACTTGACTGATTTAGGTGTGAGGGCCCTGTAAAAAAGTACACTACAGACCCAGGGCAGGTACTGCACTGACTGATGGTGAGACACAGCACTGATTGTGCCACCCACCAGAATACCCTTTCAAACATGCATCGAGCATGCCATTGCAGACCTGTGGGTGCACAGTCGCGCCTATGCTCAAGTTGGCATTTTTAACTTATTAGCAACCCTGAGTGGGCCTTCCACTACTAGAGCATCCCTAGGGTAAGCCCTGATGCGTGGAGCAAATGGTAGGCAAAAGGCAGGACAGGTTCACATCAGTGTTCTCAGCCCCCATGTGGGTTTTCCCTACCTAGGAGGGTGGCTCTTCCCTTAGGACAATGCATGGGTTTTGCGGATTATCTTTTAGTGGCTTTAGGGCCCTGGGCACTTTTTCACTGTGAATGCAGTGTGAAAGTGCGCACGCCCTTCCTACACATGTTAGGAAGTGGTGCTTACCTGATATTTTTAAACATGTGTCAAGCCTGCCATTGCAGGCCTGTGTGCGCACTTGCACTTATACTCAGGTTTGCCTTACTTAAACCACTGGCCAATCCTAAGAGAACCTTTCACTACCACTAGGGCACCCCTGGGGTAAGTCTTAAGGGGTGAAGCAAGTGGTAGGTAAAAGGCAGGGCAGGAACACCTGTATTCCCTGCCTAGGTTCAAAGAATACCCATGTGTGTTTTCACGACCTATGAGGTTTGCTCTTCCCATAGGTTAACATGGGGAATGGTTGAAATTACTTCAAGCTGCAATAGTGGCTTACAGTGGAGCAGCCTCATGCTTCCAATCATTAGATTCACAATGACTAACACTCTCCTATGGTAAAGAGGAATTGGTCATTAATAGCTTAGAAATTCCACTTCTAGAAAGTGGCCATTTCTTTACTCTAAAACTATTTGTGTGCCTTTTCGTTTGACTCCAGTCCACACTGGAGGATGGGAGAGCACATCTGTGCATTCCCCAGAGACCGCAATAAACATTGGGCATGCAACTGGAATGACAGACTTAAGCCATTTGAGGGCCTGGCTAGATAGACTGGAGCAAGAGGTTTTGACACTAGGCCTCTGGGGGCCAGATCATGGCCCCACTAAAGATTAGGATCTGCATTCCACGTCACCATGCCAGACAAGACTGAAATTTAGGGAGACATCTGTGGTTCAAAGGGAAACAGTCTGAACCACCCCCAACTTCAAAGGCACACTACAGTATAACTATTGATGAATTCTTCAGCAGGCTAGAGATACACTTATGGGAACGTGGGATCAGATATCCTGGAACTGCATGGTGCACACTGCCAGAGGAATCCGGTTTGCACAAGGAAGATTACTGCCATTGGAAGGGACCATATGAATAGTGGCTGGCCTGGGCTCACTCCCTGCTGCTGTGTGGCACCCTGAAGTATGCGCTCCAAGGACTTGTTGGCTTATCCCCTGTTCTGTGGTGGAGGTCTCAGGGGCATCAAAGACCTCTCGCGAGGGACCCACACCCTCTACCTGTGACACCTGGAGAACGGTGCCCTCTTAAGTGCCCACACCGTCTGCTGTATCCCAACTGGCAGAGCGGTGTGAGTGGAAGTAAAAATTGTGCTTGGACACTGGATTGCCATGTGCGGAGCCCAAAAAAGTCCTGCCCGCATCTAAGAAGAGTGGCCCTGCATGGTGGGGCCTCAATGTGCATAAGCATCTTGTTGGTGGTGAGCGGATTCACCGGTTGCGGGACCCCACTTCATCTATCGTGCTATAGCTCTCTCATGCGACACGCCGACTGCATGCTCATTAAGTGTGGTGTCTGATTTACAGATTGTGACCCTCGGAGATGGTGGCATACCCATAGTAGTGCCTCATTCTACCTCGTGCTGCACTGCTGAACTTGCGCCTGTGTGTGTGACCGTAATTGTCTGGTGCAACTCGTACCAACGTGCACCAGACATTGTGCCTCATCTCCAGGGAGGTGCAGAAATGCGGATTAGTGTTCCGTGGTGCCCGGATTGCCCGGGTGCTATTTTGATCGGTGTGTGTCTTACGGGGTGCCTCTTTCTTCCAAGAGGCTCCCCTGCTTCATCCACCATTCATCGATTGTTTCTTTCGTGTCCTCAGTGAGGCAGGCCAACTGCCCTCTCCTCACCCAGCCCCGATGACTTCATGTTACCAGGTAGTACTGCCTGGACCATGCCGGTGTGGTGAGAGTGACTGACTGGGCTAAGGAACGCTTTAGAGAGCGATCAGAAGCAGGTCAAGAGACTGCATGACTCCCCACCCCCGTCTGTGCTTCGCAGAACTGGGCTGATGCCGGAAGGTACAGTGTGGAAAGCCTTGAGTGAACAACTATCGCCCACAGCCCGCATCTGCTCCACATACTGGGAGTGATCTTCGAGTAGTGGCCAAACCCCCAATTGTCGACTGCCGTTTAATTAGCCCTGCTACCTACCCCCACCTTCATCCCAGGGACCCTGAATAACTGACTGTGGCCGCGATCGGCCTAGGATCAGGGGGAAGGTTTTCTTTAACTCCAGACCCTGGGTGTAAGGTGGTCGGGGTTAGCTGACTGGTGGAGGAGGGCATGGGCAAAGGGGTCTACATGAGCATTATAAACTGACCTGCCGAATATCAGTGCACTGCATAAGCGTGCTGTGTGCGCGCCATATGGGCCTGCCTGATATCCGTGGCACCGCGTATCAGTGCTGAGTGAGTGCATGCGAGCGACTGGCTGTTATTACTTACAGCACATGGCGGTGTTGCTTTACATGTGGATTCCTTGCCAAAAGAATATTACGTTTGACATTGGTTTTTACCCATGCTGCCTTGGCCCACGGTGCTGCTTAAAAGTGTAGTAATTATCTGTGTGTACACATTTCGGATATCATTGTGATCTGGGGTGCACCCTATAACTGTGTGATATTGAATTATGAGAATTGCCAGGATGGGCTTCAGTCTGACAACATTTTACACTGCATAAGGGTGCTGGGGGGTAAAGTAGTATCTTTCCCAAGTGTGCACATTACTGATGTCATTTTAGCAAGGTTGTGCCTTGTACTGCTAGTGATATTTCCTAATGTGATTTATGCCCAGAAATACATGATGTCATGTTGTGTTAATGTATGTGTTGAATACAAACTTTATTTACATACACCACGTGTGAAGTCTCTTTTGTGACGCTCAGTGTATTTATTGTGTGAGAGGGCAGTGCCAATGCTTTACACATTGCCTCTGTGATAAGCCTTACTGCTCAGTGCCAAGCTACCCAAGGGTGGGCGCAGGTTAAACAGCGAGTATAATCTCCCACCCCTGATGGGAGTGGTAGGTTCTGCCTGGCTAGGGACTCACCTCAGCCAACCAGAACGTGCAGGTTCCAACATTTGGTAGCAGCGGTGGGATAGGACTTGTATTTGCACAGCATCGCACTGTAACTAGATTGCACGCCACAAGTTCACGTAGGCAAAGTGTTCCTTTGTTTCCTAAGGTGTTCTTGAAGGGAGGATTGACCTAAGGTCAGTGATTTTTGTCCTCATAGATCTCTATTTCTGCTACCGCTAGTTTGCCACCATGCCTGAAGTCCTACCTAAGGGGGGCTTGTTTGAGTTGGCCGATCTGGACCTGTATACGGTAACGCAGCTTGAAGGGTTCTGCCAGGAGAGGTGGGGTGCTTGACATGAGAAGTGCCACGAAGGCGGATCTTCAGAAAGCCCTGCAAGCATAGGCAGAGGCCCAACCATGAGGGTCATTGAATGGTGGGGGGAGATCCTGAGTGCCGGGAGGGACTGAAGCCCCCCCCGCACAGGGGTTTCCTAATGGACTACTTGTGGGCAGAGCGGGCCCTTTTCTTTCGGGACGGGGGGGGGGCTTTTGGCTGCAGGTAGCAGTGTGTTCTCCAGCATCATGTCCTCAGAAGAGCTGGAGGACAGAAGAGAAGAAAGGATGCTGAAGTTTCGGCTTGCCAGACATGACAAGGAGCAGGCCCTAGCCCTTGCTAAATTAGAAAAAAAAGCAGGCCCTTGCCAGATTGGAAAGCGAGCAATCCCTGGCTGAGAAGAGGTTAGCTCATGGGCCATCTTTTTCTCTTCCATGGCATAGTCTCAGAGTTGGACTTTAGAACCCTCCAAATATCGTCCAACTGCAGTAATGGTGGAACCGCACCTGCTGCGTCTGACAGTGAGAGTTGAAGTCGCATTCTAAAGATGATAGTACCAAGATTCCTGTTGGAGGGGGGGACATTAAGAAATGACTAGCAGCCTTTGAGGTGGCTTTAACAGTGCACGGGGTCCCAGAGAAAATCTGAGGGGGGGGGGGGGTAACTTATGGCGTTACTTACCTAAGGTGGGGAGGGATGCTATCCTTACACCGGCAGGGAAGGACCAGGTGGGCTAACAGGTAAAGAAAGCCATTCTGATCAATATGTTTGGAAAAGGACCCAACACTGTCTGCCCTGGAAGGGGTGGATTTCTTACTCTATGCTGGAAAGATTTTGGGGGATGGCCCTCAGTTGAATCGGCCGGCTGTCTCCCCACCATGGGTGGGAAAGATTTGGGATTCTTGTTAGTGTAGGCAGTACTTTGTGGAGCTGCATAAGGAATGGGTCCCATGTTCCTTCTCAAAGTGTGTGTGGGGGGCGGGGGTTGGGGGGTAGGGGGGAGTGGAGGCGGGGCTCCCCTAGTGGCAGGGGGACGTTTGGGGGCGATCTGAACCGGCGTCCCACCAGTTCAGGATTCAGGTGGTACCCCTCCCAAAAGGGGGGTACAGGCCCCAAAAAAGGGGGCAGAGGAAAAAAGAACTCAACCCTGACCCTTGTCCACTCCAAGGTTACAGACCCCAGGCTGGAGGACCAGGTGCAAGAAGCCATCCCTAAACTGGTCAGAAGGGACGTGTGAGAAAGGTGCAAGGCATCTAGGGCCACTGCCCCCACCCTTTCTGCAGCCACCAAGGCCCTTAGTCTGGTGCTGTTCCAGTGAACTAAGGTGGCCCAGGGGTAGGGACGGAAATCGCACCCCAGGACGGAAGGGGCAATACCCTAGGGCAGGCCCCCCGAGAGCGGCAAAAGGGATCCTACTGGATCATGGGGCTCAGAGCTGAAGTGGTTGGATACCAATGCAGTGGTGGGCCATCGTCCAGTCTCTATTGCCCTGAGCAGGGAAGTTTATCTAGGTGATGATTAAAACTACCCTGGCTTTAGGCTGGTAGGGGGCATGTTGGACGTGGCCCTTCTTAGTTGATTTTCCTAAAACATTGAGCTTTTTCTCCTCCTGGTTTTTGCTGATTCTCCTTCTGTGGCCTTAGGACTCTGGGCGCTTTGCCACTGTACTGCAATGTGAAAGCGCGCACAACCTTCCTACGCATGCTAGGAAGTGGTGCTTACTTGATTGGTTATGGCGTTGTACCTGTGAGTGCCCAGTAAAAAGGTACACCACATCCCCAGGGCAGGTACTGCGCTGGCTGATGGTGAGATGCAGCAATGATTGTACCACTCATAAGAATAGCCTTTCAAACATGTATCAAGCCTGCCAATGCAGGCCTGTGGGTGCACAGTCAAGCCTATGCTCAGGCTGGTATTTTTAAGTTATTAGCCAACCCCGAGTGGGCTTTCCACTCCCACTAGAGCACCCGTAGGGTAAGCCCTGAGGGGTGGAGCAAGTGGTAGGTGAAAGGCACGGCAGGTACACACAAGTGTTCCCTACTCAGGTAGTGAAGAGCCCCCATGTGGGTTTTCCCTAACTAGGAGGTAGGCTCTTCCCATGGACAACGCATGGGTTTTGCTGATTCTCTATAAGTGGCCTTAGGGCCCCTGGCACTTTCCCAAGGTAAATGCAGTGTGAAAGTGCGCGCGCCCTTCCAACACACATTAGGAAGTGGAGCTTACCTGATGTTTTTAAACATGGCTCAAGCCTGCCGTTGAAGGCCTGTGGGTGCGCACTTGCACCTATTAGGTTTTTAAATATGTGTAAATCCTGGCATTGCATGCCTGTGTATGCCCAATGGCACTTGCGCTCAGGTTATCCTTTCTAAAACCACTGCCCAATTCTGAGGGGACCTTTTACTACTACTAACGCATACCTGGGGTAAGTCTTAAGGGGTGAAGCAAGTGGCAGGTGAAAGGCAGAGCAGGGAACACGTGTGTTCCCTGCCCAGGTAGTGAAGAATACCCATGTGTGTTTTCACTACCTATGAGGTTTGCTCTTCCCATAGGTTAACATGGGAGAATGGTTGAAATTACTTCAAGCTGCAATAGTAGCTTACATTGGAGCAGCCTCATAATGTTTCCTATCATTGGATTCACAATAACAAACACTCTCCTGTGGTAAGTTTAAGTTTAGGGGATTTGTAAACCGCATGGCTACCCTTGGGTATCCCAGCGCTGAGGTGAGACAGGACAAGCAGGTGTTAGCGCATGAGTTTAGGGAAAAAGCCATGTTTTGAGTCTTTTTTTGAAGGACGTTTCGTTTTCTATTAGTCGGAGTTCTATATCCATGCTGTTCCACAGTTTAGGTACCAGGTGTGTGAATGACCTTCCACCCCACCTAGATCTCTTGATTCTGGTAGTATTCATCAGAAAGTTAGAGCCGGACCTAAGGTGGCGGCGGGGTGAATAATGTGAGACCAACTTTTGTATCAGAGTGGGACCTCTCCCATACATGGCTCTGTGAGCCAGGCTTATGGACTTAAATTTGATCCTGGCTTGGACCGGGAGCCAATGAAGTTCCCTCAAGGAGGATCTTGCTGATTGATGTCTGGGTATGTTCAGAAGCAGTCGTGCAGCTGCATTCTGTACCACTTGCAGTATATTCGTGACGTATTTGGGAGAACCCAGATAGAGAGAGTTGCCGTAGTCAAGCCTCGATACCACCAAGGCCTGCACTACCGTCTTCCTGGACTTTTCTGGGAGCAGGGACATTATTTTTCTGATCATACGAAGTATCCCAAAACAGGTACTTGACAGTTTTTTGGCCTGGACCTCCATTGTCAGGTTCTGGTCCAGCCACATTCCTAGATTTTTTATGGATGTTTTCGGAGGGGGAGGGGGGGGGCGGCCCCCATTTAGCTGGCCAGGGTATCTCCAAGCGGGGGCTGAAGTTGCTGCCCAGAATCATTAGCTCAGTTTTGTCCTCATTCAGCTTGAGGCTACAGTCAACCATCCAGGATCCGATTTTTTCCAGGCAAGGGACTAGTTGGCTATGGTCCGAGTTAAGGGAATCTGAGATTGAGACCACTAGTTGTGTGTCATCGGCATATGACACGATGGAGAGGCCAAACTCCTGTGTTATGTGGGCCAGGGGGCTAAGGTATATGTTAAAGAGAGTCGGGCTTAGGGAGGATCCCTGAGGGACTCCCCATGGTGCTGAGAGGGAGTCTGACGTGACTCCGGCCTCCATGCTTTGAAAGGATCTCCCACTCAGGAATGACGCCACCCATTGGTTAGCTGTTCCTCTAATTCCAACTTCCTCAAGCCTTTGGATCAGTACTGGGTGGTCTACCGTGTCGAACGCCGTGCTTAGATCCAGTAGTACAAGCGCTGCGGCTCTCCCTTGGTCTAAAATGTTTTTAAGTTTTTCAGTGACCACAAGCAGTGCTGACTCCGTGCTGTGTTTTGGTCGGAATCCCATCTGGGTCTGGTGTATGATGCTGTTGTCTTCCAGGAAATGTGAAATCGTGCTGCTCGCGTGTTTCTCTGCGATCTTGCCCAGGATGGGCAACAGGGATATTGGGCGATAGTTAGCCAGAGCGGCAGGGTCAAGTTGTTTTTTTTAGAAGGGGTTTGATAATGGCGTGCTTCCACTCTTTAGGTACCTTGCCATTTTCGAAGGAAAGAGTGATTAGATTGGAAAGTAGGCTTAGGACAGCTCTCCTGCCCTGGGCAAGAATATGTGGTGGAGCCGGGTCTAGAGGAGAGCCGGATTTGATATTCTGTAACAAGGAGCCCACCTGTTCTTCACTCATTTTGGGGAAGGATAAGAGGGCGGAGGAGGTGGGGAGTCCTGCTTGTTCTCCCTTCCCTGGGGATTTTGTGGTGCTGTTGGAGGACTCTGGGGTAGCTAATTTCTTGGTGGAGTGAGTTATAAATATTTTCCACCTTGCTCTTGAAGAATGAGGCTAGCCCATTGCATCTCTCTTTTGAATGTTGGGAGATGTTCGTTCCGGGGTCAATTGTGGTAAGGGACTTGACTATTTTAAAGAGCTCCTTAGAGGAATTAGCAGATTTTGCTATTTTTCCTTCAAAGAAAGCGGCTTGCGCTTTCCTGATGCTCTTGTGATAGAGCTGTATGGCTAGTTTATAGGCTCTTTTGAGCTCTGGATCGTAAGATTTCCTCCAGTTTCGTTCCAGCTTTTTACAGCTCTTCTTTTGAGCAACCAGCGTTGGGCAGAACCAGGATGATCTGTTCGAATTTTTTTCGGCAGTGGACCTGGCTTCTTGAAGTTCTGGTCTATGAAACCATTTATCCAGGTTAGCCAGTTGTTATGGGCCTCTTCTAGGTCTTTAGTGTCTGGTGGTACGGAGGACTCAAGATCTGTGATCCAAGCCTCAGGGACTCTTCTAGGCCATTTGCGCCCCACTTCCGGAAGTTCTTTTTTATGGTCAACTGTGTGAGGTTTAAGGAGGCGCAACGGGATCAGGGAGTGGTCTGTCCAAGGCATCCGTTTGGGTGCTAGCACCTCCAGTCTGGGGTCATTTGAGAAGATGGGGTCTAGGGTATGTCCTTTTTCGTGAGTGGCGGAAGGTACCAGTTGTGCGAGTTGTAGGGCGTACAGGTCAGCTAGGCATCTCCTTGCTGACGGGTCATTGTGATCATCCAGATGGATATTAAAATCGCCTAGCACTGTGAGGGCGCTTTTCCCTATTAGCATGCTGGCCAGCGTCTCAGGGGCGGCTTCTAAAAACTGTGTACAGGAGCCTGGGGGCCTGTAGATAAGACCGCCTGAAAAGGAGCACGACGGGGTGAGGGACAATCTGAAGGCCAAGGCCTCACCTTTAGCGATATTAAGAGCGGTGATAGTACAAGCTAAATGTGTTTTACAAATGATAGCGATACCCCCTCCAATAGTTCCAGCTCTATCCAGGCGAAATATTTCAAAGCCCTGGGGAAGGGCCTCTATGATCTCTGGGGTTGAGCTTTCTCGGAGCCAGGTTTCTGTCAGAAACAGGGCCTCTAATTCTTCCTCCTCTATTAGAAGTGTTATCTCTACTGCGTGCTTTGGGAGGGATCTACAGTTAATTAGTCCCATCTTCCAAAATTTGTGGTGATCCGTCTTACCTTCTAATCCCTTTCCATATGGCACCCCGGTCTCTGCTGTGAACCCACAGACTGAGCAGCTCAAGGGCTGCTCTGCTCTCAGGGAGTGCAGGCAGGGTGGATGGACTACTGTGTTCAGGGTCAAAAGCTCTGTGTTAGTGTATATAATGGGTTTTACAGGATGAAGGGTGATTTGAACAGGGTTCCTGGCCCCTGGCCCCGGAGGGGCGCGGACGGCCGCAGACGGGCTTGCCTTAGGCAAAGAGAAATTTGTCATTAATGACTTAGAAATGGCACTTCTAGAAAGTGGGCATTTCTTTGCTCTAAAACTATTTGTGTGCTTTTTAGTTTGACTCCAGTCCACACTGGAGTATGGAAGAGCACATCTTTGCATTCCCCAGAGACAGATATAAACAATTGGCCTCTGGGAGCCAGATCATGGCCCCACTAAAGATTAAGATCTGCATACCACGGCCCCATGGCAGACATGACTGAAATTTAGGGGAGACATCTGTGGTTCTCTGGTGGAGGTCTCAGGGACATCAAAGACCTCGTGCGAGGAACCTACAACATCTACCTGTGACACCTGAAGAGCGGTGCCCCCTTAAGTGCCCATATCTTCGGCTGGATAACAACTGGTAGTGCAGTGTGAGCGTGGGATTAAGAATTGTGCCTAGGAACCGGATTGCTTGTGCGGAGCCCCAAAAAGTACTGTCCGCATCTAAGGAGTGTAGCCCTGCATTGTAGCCCTGCATAAGCATCTTGTTAGTGGTGAGTGGATTCACTGGTTTCGGGACACGCATGGCACGCTTCGTTGATCGTGGCGAATCAATCTCAGGTGACACGCCGACTGCATGCTCATTGGGTGCGGTGTCCGATTTACAGGTTGTGACCTTCGGAGGTGGGGGCATACTCGTAGTAGTGACTCATTCTACCTCGTGTGGCACCGCTGAACTTGCACGTGTGTGTGACCGGAATTGTCTGGTGCGACTCAGAACAACGCACACTATTTAACCAATCTGTCCTGCTACCTACACCCACCTTCTTCTCTGGGACCCTTATTAAGTGCGGCTCCGGCCACGATCAGCCTAGGATCGAGGGAAGCTTTTCTTTATCTCCAGCCCCTGGGTGTAGGGTGGTCGGGGTTAGCGGACTGGTGGAGGAGGGCTTGGGCCACGGGGTCTGCATGAGCATTATCAACTGACCTGCTGAAAATCAGTGAACAGCATTAGGGTGCTGTGTGCATGCATGTGTTTGCGAGGGCGCACCATACAGGCCTGCCTGATATCCGTGGCACCGCGTATTGGTGCGGAGCGAGTGTGTGGGAGCGGCTGGCTGTTATTACTTACACCTCACGGCGGTGTTGCTTTACACGTTGATTCCTTGCCAAAAGAATATTACGTTTGGCACTGGCTTTTACCCGTGCAGCCTTGGGCTACGGTACTCCTTAAAAGTGTTGTAATTATCTGTGTGTACACATTTCTGATATCCTTGTGATCTGGGGTGCACTCTATAACTGTGTGGTATTGAATTATAATAATTGCCGGGGTGGGCTTCCATCTGACAATGTTTCGCACCGCATAAGGGTGCTGGGAGGGTAAAGTAGGATCTTTCCTAAGTGTGCATATTACTGTCATTTTAACATGGTTGGGCCTAGTACTGCTAGTGATATTTCCTAATATTATTTATGCCCAGAAATACATAATGTTCATGTTGTGTTAATAAATGTGTGTGTTAAATACAAATTTTAATGACATACACCACGCGTGAAGTCTCTTTTGTGACGCTCAGTGTATTTATTGTGTGATGCTTTACACACTGCCTCTGTGAAAAGCCTGACAGCTCAGTACCAAGCTACCCAAGGGTGAGCGCACAGTGAGTGCAATCACCCGCCCCCGACGGAAGTGGTAGGTTCTGCCTGGCTGGACCTCACCACAAGCAACCAGAACGTGCCGGGTCTAACAAGAGGCTGTTAATGTTATTTTGTTTTTGTAAGCGTTTCTCCGTGCTTTTCTATTTCAGAATGCCCTTATATTTATCTCCATTAATTCCTAGCAAGTCTTTGCTGTCCCACGTTGTTGATAGATTTTGAATTGTTTAAAAATCTTATACAATGTTTGCCTCTAACTAATAACTGTTTTACAAGCATTTTAAGAATCAAGCAAAAAAAAAAAAAAAAAAATTATATATATATATATATATATTCACTGAAAAAAACATAGGTTTTAGGGACAGTTATAGTTAGTTGGACATTTCACTCGTACAAAACCCGTGAAATTCCCCGTTATAGTTAGTTCAGCTAACTATAACTCGCGCCCCCGCAATGCACTGCTGATGACGTCACATATTACATCACTCATGACATGGTCAGTGACATCACTGATGACATCTCAAATGACATCACTGAGACATCATCCAATGACTGTGTGTTTCTGTAAAGTTTAAATATTTTTAATATATATAGGGAAAGGCGTATTGAAGAATGAGTCGGTGTATAAGTGTCTGTATGGATGATTTAGTAGGTGCGTGACTAACTCTATAAGTGAGTGATTAGACGTATCTTACTGAATGCATGGGTTAGTGACTAAACTGGGTGAATGTCTGTATCCGTCTGTCTGTTGCTGTGTAAGTGGCTGCATGGGTTTGTGAATAGCTACATGAGTGTTTATATGAGTTATTCATTGGTTCTCTGAGTATCTCTATGGGTGCCTGAGTGTTTGTGTGGGTGGGGTGTGTGCGACTGTGCATAGATGTATGAGTGGGTGATTCACTGGGTGGATGGTTTCAAGCGTGCATCTGTGATAGACTGTATGGGTGGGTAAGTGTGTGTAAGAGTGTGTTAGTGAGTGAATATATGTCCCAGTGGTACATGTGTGAGTAACTACATATGTGAAAGGCAGTATATATGTGTGTTGGAGTATATAAATAGCTATAAGCGAGAGTGTGTGATTGTGAGAGTGACTGTATGGATGAGTGTGTGCTTGTATCAGTGATTGTATAAGAGCGTAAGAATGTGCTAGTATTTGTATGAATAAGTGAGCTGGTGTGTGTATATAACTGTATAGGTGAGTAAATGGCAGTGTGTTTAATTATTTGCATGACTGACTAGGTGTGTGAGTACCTCTATGGATGAGTGGCGGTGTTTGAGTGTCTATATAGGAGTATGAGTGCATATGATAGTCCTGTACTGAGTGACCATAAGTATGAGTGACTGTACGGGTGAGTGAGTGGATGTGTGTGTGTAGACCTAAGAATCAGTGAGTGGGTATGTAGTTATTGGTGTTGGAGTGTCTATGGTTTTGCGAATGGCAGTCTGTAATTTAGAGTGGGTGTATCAAAGGTTATATTAGGGTGTGAGGAGGTGCATCAGATTATCACGTGGATGATGTCATCAGTGATGTCATTTGAGATGTCATCAGTGATGTCATCAGTGATGTCACTGACCATGTCATGAGTGATGTAATATGTGACGTCATCAGCAGTGCATTGCGGGGGCGCGAGTTATAGTTAGCTGAACTAACTATAACGGGGAATTTCATGGGTTTTGTACGAGTGAAATGTCCAACTAACTATAACTGTCCCTAAAACCTATGGTTTTTTCAGTGAATTTCAAAGGTTTTTTAAATGCTAATTTCTAACTATAACGTGTCTGAAACCTATGGTTTTTTCAGTGAATTTCAAAGGTTTTGTAAATGACAATTTTTAAATGTATTAATTGTTATATTTATTTTTTTGATACTGATTTACAACATTTTTTAAAACTATTTATTTTTAGATATTTTATTTTTTAAATTACATTGTAATTACATTATACATTACATAATATACTTTCTCAGAATGAATTACTTTAGTTTAAATACTTTGCAAATAGGCAATAGACTTTTAAGTACAGTAGTTACAGTTGTTGCAATGGGCAACACAATTTCAAACACAATGCAACATTGAGCTCAATGTGAATTTCTAGTTAAATGCAATTAGTTACTTTATGGATTACTTTTCTAACCACAGGACTGGATCCTAGATTCAGTCCTGGGACATCTCCTGTAAACAGTTGAGTAAAAGCGTTTTGGTTACAGTAGTGATTTTTAAGGGATATTATTGTATTTTAAAAGTTGACACTTAGAAACTTTTTCACATAGAATCACCAATGTTATCCTATGGGAGGAAATTCACTTAGCAGGTAAGTAGTGTTATCGTTACTTTTTCTTACTCAGTGGTGGATCCTGGATCCAGCACTGGTGCATCTCCTGTAAACAGTTGAAAGAATGCGTTTAAGTCATACAGGCGATTTTTAAGGAATATTTGTAGTATGTGAAAATCGACACTTTGAAACTTTTCTGCTGAAAACCAGACAATGGATTCCAATGGAAGGAAATTCAAGTTACTGGTAAGTACGGTTAAAATTACTTTTCAGGATTAGTACTGGGCTCAAAGATGCAGCACTGAGGTCTCTCCTGATAACAGGTGAGTAAATTGGAATTCGTAGTTCTGCTGATTTTAGAGGAATATTTGTAAGTTTCAAAAATCGACAAACTTTTGTCAGCAAAAAGCAGGCAATGATATCCTATGGAAGGAAATTCAAGTTACTGGTAAGTACGGTTAAAATTACTTTTCAGGATCAGTACTGGTCTGAAAGATGCAGCACTGAGGTCTCTCCTGATAACAGGTGAGTAAATTGGAATTAGTAGTTCAGCTGATTTTAGAGGAATATTATAAAGTTCCAAAACTCAACACTTAGAAGAATTTCCAAGTGAAACCAGTCAATGTTAGCCTATAGAAGGAAATTCAAGTTACTGGTAAGTACGGTTAAAATTACTTTTCAGGATTAGTACTGGGCTCAAAGATGCAGCACTGAGGTCTCTCCTGATAACAGGTGAGTAAATTGGAATTCGTAGTTCGGCTGATTTTAGAGGAATATTTGCACAATGGTGAAGGAAGGGGGTGGGGCCTGAGGTGACATGTCTGCAAACACGCCCTGTGGCGCGTTTTAAGTTGGAGAATTAATTCCTCCTCAATCCCGAGGGTCCCTAGGGGCCAACTAGCCCACCAGGTACCTCCAGTATGCGCCAGAGAGCTGCATTGCAGAGAGGTGTTCAGAGGCCACGCACCTTTTTGCACCTCTCTGCAACGCAGCTCTGTGGCGCTTTCTAGACGTATCTGGTGGGCTAGTTGGCCCCCAGGGACCCTCAGGATTGAAGGGGATTTAATTCCCCCATCTTAAAACGCGCCACGGGGCCCGTTTGCACACATGTCACCTGAAGCCCCGCCCCCTCCCTTCACCACTGTGCAAACGCGCCCCGTGGCGCGTTTTAAGTTGGGGTATTAAGTCCCCTTGAATCATGAGGGTCTCTGGGGTCCAACTAGCCCACCCTGTACCGCCAGTATGCGCCAGGGAGCTGCGTTGCAGAGAGGTGTAAAAAGGGGCGTGGCCTCTGTACACCTCTCTGCAACGCAGCCCCCTGGCGCATACTGGAGGTTCCTGGTGGGCTAGTTGGCCCCCAGGGACCCCCAGTATTCAAGGGGAATTCGTTCCCCATCTGCAAACGCGCCAGGGGCGTTCCCAATGCCGCGGCATTGGGAACGCCGCTTATGAATCACTCCAAGTCTCCCAACAGTTGAGACCGCACTCCACATAAGGTGAGTTTCCACTCTTTTATTCAAATTGGCATGCAGCTTTCCATCCCCGGATCAGTCCCGGCCTTACGCGTTTCGAAGCCATTGATGCTTCTGCTTCTATTAACTACTATTCCCAGCGTGCATCAGTGTAAATGAAATGAGGCACACCTGAGGCCCAATGAAAAAAGAACAGCACGCAAAAGTTTGGTGGTTGCATCGGAAATCGTCTGCTGACATCGGCCTCTGATGAGAAGCATCAATGGCTTCGAAACGCGTAAGGCCGGGACTGATCCGGGGATGGAAAGCTGCATGCCAATTTGAATAAAAGAGTGGAAACTCACCTTATGTGGAGTGCGGTCTCAACTGTTGGGAGACTTGGAGTGATTCATAAGCGGCGTTCCCAATGCCGCGTGAGACGACGCACCAACGAAAAACCAAACGGACCCGCAAGAGTGAACTTTGCACTTTTGAAAAGGCACATTAAGGACTTTAATCGCTGGCATGCATAGTTCTATCCTGAAGCCCACCGGAGGGCTGAAAAACTTTGTCCCACAAATGATGCAGCAGGCAAACCTAATGGAGGGTGTGAAAGGATGTAAATTAACTACTATTCCCAGCGTGCATCAGTGTAAATGAAATGAGGCACACCTGAGGCCCAATGAAAAAAGAACAGCACGCAAAAGTTTGGTGGTTGCATCGGAACTCGTCTGCTGACATCGGCCTCTGATGAGAAGCATCAATGGCTTCGAAACGCGTAAGGCCGGGACTGATCCGGGGATGGAAAGCTGCATGCCAATTTGAATAAGAGTGGAAACTCACCTTATGTGGAGTGCGGTCTCAACTGTTGGGAGACTTGGAGTGATATATATATATATATATATATATATATAAATAAATAAATAAAATCAAAAATATCAGAGATGGTTCATTCGAAAATCAAACAATCAGGATTCTTGTAGAGCACGACTATTCACCCGTTAGGGTCTCAAAGCGCAGGGGGTGGAGGGGAGGCTGAAATCAATCTTAGACAATACATATTTGCAAATTGATCAGCTGTCTCCATCTCCGCCCTCCTAAATCCCCAACTTGCCCCTCTAAACTGCCACAGAGTGTCTTTCTACCGTTACTTAGCAAGTACACACCTCTTCTGACAACACCACTTAGTCAATCATCATAGCTTTACATCATTCCTACAGCCTATTATGTTACCAGAAAATAAGGGTCCTACAGAAGCTTCAGGGCTCCCAATGTTCTATGGTACATTAGGGATGGTGTTTGAACTTTAATACAATGTATTAGGGGTTTCTATACAACCTCAAACGTGTTACTTCATCTAGCAGATCAGGTGAGAGCATCTCCGGTGCTATCAGCAACCAGAGTCACTTCAACTAGTCCTTCAAAGTAGGTGAGGTTGTCCGTTGTGCTGCTATTTATTTATCCGCTAATAGCTTAAGGGTTATATGCGTCTGATGATTTTTCATGATTCCTGCAATATGTATAGTCCTCAAACCAAGAAGAATAAATACTATATCAGTGGGTAACCTAAGATGCAGCCACTTTTGATGAGACTTAAAATTTATTTCCAATAGGTTGTAATTTTTAGACAATCCCATCAAATGTGAATTTTGTCTTTTTCACCCCTCCACCACCCATTTCCTTTAAGTACCAATGGAGTATTAGCTTGTAGAGGGTTTCCCTGTGCTCTGTACTACATCAAGCACGCTGGCGGTACCTCCACGTTGTTTGCCATTGGTTGTGTGATAAGACCTGATCCAGTGTGCTCTCTCATCTAGCCATATATGGCCATTACAGTTGTGCATATTGTAGATGAGTTCTTTTTGTAGGTTTAGGTGTGCAAAAGAGCTTTTCAAAAGATGTCATATTTCTTGTTGCAGCCACCTTAATTGGAGATAGTGAGGATGAAGACTTAGGACCCGATTAAGAGTTTGGGGGTGTGGGAGAGGGCCGCCATGCCACCACCCCGCTCCCATACTGCCAAACAGGACCACTGTCCGCCTGCCAGATTACGAGTAATTTTGTGGTCTGACGGGCGAGCAGCGTGGCGGTCCCGCGGCGGTGCAGCACAAAGGCTCATTTGTGAGCCTTAGAACTGCACAGCCACGGGACCGCCAATGCACGTTTCTGCACAGCATGGAACTTGCAGTCCATACAGTGCAGGAACAGGGGGTGTATGCACACAGGGTGGCACAACATGTGTCCCCCTGCATGCACCCCCATACACAGGGACAAGAGGGGGCCCTGCAGGGCCCCCTTTGTTTCCTCACCGCCAATAGTTTCATGGTGTGAGAACCGACATGAGACTGCTGGCGGTGAGGAAACTCGTAATATGCTTGGCGGTGTTGCAGCAGCACCAGCAAGCATATTGCACCCTCAAGACCACTGTGCCAACGCTAGGGATTATTGATCCCTGGCGGTTCTCTGGAGGTCCGAACACCATACTCGTAATACGGCGGTCAGACCGCTGGTGCGGCGGTCCCCGACCGCCACCGCACCTCCACTGCCAGTTTGGCGGTCTCATGGACCACCAAAGTCGTAATCAGGTCCTTAATCACCCACGATAGGAACATATTACCCAAACATACGTCAGTGACCCTCTCTCCATACCTGAAAGGTCTCACCTTCCAATACAGGAGTAAAATCAGGGTTATGATGTATACGACTGTAGAGGAATGGGAATGTCATGAGGGAGCGAATCGTCTTTGAAATGAAGCAAATGTTGGTCTGGATTGTATAGGAAGTCATATCAGGTCCCAAAGTGACCTCTCGTAATGCTGGTTTCATATGTGGCCAATATATTTCAGTGTCCCTCAGGGTCTATTCAAAAGTCACTTGCAATTGGGCATCCACAAAGTAACATTCTATGTTGGGCAGCCCCAGTTCACTCTCAACTTTAGCTAATCTCATTACTTTTCAGGAAAATTCTAGGTCTCCCACCATCCCAAATGAATTTGTCACAAGAAACTTGCACTTTGTCAATTTTTGATTTGGGCAGAGTTATTTGCAAGGTTTGGAACAGGTATAGCCATTGGCTGAGGACGTTCATTTTCAGCACTGTGACCATCCCCAGCCAATATACAAAGAGCAGGCACAATCTTTACAGAATGGCCTTGAGTTCCTTGAAAAGGGCAGGGTAGTTTGACTTGCACAAGCCCAGCATAGAAGGAATGATATGCACTCCAAGGTATTTGATTTGATCTTTCACCCATTTGAATGATAAAAGTACATTCTAGGCTTGTACTAGCTTCAGCGTCAAGTCCCACCCCATTAATTCCGATTTCAAGGAGTTCATCTGAAAACAATGATTCTTTTGTACGGTTTCAGTATGTCTAGAACTCTTGGAATTCAAAATCTCTGGGTTCCTATGTGTCAAGAGTAGATCATCAGTGAATAAATTTATCATATGATCCGTTGATCTACCAATCAAAGTGAAAAAAGAGAGGAGAGAGTTCCCCTACTAAAACATAAGGGAGTTGATTTCTTACAATTTACTGAAACTCTTGAAGAGGGTGTTCCATAGGATGGCATAAATGTTTCCACATTATTGGGCCTAATCCCACCTTGAGTAAAACATTTTAGAAGAATTACTACTTTACACGGTTAAGCTCTTTTACAGCGTTTAATGAAAGGGTAGCCATGAGGGGTTTTCTTTTATTGGACATCTCTATTTGATGCAAAATTCTGAGGACATTATTAAACATCTGTCTATTTTTTATTTATTTTTAATCTCTGTTGGCTAGGGTCTATAGAGAATGCCATACATTTTCTAGGTGGTTAACTAATATCACTGTAAATATTTTCGGACCAGTGTTAAAAAAAGAAACAAGTCTGTAAGACGAACACTAGTTAGAGGGTTTGCCCAGTTTATGTAATCTCCGGTTACCTCATCAAAGGGGAGCTTGTCCTTCTCTGGAGAAATCAGCATGGCTAATTCAGCGATCAACAAATTATTGAAGGATTTATAGAAAAACTTTGTAAGAACATCCGACCCAGTGTCTTGTTAACCTGAATATTTTTAATTACACTTGCCACTTCCACCTCAGATATCGGTTTCTCTAAAGCATCCCGATCAGACCATCTCAATGTTGGGTGAGTGATGCTTTCGAATAAATCATCTACTGTTATCAATCTACCTTACCACATACAGATCTTTAAATAAAGAACACATGTTTTTTCGCTTCCCAAGTTCAGAGATTGAAAGGCAGCCTCATATGTCACAGACATTTGGAATTCCAGTTTAAGATTCTGCTATCCATAATCTGACCGCTGCCATCTTCTTGATTTTATTGGCTTTTACATAGAATTTCTGTCTACACTTCGTTAATATCTGCTACCAACCTCTCCTGCACCAGTGCCCAATTTATTCTCTGCCTGCCTTCAATAACAATGCATTTGCCCCTACCCACCACCTTTAATGCCTTTAAGGTATCCCAAACAGCTGAGAGCTAAACATCATTGATCTTGTTGATTTCAAGATATACCTGAATGTGTCTGCTGAGGTCGTGCTCATATAGCCCATCCTTTATTTTTATATCAAACTTCCATGTCTCTCTCTTCAGTGTCCCTCTCAAAAGTCAGGTTGGTGGCTTAGTGGACTACTGCGTCCACTCTAAGGGCCTGTGTTTGACCTCATGGTCACAAGTTCAAATCAGGGCAGGTACACTCAGCCTTTCATCCTTCTGAGGTCGATAAAATAGGTATCATTGAGTTGTGTAACAATAAACATCTGTTATTCAGCACCAAGATACCCTTCTGGGTGAACATGCACTTTAAAAATACACGTTATGCTACGTTATATTCCCCAGAATATGCCCTAAAGAGATATCCCAAATGACTGGGATGTCATCAGGTGTTGAGATGCTGGTGTCAACGTTCTCATTTAATCTAATGAGAGTGTAAGAGCCCTAAATAATATCTATACTTGAGTAGGTTCTGTGACTTTATGAGATCAAAGTATAGTCCTTAACCATCCCATCCATCCAGTTTTTTTTTGTTTTATTTAAATTTAATAATAAACTCAATTTCGAAAAACACATTATAACTTAACACTTCAAGGTATTTAAATTAAATACATAACTCTTAACTAAGTTTACTAAAAAGTAAATACAATAAACAGGGTGTTTTATTTTTAAACTATTGCTTAAAAATGAATATATTTAAATTAATATACTCAATTTATTCTATTATTTATTACACATTTGATGAGTTCATGTGCTGAAACATTTTATCTTATTTGATTCAGGTTAACAAATATTTAAAATACTTTGCAGTTACATTAAAATATTTTAAAATAAATAAAACTTTGTTTCCACTAAGAAGATCTCCACCAACAGGAAGTAGATCTCCACCATAGGGAGATCTCCACCAACACTTGGAAATTCTATTGTAGCAGGATCCATTTGATTATTTGAAGGGGTAGAAATATATAACTGTACACCTAGATGTGGAGAGCTGTATTTAAGTTTAGGAGTAGATTTACAGGTGAGTAAATAAGCACATGCATATTTACATTTGTGAATCGGCCCCAAACAGAGGATAGACAAGGTGTTGAAGTAGTGGGGGACTGCAAAAGGGAAACAAGATAGCTGTTATCCTCTTTAAAAAATAATTAAACAAAAGCCAACAGTGATTATTTGAACATTAAGAGCATTCACTAGGAGAAAGTTTATCCAGACACGGACTATATTTTTCTCCAAAATCTTATACAACTACTTACAACAGAAATATTCTTTTAGATGTGAGCACTTCTAGTGGGTTCTAAATAACCATTGAATGCTTTTTGATATGGAGAGCATGATAATATTTTGACACAACTATGGAATGGTATCACAAGAGCTCCAAGGTATTCAGAAGCACATTTTGCATCTGCCCATAATCTTCCTGACGAAAAGAAAATGTATCTTGCCCTTTTTTTTTAATCCTCGAGGTTGAAAGGTGTTTTTGAACCAGTATTTGTCTTATTTTTATCTAATACATTAGTTTAAGAGAAAAATTTACGAAATTGCTTCTGGAAAGCTGATTAGCATGAATCTTATAGCTCTAAATGAATTGCAAGTTGTAAACATTGCATGAAAAAAAAATCTGCTATTTATGATTTGAAGTGGTGTACAAGTTCTTTTAAACTGGACGTGGATCAACTATTTAGCACAGGTTTGTAAAATGCAATATTGATAATTGTAGGGTATTTCTTTTCTCTAGTTTGTTCTTGTATCACTTGTGAAATAGGCTGTGCTTTTATATTGTAAGTACTACGTTTTCGTTTATTATATTTCTAAAAAATAATGAATGAATAAATGATACTTGTTTCTCCATTAGTTGCACAACGCTGTTAGGCAATTGTTTCTTCTCCTGTCACTGACTGGGAGTCCATGAACTTTCAATGTTAGAAGGATACATCTTAGCAGCGCATTCATAAAGTAACAGAATGCTAAATTAGCCATATTATTATTTTACAAAGAAAACACTATACAGTAACATAAAAAGCACTAAAATTATTTTGAAAACTTATTAAAGTACTTATTAAATTTGTACCTATTTTGATGCATATAAGCAACTATTGTATTTTATTTTGCCAAAAAATAATTTAAACATGAACTTAATTGTTACAGCAATTAATAAAATTATATGCAGACATTTAAAAAAAGATATTCTGTGTAGCCTTAAAAATGTAACAGAAATTTTCTTTCGACTGCAGATTTCCTTATTTTTACCACACAGTTAATTAATCATTAAGGAGAGCACTTCATCTAGAGCGCACCACAGCTAGACTTTTCTTGCAGTCTAACACTTTTAAAAATTGATTTTAGCATTTGGATTGAATCTTGAGAGGCCACTGGGTCCAGTAAATGCTGATATTTTTTAACTTGTTATTTTTGAGGCATTATTGAAGACCGAGGTTTTGTCAGAAAAAACACAAAACAAAAAAACCCCAACAACTGCACCTGAATCAGTTTAGCTTGAAAAGTAATGCAACACATTTCACATTGTTACTGACGAGGAAATAGAAATCTAACATAACCATTAGGAGTCTCATGGGAAACCTGATTTTGGGGCTAGTGGGAGCTTGCACCCAAATTTGGAGTCTAACTTCTATGCAATTACCACATCCAGCATTCTTTCCCATGCATACATGTTTCCCCACAAAAAACCTTTGTAACAAAAAATTGGAAAGCTTGCAATATTCAGAATTTCTCAGCTAGGAAAGTGGGAAAAATATGCACTAGAACCAAGGTATACCCATTTTTGAGCTGCTGAACTTAGAAGAGGGATGTAAAACCATACAAGGCAGTAGCGGTATTTAGAGGTTCTGGGATTATCACCCAGAATAACAGACAACTGTGAAAGTGAAATCAGTGGCAGTTTAACTAGACAAGACAAAGCTTGTAAACACATTGATCCGTGCTATCTTGTAGTGTTAAAGAATGCCTAGTAGCGTTGCTCCATCTAGCATTCTTACATTTCCTCCATCTGTGAGAGAGTCATTTAACAGATTCCCTAGGTACCTTTTTTCATTTGTAAATCCCTTGTGAAATGTTATCAAAACCCTTAGAAGGATGTTCTGACATCTTTTATGAAAACTGTCTGCACTATATTCTTTAAAAAAAAAAAAAAACCTTCATCCTGTAATGGGGTCCATAATAACCTTTACTTACACCAACTAGGAAAGCAAGAGGTAGGAACAAACAAGGGAGAGAAATATTTATTTACGGTGGATTCTTCATAACTACATATAAAAGTCGGAGTGGGTCAGAAGACTGGAGGAGGCATGGAAGCATCTTTTAGTGGCCAGCTCATTAACACATCCCAACTATATTTTCACTAATTATTTCTCTCCCCATCACGGACCCCTTTCTTCCTATTACTCTACAATCCACAAGACCGTCAACATTCCACTCCTCCCACAACCCTTCTCACTAAAAGACCCCCAAGAGGAGTAAAATCTCCCAAGAGACAAACTGGAATAGCTGTTCTAAATGCAAAATTATATGAATCAGCTCTATGATAACACAACACAAGCTAAGAATTATTCTGCACACCTTGTTTCAGCTGCAACACTGCTTGTGAACAAATCAAGATATCAGCTAACGGACAAGCTAAGAATTATTCTGCACACTTTGTTTCAGCTGCAACACTGCTTGTGAACAATTCACGATATCAACTAACTGTCTTTCCACCTGGTCCCCTGGTGTGCCTCAAGGTTCAGTTCTATGTCCTCTCCTTTTCGCTCTTTACCCTATAGCTCTCAGGGACATTATCTCCGTCATTGCTTATTCTTATTGATATACCAATTGTAGGAACATTTTCTTTTTTCCCCTCGCTGTCACCAATCTATAATATTAAATCATCTTACTGCTAACCCACTTTGGATAGCCAAGTGCTCAATGATGCTGAAACAAAAACTGTTTACTTTAATTCTTCATCTAGCCCATCACCCTTACACCTTCAACTCCTTTTCCCGTACTTTGCTGTCAGACCTCTCCTTTCGAAAACCTAGGAGCACCATGGATCCCCATCTTCACTGCTACAAGGCTCCATGTGCGGAACAGAAGAAAGGTTTACCAAAACTTCCCATCTTCTCAGTCAAGTCAACGATCAACACTCTAGTAAAGAGAAAGATGGATTACTGTAATACTTTACTAACTGGTCTCTCTTCTTATTTTGTCTTCGTCTCCTGGACAAAAGTATTTAATTTTGCCCCCATAGTTAGTATAATGTGACCTGATAATCACCTGCCTCACTCTAACCTCATAAAAAAGGATAGCGTCCTCCAAGTTACTCACCCTTCTGTTTATAGCAGTTCACTGGACCTTTCCTGGATACCCATCAGCCCCTAATTGGACGGCACACTATTCCTTTGTCTTTACAATTGGCCACCTTCAATCTCATGCGTTACACAGACTCCCATGTGCCCCACTCATTTCAGATCTTCAAGAAAATAGACTGCACAGTGTGGAATGTTCTCTCTAACTCACCAATTTCAAATGAGCTTTAAAAGTTCAATATCTCAATCTAGAAAACTCTGCCACTTGACTATTCTACCACTCACCAAAAGTTGCAAGTATGAAATATTTACACATACTTTGTAGAATTTGTTGTATAATAACTTCTTCCATATGTTGGTGCTCATCATACAATCTTAAGTTATGACTTGTTAATATGTATAGTACATCTGTAAAGAGGGCTTGCATCTCCATATTTACATGTATTTTGCCTGCCTCTCATACATCCTTTGCTGACTTTAACTTGTACAAGACACAGCTCCGAGCTTTCTTCTGGGAGCTGGACAGAAAAAGCACATCTCTTCCCAAGTGTCCTCTCTCTTCTGGGTTCAATTCTCAAAAAAAAGTTTGTCGCTGTGATTTTGACCTTTCTAAGAGAGCTTGGCTTGGCTTGACGGTGAACATCTCTCTGCTTCAATAGCTTCCTAGCAGAGTGCTGCATTCAACCCATTTTCTCGAAGTAAAAGCTTGCAAAACCAGTAAGGCCTAAATTGGTGCAGAGGTGCGGAAGTCCTATTTCTAGACAACTATTAAATACAAGTACATAAGGGTTATCTTATCAGCTCCACAAGTAGGCGTGATCCGATGGATCTATAAGTTGTTCAAACTTGTATGTCTGATTCATTTTTGCAAAGCCCTTTGAGTGTGTACTCTAAGAAAATGGAGTGAGCTGTGAACTCTGGTTGCATTAATTATAGCATTTCTGATATGAAAATATGTACGTTTGCAAAATGTAAAAATCTGAAGCAATTAAAATGCTCCTTAATTATATAAAAACACATGGATAAGCATGAAAGCAAGATTGTGGATTGATTGCTTTCAAAATAACATGTACACAATTTGAAAAAAGGTTTAGCTAAACTACTGTACAATTCCATTTCTCCAATGAATCTTTCAGTAAAACATGTTCGATGCACACCAATATTTACTAAAAATAAAAGTGGTTAATAATGCAGAATCAGTGCAAGCCAATATGGGCCACATGCAAAGAAATTAGGGGCCCAATTCTTACAAAAAGTCACTGAAGTGTACCCACAGATATATATATATATATATATATATATATATATATATATATATATATATATATATATATATATATATATATATAGTCATATTCATTGGAAAAACAAAGGTTACAGGGACATTATAGTTAGGAAATAGAATTTAAAAAACCTTTGAAATTCACTGAAAACATCAACGGTTACAAGGATGTTATAGTTAGGCTCAGATTTTACTCGTACAAAACAAAACCAGTGAAATTCAGCCATTATATTTACTTGAGCTAACTCCAACTGACCCCCCCCAATGCACTGCTTATGACCTCACATATTACATCACTCATGACATGGTCACTGATAACATCATCTAGTGATTGTGGGTATTTTCTAAAGGTTTTTCTGTGTTAAACGTATATACTAAAGTACCACAAAAGTTACATTAGTATACTTTGTGTACTGCTAATTAGTGATTCCTTTTTTAACATAGTTTATGCGAGTCACTGTCTGAGTGGGTGTCTAAGTGACTGTACAGGTGTGCGAGTAGCTGTATGGGTGTATATGTGGGTGTCTGGGTAGCTGTGAGGGTGACTTAGTGGCTGTGTGAGTAGCTGTATTGGCAACTAAGTGGGTGTGTCTGTGGCTGTATGGGTGAGTGAGTGGCTGTGTGAGTGGGTGTATTGGTGTGCTAGTAACTGTATAGGTGAGTGAGTGGGTGGGTGGTTGGCTGGATGGATGGCTGATTGGCTGTATGAGTGAGTGACTTGGTGTGTAAGTGGCTGTATGGGTGAGTGAGTGGCTGTTTGAGTGAGTGTTTGGTTAAGTGAGTTGATTTGTGACTGGCTGTATGGAAGAGTGAGTGTCTGCAGGATTGGCTGTAGGGGGGTGAGTGGCTGTTTGAGTGGTTTTATGGATGTGTGAATGAGGACGTAAGTGGTTGTGTGGGTGTGTGTGTGTGTGTGTGTGTGTGTGTGTGTGTGTGTGTGAGTGGCTCTGTTCAGAGGCTGTATGGGTGAGTGAGTGCGTGTGTGAGTGGCTGTATAGGTGAATAACTGTCAGTAGCTGTACAGGTGTTTGGCTGTGTAAGTGGCTATATGGGTGAGTGACTGGTTGTTATGATAAGGCTATGTGGGTGTGTGAGTAGCTTTATGGATAAGCTGAGCCCAGCGAGCTATCGTCCCATTTCCCTTTTGCCCAGTGTGGTAAAAGTTTGTGAAAAAGTGGTGAATAAACAGCTTACTGATTTTATCAAAAGCTCGGGCCTATTACATCCGGCCCAATCTGGGTTCAGGGCCTCCTATAGCACCGAGTCAGCTCTAGTGGAAATTTCTGAGGCCATCCGGGATTGTTTGGATGCTGGCGGGAGGGCAGCTCTGATTTTGCTGGACCTCCTCTTTTATGGAAGCTTCCCCCCTCAGTTTAGAGAAACACTTTGGCCGCCTGATTTCTCTATGCTAGCCTCAACGGGGCAACCCGCCAAGAATCTGGGGATCTGGTTTGAGGAGAACCTCTTGTTCTCTACCCAGATCAAGAAGCTAGCCGGGAACTGTTTCGGGTTACTCAAATCCCTCAGGAAATTTCTACCACTTCTTCCCAGGGCTGCTAAAGAAACGGTCACCTGAGCCCTAATTTTATCACGTATTGATTACGCCAATGCCCTGTACCTTGGCCTCCCGGGCTACCTGCTCAACAAACTACAAGTAGTCCAGAATGCGGCGGCCATGCTTCTCTTTAACATCCCTATCAGAAGCAGTGTGAGACAACAGCTGCGCGCACTTCACTGGCTACCCGTGGCCGAACGAGTTAAGTTCAAAGCTCTGGTCATAGCACACCGTGTCCTGCATGCTTCAGGTCCAATTTACTTGCGGAAGCGCTTTACTTTCTACACTCCTTCTAGACAACTGCGCTCTGCTTCTCAACTCCTGGCTCATGTCCCCCGCTTTCGACTGCAAAGGATGGGCGGCAGTTCCCTTGCCTTGAAAGCTGCTCTGGCTTGGAATTCGCTGCCTTTCGCTCTCCGTAGCATTCAGGATCCCATTCTTTTTTTTAAAAATCTGAAAATGTTCCTCTTTATCTAATTAACTTTCCCTCACTCCTCAAGGTTCGCGCTGGGGCACTCCTCGGAGTATCTGTGCGCGCTACAAATACCATAACATAACATAAGCGAGTGGTTGTGTAAGTACTTGTATGGGTGTGTGAATGGGTATATAAGTGGTTGAAGGGGAGTATGAGAGGTTGTATGGGGGTGTGAGTGGGTATGCGAGTGGTTCAGTGGATAACGTCATCAGTGATGTCATTGACCATGCCAGGAGTGTTGCAATTTGTGGGGTCATAAGCAGTACATTGCAGGGATGCAAGTTATAGTTAGCTCAGGTAAATATAACTGCTGAATTTCACTGGATTTGTATGAGTGAAATCAGAGTCTAACTAGAACATACCTGTAACCTTGTTTTTTTTCAGTGAATTTCTATGTTTTTTAAAAATTCTATTTCCCAACTAGGGGAGAAAGGGGCGTGGCCTCCCACAAGCTCTCAGCAATCTCGCTGTATGGGACTTACTGGAAGTAACAGAAGGGGTTCTTGGCCCACAAGGACCCTCAGCATCCAAGAGGACTTCGTCCCCCAACAAGTGGAGCACCAGGAGGAGCATTTGCAGAGTGGTGGAGAAAGGGGGCGGGCTTCCCGCAAGCTCTCAGCAATCCCACTGTGCAGGACATACTGGAAGTAACAGGAGGGGTTCTTGGCCCCCAAGAACCGTCAGCATCCAGGGGACTTCATCCCCAAACAAGTAGTGCACTAGGAGGAGCATTTGCAGAGTGGTGGAGAAAGGGGGAGGGCCTCAGATGAGCTCTCAGCAATGCTGCTGTGTGAGACTTTTTTTTTTTTTTTTTTTATTTTAAACTTTTATTAAAGCAAAGTCTCAAATTAACACAGACTCTCGCCTACAACCCTTCGGGCCGGCTGCTCAATAATTCCCAGCAATGAACACAGGTATTTAGCCAACAACCCAAGGGGCAGGCAGCAGTCTTCAATCACAGGTTATAGTAAGTCCATCATTTAAAAATCACACATGTTGCACGAAACCCACCATTCCATGACAACAATCACAATGTACTTTCGGCCTCCCTAAGCAGGTTACTACACACATCACCCCAGGGCTAATACCCCCCAGTTGCACCAGCAAGGAGGACCCCATGAAGGTCTGACCCGTCTCTCCACTTTTGCCGTCGCCACTCAACAAGGCAGATGCGGACCTATACCAGTAGGAATGTGTCCTGGGGAGTTATGTTTCGTATGTATGGGTTCATTCTCCAGGGTCATGGGTTCGCGTGACAGAGATGGCAGCGGCCGCCTCCTCTGAGGCTACCTCTTTAGTGAGCAGATACGTAGTGTATAGTCCCCAGAAGTTCTTTGGGCCTGTTCCTGGGAGGTAATAATTCACTAAAGGTCTCAGTTTGGGTGCTGCAATAAAGCATGTCATGCGACCATTGCGCCATTGTGGGTACAGGACCCTTCAGCCAACACATTGCCACGCGCCGCTTTGCTACCAGCAGACCCATATCAACTAACCTGCGGATCGCTCTGGGCAGTCGTTTAGAGTACCCTAGAAGAGCCAGGGCCGGGTCAGGGGAAAGCTTCACACCCACCACTCTGCCCAGTTCCAGGAAGATCTGCTCCCAAAATCTATACACTTCAGGGCAATGCCAAGCTAAGTGGACAAAGTCCGCCGAAGGCGCACGACATCTGTCACAATCCGAGTCCTCCCGTAAACCATAGCGACACAGTCTCTCTGGAGTATAATACGCTCTATTCAAAAACTTGAAGTGGACAAGCCTATGTCTGCCGTGTAGCGAAATGCGCCGGGTACTGGTACAGCAATAGGACCACATAGAATCATCTATTTCCTCGTTCGCCCTATGTGACATTGCCAATTTATAAACGTTAGAGACCGCCTTGCGCTGCGTTTTAGCTTTAATAATATAAGATAGTTCCAGCATCTCCGGCGGTTCCTGCAGATCGTCCCCCAGCACCTCCCGTAATGCTCTCCGCACCCTGTGAAATTGAAATCTCTGGAGCAAGTTGCTGCCAGCAGCGGATCCCCCCACGTCTTCCCAGGTCCTCGCTATCCCATCATTGAACAAGTCTTGCTGTGTGAGACTTACAGGAAAGGTTGTGTGCCCCCCCCCCCCCCCCAAGGACCCTCAGCAGCCAAAGGGACTTCATCCCCAACCAGCTGTACGCCAGAAGGCCCCTTTGCAGAGTAGTGGAGAAAGGGAGCGGGCCTCTGACGACTTCACATGGGGCCGGACGTTTTTAGAAAATTTATTAGAGAAGGGGGGCGTGGCTGCCCCCCCCTCCCCCCCTCCCCAGGCTAATTTCAGCCCCGGGTATCCCATCTCTGGGGCCCAACATTTTATTTAAATGTATTTTTTATTAGGGGATGGGGGCCACGTGGCTCCACTCCCCAGGCCGATTTTGGCCCTGGGGACCCCATCCCCTGGGGCTGGGCCTTTTTGAAAATTATATTCATACTAGGGAAGGGGGGGCAGCAAACAGCTATATGCCGGGAGTGGGCACCCTGGGACTTGGCAGGAGTCGACCTGGGTAGGGGGGGGTGCAGTCCCCAGGGCTCTCTATGGCTCCAGGAAGGGGGCCGCGCGCCCCCTCCTTTCAGTTAGTAGGGCCTGCCTCGGGGACGAGACCCCCCTCCCACTTTAAAAATGGGATTTGGCCCTGGGAGGTGGTAGACACAGGGGCACCGGGGGGAGTGAGGCACCCTCAATTTTGAAACAGCCCCGTGGAGTTGTGGTCCCCAGGACACGGGGGGGGAATCCATGAGACCCCCCCCATTTGTTTACCACATCTATGGCCGTATCCCCCTGGGACCAGGCCCACTCAGGGGCTTAATAATAGAGTAGCGCAGGAGTCCGCGCTTTTATTTTTCCCGCCAAAATCTTTTTTTATTTAACCTTTTTTTGCCCTGGCCAGGTCTCTCTGGGCCCCCCCAAGAGGCCTAGGGGTCAGGGTATTCCTACCCTGCCCCCTTCTCTTTTTTTAACGTTTTGTGTGGTACTCGGCTGTAGACGAGTCCCAAGATGGCTGCCAACACTTCCTGGTTTGAAGTGTTGGCAGCCAATCAGTTCTCAGCACGAGATCGGGAGGGTTGGCGGAGCATTTGCATCCCTATATATAAATTTGGATTTCGGTTAATATCCCTAACACTACTGAACGGATTTACACCAAATCACAGAAAGGCCCTTCCCATGACCAATATCTACCTTTCTGCCAAATTTGGTTTAATTCCACTCAGCAGTTCAGGCTGTAGCCAGGTCTAAAGTTCCTATAGGAATTAACATGGGGAAAACGTGTTTTGAGACCCCCCCCCCCCTTTTTCTCAGCCCCCGCTTGACAGATCACTCCTAAGCTTTTAAGATGGCAGCTGCAGTCAGCGTCATACTAGTTTTGAAAATTTTGCAAGGATTCGTCAAATGACGCCAACGCTATTGGCAAATGAAAGAATGCTCTTCCTATAGAAACTAGCTCCTAACTAGAACTACCAACCGCCAGTAGGTATATATCTCACATCAACATTTGCTGAGCAATTGCAAATTTACTTTTTCTAGCTCCCCTTTTCTACCCTCACGCTTGTAAAAGCTTTACTCCTGCCCTTCTTCCTAGTGTTGTGTAGTTCCTAGGGATCTGCACGTTTTGGATGACCTAAACTTAGGGCTTGGTGTCAAAACTGACTCCGGACACCCCCACAGGATATGTCAGCCGTTAGACCAGCTAGCTCTACAGTGCCACTACCACCCCCCTGTATTCTACAGTGGTGTAGGTAGTTTCTGGCAACCACCAACATGACAACCCTGATTCCTCAGGGATCGTTGAAAACAGTACAGTACTTTTCGCTCAGTCACCCGTGCTTACTTATTCTCAGAAAATACACAGGATGGGGATTAGGACGTTTTCAATAAGTATTTATTGGTTCAGCGACAATCTTGTGTAAAACATATGTGCTGCGACAATCAGGAGACAGAAGCATACGAAAGAAATTGCAAGTGCTAATATGGTAAACAGCAGATACACTTCTACCATAGTGCTAAGATGATGAACATATACAGTTCAGATAAACAGTAGCATTTGCATACTCCTATAATGCGCGCCCTACATAATTTGCCTAAATGTACCTAGCCTAGATATGTAGGTGTAGCATGTATATATGTGCATATATGTATGTATATAGCCAAGAATGCCCTAGGGAAGCTCCAACCCCCTCACCTGATGGTAGAAAATGAAGGACCCCAGTCTCTGTTCCGAGGATGACACCCGCAAGGGATATCAGACCGCTGCATGTCAAAGATTCAGCATGCAGGACCCCGTGTCAACGTGGAAGGAATTCTCTAATTTGCAGGGGGGAATAAGGGTCTTATATACTAGAGTGGTCACTCCAGGGTTTCTTCTAGAATCGATATGTTTTGAAAACAATCATAAATGTTTTTCCAAACAAATGCGATCATGCACAGCGGGCTGTTGGCCAAGGACGAAAAAAAGTGGTGACCCTTATACAGAATAAGTATGCCGTGCCTGGGGAAATGTTTATGTACGTCAGGTACAGCATTATTATGATAAAATACGAAGAGCCTGTTTACAAAGAAACAGGGCTAACTACTAGGTAAAACGTCACCCCTCAGAACCGATATTGTTGTGTGGACGGGCCAATGTTTGTAAAAGGGGCATACATGACAGGACTAGCCTAACAAACATGACACTGGTACATTTTCAACCTTCTCCAGTGTGGAAGAGATGAGTTGGAGAATATTCTTAAACATATTAGTTATTGGGTATGCAAGTACTCCCAGGTCATTCCAAGCCAGAAACTAGCTCTATCCTCCACCTCTATGTAGATTTGCAGCAAGGAGGCGGAATAAGAGCCTTGATCAAATCTAAACCTTGGTATAGCATGAGCCCTAACATAATCAGAGAGATCTTTATTGTAAGTTTGATATTGTAATTGCATTTATTTAGAGCTTACTACCCCTGACGAGGCGAAGCACTTTTTCGGCAAGTAGCACGCTACTCAGGAACCCATAAAAGATTAGTGGGGAATTAGTATAGTGAAATATAAAATTAATTTGAGCGGTGGATATGTTGGTCTATTATTTAGATTGAAAAGGTTAGTGGAGGGATAGAAGAGGGAAGGGTTTACATTTATATAGAGCTTGCTACTCCTGATGAGGTGTTGGAAGCGCTTTTCGGCGAGTAGTACACTACTCCGGAACCCAATAAGGATTAGTGGTGAATTAGTCTAGGGAAATATTAAATTATTTGGAGTGGTGGACATGTTAGTCTGTTATTTGGATTAAAAGGATAGAAGAGGGAAGGGTCTAGAATTCTTTTTTCATTTTTTGGGGAGTTCATAGCAGCAGGAGGGGGTTTGGGATGAGTAAATGCGTGTTGGAGGGGGAAGAGTCTGAGGGAAGGGTTTAGAATGGCTTGTTTGGGATATCTGAATAGTAAAAGAGGCATGAGATGATGCAAGGAGGGGTCGTGGAGTGAATAGTCTAGGAAGGGTTATTTTGGGGATCATAGTAGTGGTATGGGATGTGGGATGAGTGAGAGTGGAGATAGAGGACATATTGAGAGAGGTATAGGTAGGCTTTCCTGTTTTCAGTTTCTATTTTTGGTAAATTCTGGTGGGGGGTTTTCCAGTGTTTTCAAGTGATTTCAGTACCTTAAAAAAACTGTGGTGATCAGTGGTTACACATTTTCGTGCCATTAAAAACTACAGAAACAGTGTTTTTCCGGTGTTTATGGAACATTTTGCTTTTATTATTGCTTGCTTTCTGCACGGATAGCGCATGGTATGTAGACAGTGTAAGTATAGTGTATATGAGGTCCAAATAGATTTTTGCAAATTAAACTTATTGTAGTACACCATACAATACTTCTTCAGTGAGTCTTTGGTCATGTGCGCTCGCTCTTTCCTTCCCATGTAAACTTCTGTAAAAAGGCCATCTCAACATTGGCACTCGAGATGGGCAATGCCAAAACAGCCAGTACACAATTTGTTAACTCTGGCCACTGACATAGCTTTCCATGCCAATACTGGTTCACTTGAAGATTGCGATCTCAGGGCAGGTTCTGCAACATTTGCGCTGATCTGGGCGCTTATGCCCTCAGAGTTATTAAAGCGGTCAAAAATGAAGCAGCACTTTTGAAACTACTGAGGAAATTCCCCTTTTCGGAAGGGATCTAGAACAGAGTTCCACAGTGAGGTTTCATTCACTTCAAATGCCATTGGTGGTGAAGGGGCATTTCTATGCATCATAGCAAGCCATTTCTCATACATTGTAAAATAAAAGTTCCTGAATTGCTCTTCACCATTGCTTTGCTTACCAAGTGGCAAGCATTCTAACATGGAAAATGTTGCAGTGCCAAAGTCACTAAAGGTGTCGCCCAGCCTACTCTCAAGGAGATGTTTCACATCTACACCAATTATGCTGAACACTTGGCAGACAAGGGTGTTTTCAGACTCTAGTTTTTTTATTATGTCCACTACAGCAGTTATGTTTTTCTGTAAAAATCTAGGAATGCAGTAGAGAGTGTACTTTTTTCACATCACTTTCAATATGTGACCAAAGATCCTCACATTTCTTGCCTTTGGCATCATCACTCAGCAAAAATTCTGTAAACGGTTGCCACATGGATAATATAGCATTGATAGCCCCTTGGACTGAGAACCATCAGCTAAGGGACACAGTTGGGATGGCTCTTTCTTTGATGCCACACAAAGCACCAAATGATAAAGATTTGTGTTTTAGTTTCTGTGCATACGAAAAAGTGCACCAGAATGGACTAAAAATATTTTTCCTTTCTTTGAATGGCATTTAGTTTGTGGTTGTGCAGGTGTTTTTTCAGTGTTTATATGTTTTCACTGGTGAGGGCTATTTCTCTTTCAGTGGGGTTTTATCAGTTATTATAGGTTTAAACCTAAAACCGGACAGCCTAGGTATAGGGTAGTGCATTGGAGAGAGTAGTAAAATGAGGTCTGGCTCTGTATATACTATACCAAAGTAAGGTATAGAGTGCACAGAGTCCAGTGGATCCCCAGAGGTATAGCAGAGGCTAAAGTAGATAATAATTACTCTATTTTGTGGTAGTGTGGTTGAGCGTCAGGCTTATCAGGAGGGTAGTGCTAAGCATTTGTTGTACACACTCAGGCAAGAAATGATGTCACACAGTCTAAAACTAAACCAGACCAATTGTTTGTATAAAAAGTTATTTTGTTGTTTTATTTCTAGAACCAAGATTTACTAAGTAGCAAGTAAGTTAAACTCTTCATACAATGTTACTTTCAGCAATACAGTTAAGACTGGATTTGCAGGAACATTCAGATTACTTTTTCAATTGAGAAAACGATTTGTAAGCTGTTCAAAAATGCTTGTAATTACTTTTGGATTACTTTTAGATTACTGTTCTAGTTTGGGGAAAACACACACTCCTAACAGTTTAAGCAACACAGGACATTTGCAAGCAGGGTTAACTCTTGTGAAAGCAATAGATTACTTTTTGTACAGTACAAGACAGCTAAACACGGTCATGATGAAGCAGTACAATCAAGGTATAAAATATCATTAGGTCGATGGTGCAATCACATTTTTCATAGTTTACTCTGTATCCACACATCAAATATCTACGTTATCAAACAGCGCTGAGGGGGAAATCGGCGAAGGGGGTACAGAGCAAGCCCCTACTTTTATTCCATGGGCCCCAGATTCTCGTCCATTTATGCGGGCAGCCCCTACTTTCGTAAATCACTCTCTCTGCTTGCATACGCCAGTCCATATCGGGCTCCCATTCAGCGTGCCGTAGTGGAGCTCCTCCCTTCCATGTTCTTGCTATATTACGTTTCGCAACCATACAGCCCAAAGAAACCCACAACCTGTCTGAGCGGGACAGGTCAGTGGCCTCCCAGATGTTTAAAAGACAGAGCCGAGGGGAGACATCAATAGATACCTTGCTTATCCGGGACATATCTGATATAACCTTCTCCCAATACCTCTGAAGGACCGGACACTCCCACCACTGATGTATGTAGGTACCGATATGACCGCATCCCCGGGGGCAAGCCGGGGAGTCAAGTATCCCCCCATCTTGACCAGCGACGAACTAGTATAGTATACTCAATGGAGTAATTTAAGTTGAATGAGTTTAAAGCAGGAGTGGCTTGCCACCTTGCGAGGGGAGGCGAGGGCCTCCCGCCAATCGTTGTCGTCTATATCTCCTATGTCTGTCGCCCATTTTGAACGAGTTTTCTCCTGGGTGTCTGGTGTGTTATTCAGGATTTTACGGTAGGTTAATGAGATAGCCTCTTCTCCTGGAGATAGTCGTCCAAGAGTCTATCCTCCAGGGGTGTGGAGACTGGCAAGTCTGTCCCTTTAGGAATTGCTTTGCGAAGAGCATTGCGGGCTTGAAGAGAACGAAAGGTCTCCTCTCCCTGCAGCTGGTAATCTCTCTGCAAGTCAGTGAATGTAGTCACCCCACCCGCCTTCCACATATCTCCGACCTTAGATAGGCCAATCAAGTCCCACTTATCGAACCCTGGTTGCTTAGACAACATCCCCAGTCGGCAAGAGTCAAGCAGCGGAGTAACCTGCGTGATCCTATCTTTCCATCCAAGAGCAGCTGTTGCTTTATTCCATAGAGTAACCGTGGTGGAGGTTGGGGTGAATCTGGGCGCGTATTTCGCACCACCATAAAGTGCCCTGAGATAGGTGCCTGGAAGCATATTATGCCTATCCATTCTGTAGGCGGGGTCTGCAATGGGTCGATGCGTCCAGTCGTTCAGTACCACAAGTTGAGAGGCCCAATAGTAGGATTCAATGGCAGGTAAGGCTATACCGCCATCATACCAGCTTTTTGTAAGCTTAGTAAGGGCAAAACGGGGAACACCGCAGTCCTAAAGCAAGGCACGAACCGAAGCGTCAATAGATTGAAAATAGCGAGGTGGAACCAAGTGTGGCGTATTCTGTAGGACATATAGAAAGCACAGGAGTGCCATCATTTTATAAAGTGAGTGAGAGATGCCGGGTGAGAGTTAATCCAGTTTGTTCAATGAAGTCGATACAAAATCAATTCCAGTGAATGCGAGCACGCTCGCTTTTGAGCAGAAGAAAAGCCTGCCTTTTGCAGAGTCTAATATCGGACGAACTCATTTAAAAATTGTGAGTCCCAATCCGAATAGCTCCTGTCCATGCTCTGCAGCCTTTGCGCAAGAATTATACACAGTTTAAAGTGTGCACGTGGTGCTTTAAAGCTACAGTAGAACGAGTCAACTGACATATAGATAAAAACGCGTCGAATCAACGAACTGGAGCGGCTGCTCCTACTTCAAGAATCAGAATATCCCGATCATTTGTTTGAAGCCCTGACGAGAGTCCCAGTACTATCCAGCCTGGGTCTTGAAACGTGTTGGCATTTTCAAGAGGCATTTTGAGAGGCATTTAGTTAAATCTAAATGTGTTGAGTGTCGGATGTATTAAAGATTAATTCATTATTTCCAACACTTTTGTGATATTCTTGCTGAAACACTAAGTTTAGTCCATGAAATTGGACATTTTTCTCAATCACTGTTGTGTTTTTTCACAGATGATGCAAGCTTTAAATGTTTTTGGGAATTGATTTATGTTTGTTTTCATTTAGTGATCTGGTCGCTTGTTGTAATTTGTTGCAAATAATTCTTACTTTGGTGTATGTCCAAATTGTTTTTGATTGTGCATTGTGTTATTTATATGTGAAGGTTTCTGTGTCAATTTGAGAAATATGTGTTTCTTTTTCAGTCCTTTGAAAAAATCGTTTTGAATCAATTTAAAGACTATTTAATAAAAATTTTACTTGGACAGATAAAAGAATAGTCTGCCCGTTACTCCATAAATAGTAGGAGTGTAGGTTAGTACGCAGCCAGGTGTTCATTTTGTGTTTTGAATCATTTTATAAAGGGCAGCTTTACCTAGCAGCGTTAGAGGCAGTGTTTTCCAATGTTGCACATCCGCCTGAAGGCAGCGTAGCGGAGGCAAAAGGTTCCAGTCATCAAAAACTGAAGGGTCGGGCGTGATATATATACCTAAATACTGGAAGCCATCCGTGATTATTTTGGCTTCACAGCCACTGGGGAGCAGTGGGGGGCTTCCACTCAATACATAAATCAAGGATTTATCCCAGTTAATAGTGTAACTGGAGTACTTTTGCAAAAGAGTAAAAATATGTAGTACACTGTGGATGGAGAAGCGGGGTTTAGCTAGATAAAGCAAGATATCATCGGCGTAGAGGAAGATCGTATCCCTCCAGTCTACCGACCAATTGAGACCCCTGATAAGGGGATCCCCCCTAATCCAGATAGCCAGTGGGTCAAGAGCCAAAGCGAAAAGCAGTGGCGACAGGGGACAACCCTGTCACGTGCCTTTTTCCAATACAAAGGCCGTCGATCGGCCGCCATTTACTGCGACCCGAGCTAGGGGCTGTGAGCAAGGAAGACGTACCTAAGACAAAAAACGAGGACCGAAACTATATCTTTCGAGCGAGGCAAACAAGGGCCATTCAATCATGTCAAACGCCATTTTGGCATCAAGCGACATGATTACGGAGTCTTCCTGTATAGTGGAGGCCCGCCCCAGAACTCCGTACAAGCGACGGAGATTCATTGCAGTGTTTTGAGCTGGCATAAAGCCGGATTGATCCGGGTGTATCAACTTGTGAAGGTAGGGTGAGAGACGCCGAGACAGGAGTTTAGCTAGAATTTTGACCTCTGGGTCCAGAAGGGAGATGGGTCTGTAAGAGCTGCACCGTTCAGGGGGTTTACCCTTCTTGTGTATGACCGCGATAGTCGTGAGACGCTGCGTCTCTGGTAACTCCCCTTTCGTCACACTCTCGTCATACATTCGCACAAGAAATGGGGCAATCGTGGAAGCGTTACATTTCTAAAGTTCAATTGGAAGGCCACCAGGGCCCATAGCTTTACCGGACTGCAAGGTGCCAATCGCTTGCGACACCTCTTCGCTCGTCAAAGCAGCGTCAAGATCCGCAACATCTTGAGGTTCCAAGACAGGCAAATGCAGAGTAGTCAACAGTTACGCCGCCTCCACCTGAGTGGATGAGTGTGTGGTGGTATAAACCCGCCCGAAGTAATCGGCGAATGCTTCCACAATCACAGCTCGGTCATATATTTCTGTGCCCTGATGATCTATTAGTTGAGCAACCCACCTCTTGGCCATTTCCCTCTTGTCAAGCCACGCTAACAGTTTGCTGGCCTTGTCGCTATGTCATATACCCGGTGTTGCGTAGCCCGGTATTGGTCCCTCGCCGCCTCCTCCGCAATATCCCTATACTCTTTTTGTTTAATAGCCAATTTGTGCGCGGTATCCGATGTGCCCGAGGTTATCAGGCCACTCTCTAGATGGGCAATCTCCCTCTCCACCTCCTCCATCTGCTTACGTTTTTCTTTTTTATGGCCTGCTATCTCTGCGACCCCACAACCCCGGATCACAGTCTTATAGGCCTCCCAGAGTGTTACATCTGAGCCAACTGCTCCGTCATTTTCGTCAAAGTAATTCTTGGTGGCTTCCGCTAGTTTGTCTCTTATTTTCGGCACTCCAAGGCACCAGGGATTAAGTCTCATATCGTGCTGAGAGGGAGGTGGCACCCCCCCATAATGTGCCAAAATCGGGAAGTGATCTGAGATGCCCCTGGAAGGAAGGAGATATCGCCGAACATAGGCAATTGGGAGGCCCTACCAAAAAGGTAATCTATGCGGGAGATACTCCCATGTACCCCCGAGTGAAATGTGTAGTGTTTGGTCGAGGGGTTACGGGTCCTCCAAACATCTATCAGGCCTAGCGCCCCCAAAAAGTCCGCCAAGAGTTTACCAGTTGGTTCCCCCCGTTTAGTAGGCATACGGTCAAGATCGCCATTTAAAGCTGCATTGCAATCGCCCCCCATCAGTACATCTCACTCAGGTAAACTCAATATGTGCGGGCCCAAGTCTTGTAGTGTAGGAGAATGAAGTCTAGGGGGCACGTATAGGTAGGTTACATTAAGGGACTAACCCTCCCATCGCCCCGAGGCGGTTACAAATCTACCCAACGGATCCCGCGTGACTTTTTGTATTTGAAAAGGGAGGGAATTACGTACCAGGATACCCACTCCTCTGGACCCCCTAGCGTAGCCGGCATGAGCCATTAACTTATAACCCCACCTGTTAAGAGCACAATAGGAAACTCCCTGGATGTGTGTTTCCTGGAGTAATACAAGGTCAGGGGGTGGCGCTTCAAAAATTGCAGTACTATTGCCCGCTTGATACGATCACCCAAACCGTTCACATTCCAAGAGATTAATTTAAGGCGGCTCAACGGTGGAGCCTCAACATAATCAGCACTCATTCACACTGGGGGCCAGGGGCCCCTCCTCACGAGGGGTAACAAGGACAAGAGAATGACGGCCTATCACACTTCCCCTGATATATGTTAGAACTTGAGACAATGCATATGTAGACGAAAGGAAACTGACAAGTGTACTGCTGGCGACCCTAAATGCGTTAAAGAAAGCATCATCCATTTGACTGCACTGAACACCCGTATAATGACAAAAACAAACCCAGTTGAAACACCTTGGACCCCACCCTGCCTCCCTGCAACGTGGACTTAGAACTGCCCACCCCCCAATTTTGCAGAGTGCCTGTGAACCCAAAACGAACATACTAAGTAAGGGAGAACACTACCAAGCCCAACTACCCAAGAGCATGAGTACATTCCCCAATGCGAACTATTACGTGAGCCCAAGGGACACCATACTGATAACGGAGTCCCATCAAACAATAAGCCCAATCAGACGCTATTGGCAGTCTCGTTTCAATCGAGCCCTAGGAGCGAAGAGCGTAGTGTAGGAACCTGCCGAATTCGTAGAAAGTATAACAGGATATATAAAAAGATCCAGATCTCAAACAGTACATTACACAGTATAGTCACCCTCGCCCTCATGGAACCAATCAGCATTTGTGGTCAATACAGCATGGCGAGCCATCTAGCTGTACACAAGAAAGAGAACAAGTCACAGCCACGGAGCCCGGTCAATCAGCTATCAATCGCCTTCACCTCGATCACCCTTCTCCTGGCGATCGTCTTGCCGCTGCTGTCGGTTGGGGTAGGAACGTCTCCCACCACCAGAGGTGCGCCAGCCTTCCAGCCAGTCCCAGGCTTCCTCCGGGGTCTGAAAAAAACCATGATTTCCCTTCTGCGTGCACCCGCAATTTAGCTGGGAAGAGCATAGCATACTTCAGGTTTTGATTTCTAAGGGCTCGTTTCACTTCCAGAAAGGACCTCCGTTTTTGTTGTACCTTATAGGTAAAGTCAGGGAAGAAGGTGATGGTGGAGTTCTCAAATTTGAGCGGTGGGGCCGTCCTTGCGGTCTGTAGAATGATGTCCCTATCACGGAAATTAAAAATCCTCGCCAGGATGGGACGTGGAGGGGTGCCCGGTTTCGGGGGGCCCCCAGGCACTTTATGAGCACGCTCCACCGAAAAGAATTGTGAGAGGGACCGGGGCTGCAGGTGGTTTTGAATCAAGTCCTCCACAAAAAGATCAGTGGTTTGTCCCTCCGCCCTCTCGGGTACCCCCACAATTTGCACGTTATTTCTGCGTGCGCGCCCTTCATAGTCCTCCAACTTCGCCTCAAGGTCCGATGTTTGGGCCAATAGTCGCTTTACCGACGTTTTGAGTGACTTTGTGGAGGCCTGAAGTGTGGTAACAGAGTCCTCAGTTGCTTTAACTCGGTCTCCCATGTTACGGAGGTCAGCACGGATAAGGGTAACTTCAGACGTGACTGTGTCGATCTTGTGCTCCAGCGCCGTTCGGACTCCCTGGATTGCCTCCATGACGTCCACTAATGTCGGGGTCTCCTCATCACTGTGCTGCTTCGCTTCCGGGTCATCGTGTCTTTCTTCTGTGGCGTCTGACTTATGAGCGAATTTCGCCAACTTTAAATGAAGGGTCTGCCGAGAGCCTTTAGCAGTGGCCATGGTGTTAAGGTAAGGAACAGACGCAGACCACCGGTGGGAGGGGCGGTGGGGCAGGGATAGTCAGGACCGTCGCCACTAAGAGTCCAGCGAAAATACAGGTGCCCCAGACCACACCCCAGAGTTCTTAATTTATTCCGCTGCAACCGGGGTCCCTAAGAATAGACTATGTCGCCAATACCACATCCAAGCACAGTGATGATAGTTCTGTGATGTCTGAGGTGTATCAACTGCACCACCAGAACACGATTCCGCTGTGATGTGGGGCCAATACTAGGCAGAGTGTAATGCTGTATTCAATACCCCTTCCCGTAGAGGTGTTTAGCAGCTACAACGAAGTACGGGGGCCCACCAGCAAAAGTAACATGTCGCACACCTCCCGATTTACAGCGTGAAGGCCTACCAGTCGTCGTGGGGGAGGGGTGTGGTGCCCCGATATGGCGCCGGCCGTGTATGCAGTAAACTGCAGATTTCAACAAGCGTATGCACACAGCTGGATATTACCCCAAGGCGGTGGGGGTAGGGGAGGGGAAAAAGGAAAGTCCCGGTCCTCCCCACTCACCGTCAGGATGCAGAGATCAGGCCAGCAGCGGAATGTTCGGTAGGAGCCGCGCGCACCGGAGCCCACTCGGTGCCACGCAGTGGTCACAGTCCACGTAGAGCCCAACAGGAGCCGAGGGTGAGAAGCAGCTGGGATCGGGCTGGGGGCCGAGAAATGTGTCGGGCCCGGGGGAGACTCAATCCGTCTTCAGGGCCTGCGGGCCTGTCTCGGCGACTCCGGAGTGCCGTCGTTGAGTGCCAGGCAGAGTCTCGATCGAAACTCCGCCTCCTCTCGGCAAGTTGTTACGGAGCCGATAACTCCGGTTGGGGCCATCGGATTTGTCCTCCCGATGGACCGGGAAGCTTCTGAGCAGAAGGGGCTCCTAATCAGTGCACTTTGCGGGCTCACCGGATGAATGTGGCGGATATCAGGGAAATATTATTCAGATGGTGATCGGAGCTCTAAGTAAGTGCGGCCATCTTGGGTGTTGGCTAGCCACGCCCTCGTAGGGTGCCAATGTTAGCCAATGGGGCTAGAGGGCACCTTGGTTGGGGACTGCTCATGGGCAGGCCACTCTGTCTCAGAAGCCAAGCTCCTAGGGTTAAGATCAGGGCAAAGGGGGTCCCAGGTTAGCACCAAGTCTACACCACCAGCGGTGTAGGGGCGGCCGGGTGTAGGGTGGTCAGGAGGTGATGGGAGCCCAATGCTGTTCAATGAAGGATGTCGGTCACGAAAAAGGACTGCAGGCTGGACCAAGAAGACTGGACGAAGGGAACCAACGACTGGAGAATGAAGAGTTGAGGGACACCAGTACACTGTCGGTCAGCCACCTCAGGACTCAGGAGCTGCGGGTGCAGGGGGTGTCCTCTCGTGTTGGGTTCTACTAACCAAGTCCGGTTTGGGGGCTGGGGGCCTTCAGGATGTGGCTGCAGGCATCGAAGAGAAGGTCGGTGGAGGTCGTGCAACACTGGAACCCAGGTCAGGATTGCTGGGGGGACCCCGCTGGAGTGTTGGACCACTCAAACTCGGGCCTTGGGTGCAAAGTGGTGAGAACTTGCGGATCTAGCTGAATCTAGAGTCCTGGCTTGGGTTGGTGTTGGACAAATCCGGTGTGCACAGGAGATAAGAGTTCTTTGTGAAGGAATGGCAGGTCCCCGGGGTTCTTGGAGGCTGCTGGCAGCAGGACATGCCAGGTTCAGCTCACAGGTGTTCAGAGCAGGAGACAAGCCAGTAGGGCTGGGGCCAAAGCAGTTGTCGTCATCCTCCTCTTCTGCAGCACGGCTATTCGGTCCTTCTACTTCTTGCCACTTTGAATCTAAAGAGACAAGGTTAAAGGGTGCCCCTAAATACTAGATTTTGGGGCATTACAGGGGTGTGCAGGTTGGGACCAATGGGTCCCTTCCCTGGAGTGTCTACATCCCCTAGCATAAGCCTCTCTCTTATTGAGGGGTCCCCCTATCTACAAGATGGCGTGGACTGAGATGTGTGCTTCACCACGCCTCCCCCACCTGAGGGGTGGGGTTGGCAAAGGTGGGCACACCTCCCTTCCTGGCTAGGGTGTAGCTAACAAGGACAGCAGGCCTTTGAAGCTCCGTCTTCGAGGACACTGCCCATCCTGGGGGAGGAAGCATGACACCTCTGCCCAGGATGTGCTTTGCTCCCAGAGAGCGAAAGTCTCACTACCCAGGGATCCAGAAACCGTCTGGTGGTGGCAGATGGCTGGGAGCCAGTCAGGAACCACACCAGAGTTGGTCGTTTTTCAGGGGGCATCTCTAAGATGCCCTCTGTGTGCATTTTTCATTAAATCCAACACTGGCATCAGTGTGGGTTTAATGTATTGGGAAGTTTGATACCAAACTTCCCAGACTTTAGTAACGCCATCATTGAGCTGTGGAGTTCGTGTTGACAAACTCCCAGCCCATGTACTCAACATGGCTCCACTGCACTTACAATGTCTGCAAATGGCACAGGCACTGTAGGGGCATATTGCTCATGCAGCTATGCCCTCACCTGTGGTATGGTGCACCCTGCCTTTAGGGTTGTAAGGCCTGCTAGATGGGAGACTTACCCATGCCACAGACTGTGTTGGTGGGCATGGCACACAGGGTTGTGTGCCATGTCAACTCTTCAGTTTGGTCTGCACCAAAACACCCAGTCTGCAATGGCAGGGTGGGGATGCTACGGTGAGGGGTCTCTGAGGGTGGCACGATTCATGCTGCAGTCCTCAGAGGCCTCTCTGGTCAAAAGGCCCTTTGTAACAGGGGTACCTTTTACAAGGGACTTACAGGTGGCCCAGAGGTGTGCCAATTGTGGGTAACAAAGGAACAGTTTTTGGGAAAGCACACAGGTGCTGGGGCCTGGTTAGCAGGATCCCAGCACACACTCAGTCAAGTTGGCATCAGGTATCTGGCAAAACGTTAAGGGGTAACCATGCAAAAAGGGGCCCTTTCCTACAGTGAGATATAGGGTAGTGCAATGGATATGCTGAATTAGAAGCAAGTACTAAATATAAAGATACATAAGTACATGGAATATATGTATAAGGAAAGTAATATATGTAGATTAAAGTCTTATTTAATAAACTCACTTTCAAGTGTTGCTGAAATTTAAATTAATTGATTTGCTTTTATTTTTTTGTAATTCAATAGTGAAGCAATTGTAGATAGTTATGATATAAAGATTTACTTATTCATGCAGTCACCTATATACATGTTAAACACAGAATAATGTAACAATAAGTAATATGTACATTTGTTAAGCAGAACTAACGAATATCCATATCTTTAAAACATAATTATTATACATGTTTATACGAAGCAATACACATATGTAGGTACACAATTATAGTCCAAATAAATGCTTATATACAGAGGGATATGCTGAATATTTATATTTGACTATGGTGGTTATGTGGGGAAGAACCAACTCTTGAGTAGTCTTCTGAATAGAAGGTGGTTATCCGTGGATCTTATGTTTGGGGGGTAGAGAGTTCCATAGTTTGGCTGCTTGAAGAGAGAAGGATGTGACCCATATGTTTTTTTTTTCTGGTATGGTGGAATTTTGAGGCGAGGTGTCAATCTAGATCGGAGGTTCCTTTGTTGAATGTATTTGGTGATTTAATTCCTGATGAAGAGCGGTCCTGTTCCATGTATCGCTTTGTGGGTGATACAAAGCAGCTTGAATGTGGATCTTCTGGCAACCAGTAATCAATGTAAGGCTTTCAAGGCAGGAGAGATGTGGGCTTGTGGCTTTATATGTAAGATTAGTCTGGCAGCAGAGTTCTGAATCTGTTTTAGTCTTTTCAAAGTCATTAAAGGTGATCCGTGGTAGAGGCTACTGGTGTAATCGAGTTTAGACAGAACAAGACAGATTGTAGCCTCGACCTTGTGTGGAAATCCCAGGTGGGGGAAGATGCATCGCAGAGTTTTTATAGTATCGAAGCTTGATCTTGCTAGTTTGTCCACTTGGGCATTCACTGATAGCTTGGTCATTCCGAGGTTTCTTACTTCCTTGGATACTTTAGGTGGTGTTCCCAGATCATCAGGCCAGGAGGTGAGTGGGCCATTATTTTTCCAATCACCACACGTGAGTATTTCCGTTTTGGAAGCATTTAATTTGAGATGGCTCCACGTCATCCATTGGTCCACGTCTCGGAGACAACTGAAAATTGGTGAGTTGCCAATGTCTTCAGGGCTTTCCAGCTGAAGGAGTATTTGTGTGTCATCTGCATAGTTATAGCATGTGAGGGGAAATTGATTGATCAGTGCCAGTAATGACTTCATGTAAATGTTGAAAAGCATGGGTGAGACGATAGAGCCTTGAAGGACTCCAACTTTTGTGAAGTACGGTTTGGAAGAGAAAGGAGGGCATGGTTGACATTAGTTCTGTTGTGAAGGTAGGATGTGATCCATTCTACAGCAGTCTCCTCTATGCCGGCTTCGTAGAGTCTTTGTATTAGCATGTCATGGTCAACCAGGTCAAAGGCAGCTGAGAAGTGAAAGAGAATTAGTGCAGCAACCCAGTTCTGGTCAACTGTGTTCTTCAGGTCATTCCAGATGCCAACGAGGGCAGATTCTGTGCCTCTTCCTGTTTGGAAGTCTGAAAGTATGGAATTATCTTTAATGAATTGTGACATCTGGGCGAATGCTGCTCTATCAGTTTGCCCAGGAAAGGTCCATTTGTAATGGGTCTGTAGTTATCGGGGTTAAGCGGGTCCAGGTTTGTTTTCTTCAGTAATGGGAATATGTATGACTTTTTTAGTACTTCTGGAATATTCCCATAGTTAAGGAATTGTTGATGAGTCTTCTTACCGATGTGGCAGCAGAGGTAGTTAGAAGAACTTTCTTGAAGGTTTGTGGTGGACAGGGGTCAGAAGGGCTGCAGGCAGGCCTGCTTGCTTTGACCAGGTCCATAAATTCATTGTGTGAAATTTTTTGGAAGGAAAGGAGGGGCTAGGTTAGCATATTCTTGGATTGTTGTTTTGGGAAAGGGTTGGTGCTGGTGGTTTTTCTTTGTTTTAAATAGGAGTCCAAGGTGTCTGCTTTGGTCGTGAAATGATTTGCCAGTTTGTCCGTGAAATCTTGAGTAATGGGATGAGCCCCTTCTAGGCAATTTGGTTTACGAAATTCGGTGAGAATTTTATAGAATTCTTCATTTGCACATTTAGCATTTTAAAATCTGTCTGAATACTATCTTTTTAAAGCTTTTTTGATTGCGGACTTGTATAATCCGTTAGGTTTCTGTAGGCAAAGTTTGTTTTGAGCCAGATACATTGCAGCTTTATAGTTGGCTGTTTTATCTCTGTATTTCTCCAAGGTGCCTGTTTTCTTTTGTTCTGTTGTGTCATTCTTAGAGGTATTAGGATATCAAAAGCTTCTTGTAGCCACTCATAGTTTTTGAACAGAGTTTATTGTGTCTAGATCTGCACTGGATGTTAGCTGTGTTTCTAAGTGTTCCAAATTGAGTTTGTTCCACGGTCGCTAGGTGGATGCATGCAAGGTGGTTTTAGGTGCATTGCTTTGTTTTATGTTGGAAAGCAAGCAAATGGTGGTCTGACCATGTGACTGGAGACATTGTTTGAAAGGTAACTAGTTCTGGACTTGCAAGAAGGACATTTAGTATGTGTCCAGCGATGTGTGTAGGGTTTGTGGATGATCTGATGTAGGTTCAGTGCATCTAGGCTATTGATGATTGTTTTTGGATGGGGCATATTGGGTTTGTCAATCCAAATTTTTAGGTCACCCAGAATGCATAGGTTGGAGTGTAGTGTTATCAGGTTTGAATCAGTGTCTACAAGTGTGTTTGGGAATGTTGGATTGCTAATTGGAGGTCTGTAAAGGAGCAGAAAGTTACAAGAGGAAGATGGTGTAGGGATGCATCTGGTGAAGAGGGCCTCACAATCTTGCTTGGGGACGTTGTCAGCTTTAGTGATATTTAATGTTTGCTTGAACACAACAGCAAGACCACCTGCTCTTTTGCTTATACGATTTTCAGTAATAGTTTGATAGCCTAGAGGAATGGCTTGATGCAAGACTGGAGTCATATCATCTCCCAACCATCAGTGAGAAGGTTGTAGATGTGATGCTTGATTTTTGAGAGAGATCTAGCATTTATTAGTAGGCAGTTTAGAGAACGTGCTTTGGTGATGGTGTGACTTTGTTTTGTAGAACAATGAGCAGTATTTTGTGGGCTTGTAGCAGGGGTGTCCTTAGTGCTGGTATTAGCTGCATGAGGATAGCAATAGTGTAGCTGTTCTGTATCGTGTTCCTCGTCCAGTCCAACAGGCTAAGAAGGTATTTTGATGGGTCTGCATGTGTAGGTGGTGGAGATTGTGGTTGAGGGTGATTTGGTGAGCTGTGTTGTTTTTGTAGAGAAGCTTTGTTGTGTAGTAAACATGGAGATGCAAAGTTGTGAAGAGTGTTATGTTGTTTATTTTGTTTGAGTCTGTTTAGGTTGGAAGGTGTATGAGTTAGGGGTGGTGGTGCAGCATGTGGGTAATGTTATAAGGTTCTAAATTGTCCAATGGATGAGAGGCAGGGGTGGTGGTGCAGCATGTGGGTCATGTTATAAGGTTCTAAATTGTCCAATGGATGAGAGGCAATTAAAAGAGAGTTGCTGTATATGTGGTAGGTGTGGGGGCAGTGGAGTTGGTTTATAGTGTTGATAAGCCAAAAGCATGTATGATTTCTCTTTAAAACAATGTCTCAATAGTCTATGGCCTATGAGAAATCTACAATTCCATACCTTGAAACAACAAGCTAAAGCGAATAAACATGTGCATCTGACCCACCTGGCAGAGACGCAACATTCATCTCGGCCTCAATGTCGTATATGGACACAATCCCATCTGCCCCTGCGGCAACCAACAGGCTTTTTCGACTTCTTGGATGAAAGCTTAATGCAGTGACAGCATGGCTGGCGCGATGGCCAGAGAACAACGTGTGTTTTATGTTCATCTCTTCCACGTTCACAATCTGTAACACAGATGTAACAGACATGAAACACACTTTGAAGACCTCTTTATATTGTGCAATGTTCTCTAGAATGACCTTTCTTTGTTAAACAAAACGGCATAGCCTTGACTCAACTACTTTTGTAGATAGTCCGCGAGTCATCTGTGTTACTTCATAAAACAGTTTTACAATTTTATGCACAACCTACCTTATGTGATCAACTTTTTTTATGTACAGATCTTTATATAACAATCATTCATTATATTTAATCTTTGACTGTAATTTATAATAGTACACTTACAATGTGCAAATCCTCAACACCCCCTAAATAACAAAAACCCCACCTCCCCAACTCTCTGCACCACCAACTCTCCGCATAGGTGAAATGGCGAAGAGGCAGACCCTAGCAGTGTGGTCAAACGAAAGTAGCTTGATTTAATCACAAATCCAAGAATTATAAGGCATAACAATTACACAGCATGTAACAAATGTAAATACCAATACATTCAGTTGCTTTACACAAGCTCGACATTCAGAATATTCACAAGCAAATGTACCTGAATATTGTAGCATTGCAGATACCCAAATTCCTGTTTAAATCCCCCACATGATGCCAACAATTTGCATATCCCTCAAAAGGGTCAGTGGCATAACACCACACCATCACAATTATGGCAGACTTCACAGTATAATAGGTGAGTGATCAAATACGATTAGCAGAATAGAGCAGTTACCAGGGAACCGCATAAGGCACCATCCCCGACTGGACATTAGTGACCCAACAAGCCAACCAGAAAACCGCACCAATAACAAAACCTCAACTCCCAAGTTATCGCCAGTACCAAACAGCTTCGTTACTGGGTGCTGATGGATGAATTTGTTTTTGCAGCAGCCTCAGCCGCCTGTGCCAAGATGCAGGCAGACCCTTTGGGAACCTAGATTACAAACAAAAGGTAGCCCTTCTGCTTTCCCGGAGAAGTAAACACCCCCATGGCCCCTTAAATTAAGTCACTCTTGATTGGCGAGAAGACAGCATAAGCTGTCCCATGAGAGCAGGCAGAGGAAGGTAAGCAAGACTCCGCCCCTTCTCCGTGGAAGTCAAACGTGCAGGATGCAAAATGGTTCCTGTCCATGGAGCAACTAAAGGCAACCTTTTGCTATGTGCAGGTGGCACTGTCTCATTTACCGACACGCAGACCTACAAGTGGCCAAACACAGGTATAGAAACCGCTGTCTCTGCACGCCACAATGTAGGGTGTCTCTTTAGTGGGGACAATAAAAGAGTCTCTTTAGTGGGGACAAAAAGCAATGTTCACCTTCTGATTAGAGAAGTTTGGCAAACCTTCACAACTTTGAGAGGAGCTATGAACATGCCCAGTGCCTCTTAGCAACATTTATAGATCTATCTAGGTCAAGTATGACAGTGGCCTCCGTCGAGGTTTGCTGGCTCAGTCTTTTTTCAAAGCTATAATTAGGATTATTTCACACAATACTTACGTACATCTAGTGCAGTAGTACCACATTTAAATGAACTCGAGGACGAGTAGTCCAACAGTAGCAGGGCACATTGGCACTCATACATATGGTGTTCTACTACACAGAAACACAATAGTACAATGTTTCCATGTGTTGGATTTTTTTTTTAGAATTGTAGGAGTGCTGCCAGTATGTACCAAAGTGCACCATGTAAGCGTGTCAGCTTCTAACCGGATAAATCATTTTAATCTAGCTTTTTTAGGCCAACCACAATTAAATGTGGATTATTCCCTTCAATTTCCCATCTTTTGCAATGCCAAAGTCTCCTTACCTGGATGCCGCCATTTCCAAAGCCAACAGCAAGCTGCTTTCCATCAGGGGAGAATTGTACGCTGTAAATACTGTGCTTATCTTTAGGGAGAGGTATATGGCACCGGACAAAGAGTTCTGAGACTTTGTCTAAGACGTCCTCATCGGATACATACTCGTCCGCACTCTCCCCTCCGCTCTCTAGCTCCTTGGATATACACAGAGCTTCTTCTATACGTCGCCGCGACATGCTAGCCAGGATCTACCTACAGGAGCTGAAACGAGAAGCATGAGATGGAAGTCAGTGACAGGTAGGAGGAGGGGAGTCAGAAGAAAGGACAAGCAAGATAAAGGATGAAGGCGTTAAAAGGGAAAGGAGAGAAACATTTTTTCAATTGCCAACATAAAGCAATTGATAACATTACGTTAATTGCAAACAAGTTATTGCAGTAATTGGTTCAATATTTAGTGCTATTACATCTCATCTACACCATTATTTCAAACAAAAGTAGATCAATTGGACGAATAACACTGAAATTGGCCAGCTATACATGCCAACAACACCGTCAACCCTTTACTCAAGACCTTACACATGGGATTATAGAGGACATCAAAGGCATCAGTGGATGCATATGATCTGTGCCCCTGTTAGGGATATAATGCTGCTGCTCATTCTGGCAAAAAACAATCTGTTCATGCTGCAAAAGCACTATACGACTATGAGTAAAGGAAGCTTCTTTATAAAATCAGAGCAGCTTCATGTAGAATCAGGGCTGGTCACAAGGTGACTTGTTCCACTGGAATGCAGATTTGTATACAATATAGTTTTGCAGAGCTCTTAATACGTCAATGTTCACAGTAGGGATTTGATTGGCCTCCAATTAGTTAAATAAGGAGTGGGATTCACAACTGCAAAGTGTGGACCACACGCAGAACTTGTCAACTAATGCTTAACTCGCCGTGTGGTCATCCTCCAGCTCGTGTTCATATGAACCTGTCCAGGGCTGTAATCCAAAGCAATGTGTACTGAACACATGTAAAGTGTGTTCTACTGGCTCTAGTTCAGGGGCACTCAGACTACTTGAACAATACGAAAAAACTGACGGAGTAACAAGTGACTAGCTCTCACCAGCCCCACCTGCCTTTCAAAAGTATCAATTTTGGGAAAATATGTGGTTTTCACTCCAAGTCGCAGGTGGCATCCCGTACTTCCCCCACAGGCTGTTGTTCATGTCAAATTATTTTACCTTCCTACATCAATTCTGGTAGCGCTTACACAATAGTTGAATGCTCGTAAATCTCAATAATTTGGACTAAATTTGTGCTGGTGGGGCGGGTGCTGGCACCAGCACTCATTTTTGCCTACCGTGAATTATTTTTCCATCATGAGACTTTGACAGAGCCTGTGAGACAAAGATAGAAAAGGGAGTACGGGAAAAGGTAGGACAACTGTCACAACAGAGAGAGGAGAGATGAAGAAGAACCTGCAATAGTGAGACAAAGAGGACGTGAAGGTGGTGGAAGACACAAACTGGATTTGGAATCAAGTCTAGGCAGTTTGAGGACTCTGCAACCCCAGCATTTGGCAACAAAAAATCCCGCACTGCACTTATATTGAAGAAATTAAGCACGGCCATTACACAAACTAACAGAATGAGAGTTGCCTTATGCTACCAAGGTGAGCAAACTTAACTTGTGCGCTTTGCTGTGAGCATGCATATCTAAGTAATATATACAGTAAAAATCAAATGCTCCTAAGTGGTCCTCAGGCTCACTCTCTTCACAGAAAGTCTTGCTAGTTTACAGAGTCAAAACTTAAAGGTGAGACCTCTTTAGTCACATGCAGGGCAAGAACACCATTGGGTCTTCCCAAGCCTTAAAGAACTTGCAGAGGTAACAGCATGTGGGTAAAAACAACATTTATAAACAGGCAATACACTTACTTTGGAGAGGAGGTTGAATGAAAAAGGTTTAACTGTGGCCTCAACTGGGAGCTAATGCTGGTTCTCTCTATGTGTTGTTAGCCAAGACAAATGATGTTACACTACTACACCTAAATAGCCCAATGTAGTAAAATCTAGAACACTTTGAAGATTTCTGGTACTAAATGCTATTAAAAGATAAACGTTTGCATTTTGTGTAGTGTTAAGAAGGTCTGAAAACTCGAGCCAGACTCTTTGCTCTGCTCGAGGGCTTCTTGGAACCTTGAGCCCAAAACGAGCTAAGCTTTCATGTGGGTTCTGCCGGCTACCCATTCTCTAACAAAGGGGTCTTCAAACTAGGAGGTGGGCCCCTCTAGATCTGCCTTAAGTTATCCCGGGGGGGGTGGGGGAATAGAGGAGGAGGGGCGGTGGTCACCAGGCTATGGCCAAAAGAAGCATTAGACTGATAACACTGCTTTGTTTTAGACGAAGGGCAGTAAACCGCCGTGAATGGGCCATCACTAACATCTTTTGTCATTTATATCCTAGCTTGGAGTATGTGTCAAAAGGGAAGGGACTCCAAAATATTCATCTAAGCTCCAAGCCCTATTTCTAATAATCACACTGTGGATACGTGCAAGTAAGGCCTGTCTGACCAGAATAATATGTTTGGCAATCATGTATTTGATTGCATTTTTTAAACGGCATGAGAACTCCAAGCAATGTTTAAATAAGTCTAGACATATTTAAACTATGCCAATTTAATAGAATAATTTTGAAAAATTCTGAAGGAGCTTGATGATTTTTTTCCCACTGGGGGGTGGGAGGGGTGCAGCATTAAAAAGTTTGAAGACCACTGCTCTAACCTCATGCCCAAAGACAAAGCATTAACATTTGATGTTAAAACTGGAGACACACCGAGATACCCATCAGTTTTTAAATTGTACAGAGTGAAAGCATAAAAACCTGGGAAAAATCCCAGCATCCCTGCTTAACCAAACGGCGTCATCCAAGAAGAATATTTCATTTAAGCGAACCTCCTTTTATTTTATTACAGTGCATGAGACCACCTATGAATGAGTTCAGGATGAGAGCAGGACAAAAACCCTTCATATGGTTGATTTAATGTATATTAAGAATCTAAACCTCAGATGGGGTGCACATGACAACTGACTAGACTTTTAGTTCACTAAGGGCATTGTCACACCGGGGCTGGGGGAATGTTTCCAAGTTCATGTTTTAAAACTATCACTTTTAATAATTACCTCTAAGTGCAGTTATATAATCTGACGTACTAGGTGAAACGCTTCTGCATATTAAAGAAATACACTTTTTTGAATTTCGAAGAGAGTATCATATATTTTACTTGAGGTTTGTTGCACGATTTACTTGTCTACATTTTTAAGGCTCGGCTTGTGCATGGGCTCTTGGGGCCAAGCCAGACCACTGGCTCAGCTCTCCCTGTTAATTTGTGGCTCGCCCTAATCTATGTTTAAAAGAAGTGGCTCTTACTGCTCACAGAATACAATAATAAAATAGACAGTAAAGCAGAGACAGTGATGATAAAGCATAAAAGAGAAACTGCTGGAAACTTAATAGTACACATTTAAATGTGCTTTCTTTTAAGTACACGCGAAAATATGCATCGCGTCTCCTGTGTGTGTTAAAAGCAAGTGGCAATAAAAGTTCTACAGACTTCCTCTTCCTCATTCAAACCCTGATCTTCTGACAGTGGCAGTGATATCCCCATCTCGCGGTGGTCTTTTCAGAAATGCTAGGAATACAATTTAAAGACATTTCTTTTGTCCAGGGACGATTGTGATGAATTCAAACACAAAATGCATCAATCTTTAGCAAGAAGATGAACTGCTAACAGGAACACCGACACAGGACAGCAAACACATGCAACAATTAGATGTCACCAGACGGCTTAAACATAGAGGGAAGGCTGAAGGTCTAGTGAACAGATGTCCTTGTGGAATAAAGCATGCAATACCACTGTCAAAACAAGATGTCCTCATAAATAGTATAGAGTTGACACTGAAGAGATATAATTCGAATAAGGTACCCTTGTTCCACTCATGAGTAATCAATATGGATAGTCAAATAGAATGATAAGATTAATGTTCTATTGCCAGTAGCTGGCTGTCCAAACAAGACTATACAGTGAAGAGAGGCCTGTGCTGTTCCACTCACAAGTAATGGCTATCCAGGTCGACGTTAAATTCAAGGATGCAGTACCCTTGCCAGCAATTATACTTTTTTTTTTAGATTATGTACAAAAGAAAAGTTGCTGCTGTTGTATTTTCAATCCACAAATATCTTCGGTCATATTAAAGAAGTCTATAGGCTGCACGACAACTGCCAGCAACAAACGTCCTTGCAGATATTATATGGCACAGAAAGGTTTCTGCATTTATTCACTAAATACATCTCCTTGTTATTTGTGTGGAATACATTTCCATATATTAGTGGTGATGTTGCATACAAGGGCCTTGATGTATGTTAACATACTTTTGTTTTGTGGATTAGTGTGACTGAGGAGGAACCAGTACTAACTTCAATAAAAATTACCCTGAGTAGTTCTTCTGATACAGGACCAAACAAGATACAGATGACCCAAGCCCCTCCCCCCCCCCTCACATCTGAGCCGGAGGTCTCAAGGGGAGGAGGCTCCGGGCGACCTTCCTCAGACACTGCTCCTGGGCAGCAACTGACAGTCACCACCATACCTCACAATCTGCTCACCTGCCCGACTCTTGGGCGGCCTGCTTGTTGGGTGGGGGCCGACTGACCTGGTAAAACCAGAGCAAATCCCACCATTGCCCTAGACATGACTGCTCGTGCTCCTTCTAGAGGTAAGCAGGCCACGGTCCGTTTGGGTCTGCCTGGGGGCTAGACAACCGGTTGATGAGATAGGGAGGGACAAGCCCCCTGCCGCCGCGTGCACGCAGACCAGGATGGTCCAGTTCATGGCAGTAGCCTCAAGTAACAGAGACCGCCTGCAACCCGCTCCGGTCGCACCGAGATCCTGTGAAACCTGATCTCGCAATACAGGCAATCTGGGACTCAAGAGACGTGGTGGAGGCCAGGTTTAACGAAGTTAAGGTTGATGTCTTCTTGCTACGTCAAGATCTCAGGAGTGTTGCAAGTCAAGTAACTGAAGCCAAAATCGAATATTCTCAGTGTAAGATGACGTGACTACCCTCAAAAAGCAGTACAGCCAATTGCTCTCTGCCACAGCAGGTCTTGCAGAGTGCTCCGAAGATGGCAAAAATTGATCACGTAGGAATCATTTACAGTTCATGGAATTCTATTCCAGAATCTTCTGACAGACGCTTCCTGGAGGGGTGGCTGCGGTCCTGGGTCCCCAGCGATATCCTATCACAGGGGAGGTCTCCATTTTAAGTCTTGGCTTAACGTCTTTGTTATGCTTTGTTCTAGGGAGACAGATGCTTCAGGGGTAGACATATGGGTCGGGGGGAAGTTGGGGTGAGAGGAACTCAAGTGGGTTATCACTTGTTTGATGGCAACGTTTTTAAGTCACGGACACCACTTACATGTGCAGTTACATGTACATACAATCCTGAATGTGCCAAACACACAGTGCACCAAGCACAGCTTTGCAGCTCTAATCCACAATGTACCGCACAAACTCCCCCCCTCCCTCCATTAAAGAGGTTAAGATACTGTCCTAGAACGTGAATGGCCTCCTGGACCACATCAAACAGTCTGCAGTACTCCGTTAAGCAAATCTTTCCCAGCCCTCTGTACTTATATTACAAGAAACTCCGATCATGCTCCACTTCTGATGTGCGTGGGGTGGTCAGCACCCACCTAATGGCCCATGTGGCATCTTAATGCATGGTATTTGATGGACCGGGACTGCTCCAACTATGTGGAATCTGAGCTCCAAGCCTACTTTGAGCTTAATCGTGGTATAGTGAGCTTGACCGGAATCCTTTGGGCGGCAGCAAACTCACCATTAGGGGTCATGTAAAAGGGTGTATCCGGGGTGGTGAGTAGAAGAAATTAGAGCAAATCATGACTCTGGAGACTCAAGTTCTAGCCCTGGAGCGGCAAGCGCGGTTAGCACCATCCGAGGAAATCGAACATCACCTCACAGTGGCTAGGACAAGGGTAAGGCAAATTTCGCTGGAGGAGGGCCATCAATGTTGAAGAGCATCCAGAAGGACAGTCTAAGAGCATAGAGACAAGACAGAGAAGCTCCTATATTGGTTGGCCACCAGAGAGATTGCATCTAGGGCGATTCCGCAAATCATGATGGTAGAGGGGCAGGTAAAGACCCATACCTCGGATTTTGTGAAGGTGTTTGCGGACTACTATCGAGCATTGTATGAGCACAGACCAAAAATCCGTAGGAGGCAATGCACCCCTTGATGAAGGACAGCCCGCTGCCTCAGATCCCCCAGTCGCTCGCTAACGACCTGGACCAGCCGATTCCATCTGAAGAAATGGATGGTAAAACTCTGGGCCCCGAAATGTTCCCTGTCGAGTATTACCAGAAGTTCTGCAGTCTCCGGATCCCACATTTACAGAACATTTACACAGAGGCAGTGGCAACAGGTGCCTTTCCCCTGTATCTGTATAAGGCAGTGATCATGGTGATCCTTAAGCTGGGTCAGCCACCAGATAGATGTGACTCATATCTGCCAATCTCATTGATCAACGCAGATATAAATTTGTTCACCAAGATCCTGGCCAACCAGCTGAAGCGGACGCTACCCTACCCTACCTGATTGGCCCGGATCATTGTGGCTTCATGCCGGACCACGGCAGGTGAAATTCCATTTGTAGAGTCAAGTGGTTCTCTCCCAAGCTCACCATCTTCAAGGACCCTCTGCCCTGCTCATGATAGACTTTGAAAAGGCCAAGTATAGGGACCTTGAGAGGAAGTCTTCCTACAGCTATTACAGATGCCATTAAAAAGAACAGAAGCTCTGCTTATAAGTGATAGTACTGTGGCACTAATCCTTCTGTAGCCCTGCTGGTAAGTGGAGGTACGAAGTGCTATTTAAAGTATAAAATCCATAATAAACAAGGGATGATAGTTTCCTAATCAAAGAATGGCAGCCTAGTTGGAAAGTAGCATCACTGTCCAATTAAAGTATGACTGCTGGTAGTTTCTCACATGTCCCACCATGATACATCTGCCATAATGATGGTAGTGTGGGAATTCACACTGTGGCAAAATAATCCTTGCTCCCTGTACTGAAATTGCTAAGAAGAGCCAGTATCCTCTTCACACAGAGACTCTTTCAAAGCTAAACACTTCATCAAACTTGAAGCAGGATCAATTTAACTTTGTCTATAGATGATTCCCCAATGTTCACAACAATAAAAAGCCAGTCTCAAAAATTGCTATTTTCATTTTATATTGATTGGTATTGACTCCATTTTTTAAAGAAATTAAATTACAGCTTCTAAAAGCTATTTACACCACCAGTTAAAGTTATGATTAATGATTCCATAGAAAATAATGAATCTATTTTGTGAATTAAATTACCTTGTTTAGACAAGGAAAGAAAAAAGTGAGAAATTGAGTTGTTGGTTGCCTGGGTGGGTCGGGGGAGGGGGGCCTGGTCAAGGAACAACCACAATCCCTTGCAGGGTGAACCACAAAAAGTCACAAAATTATTCTGTGCTTACCCCTGGGTAGTTTGACACAGAAAAACAGTCAGGCTTAACCTAGAGGCAATGTGTAAAGTATTTATGCAGCACACAAGCAGTAATAAAGTGAAAACACCACATAAGAAAAATAAATTTAGAAAACAAATAGTGTGGATTTTAATAAATTATTTGACATCAAAACGACAAAAATCCAATAAGTAGGACCGGAGATATTGATTTAGGTGAAAATAGCGCCAAAAAGCACAAATCACCAATAAGGGATATCCGGTCGTACTGGATCGGGGCAAAGTCAAAAGTTCAGGCCAACCGTGATGGAACGCAGGCAGGCTACAAGGACCAGGATTGGCCTGCTGAGCAAAAGTACCTTGGTTCGAAATGCATCTACGTCAAGGATCCTGTTGATGGGAAAGATGCTGGGTGCAGGTCAGGCAATGCGTCGGCTCCAATCAAAGCAGCGATGCACCAGGTCCGATCTGCGCAGAAGCGGCAATCTGTTGACTTTGATCCACGCAATGATGGTGATGTGCCAGTTCTGATCCGTGCAACAGCAGCAACGCGTCGGTGCGGACCCTAGCAGTGATGGCGATGCGCCAGGCCGATCTCCACAGCGACGCTGATGCGTTGGTTCTGCTGCAGCAACACCTTAGACCCACTGGTACCACTTGGCAGGGCAGGCTCACAGATGGCAAAGTCCAGGTGCAGAAGTAGGTGGTTTGGAAGTCTTTTATGTCCCCGAGACTTCAGATCAGGAGGCCAGTCAACTATCCCTTGGAGTCACTCTGGGTTCAGGGGAAAAGCCAGGACAGTTCTTCTCACCCAGGCAAGGAGGGCAGCTGGTCAGCACAGCAAGAAAGCAGTTCTTCCAGAGCAGCAGTCCAGCAGAATGGCAGTCCTTCAGCAGCACAGCAGTCCTTCTACCTGGCAGAGTATCCACAGGTCCAGAAGTCTAGAGAAGTGGTGGGGTCTGAGGTCCAGTTCTTATACCCAGTGGTGCCTCTGAAGTAGGGGAGGTAGGGAAGGGGGGCTTCAAAGAAGGGTCTTTGAAGTGCTTAGAGGTCCTGTCTTCCAGCCCTGGCTGAAGACTCACCAAGGGGGTTATGCAGCCCTTTGTGTGGGGACAGGACACAGCCTATTCAGGTGTAAGCGTGAAGCTGTGTCCAGCTCCTCCCTCCCATAATGCCCAGGATGTCCCATCAGGACACAGATAGCACATCAAGTCACACCTAAGCTCCCACTGTGTGTGGCCATCTAGGGTGACTATACAAAGACCAGCTCTCACCCAACCCAGACATGCAATCAGAGACAGGCTACAGGCACAAAAGGCTAAGAGCAAGAAAATGCCAACTTTCTAAAAGTAAAAAAGAACAAATGATGGACGGAATCCTGAACAAATCAAACATTAACCCCCCGCCCCCGTCACAGATTTTGGTTTAATACATCGTTTTGTAGCTCACAAAATTGTTGGCCTGGAAAAGTGTTGGTTTATTAAGTTTGGAGGAAGATACATTTTTGAAAAAAAATAACATCCAGTCAGGACGGTGATCTACTTTATACTCAAGGTCCACAAAAATAGAAGGAAGCCTCAGGGCAGACCAATAGTTTCTGCATGCGACGGGTTACTGTAAAACACATCCCGCTACATCGATTACTTTTTGCAGGACTATGTAAAAAGCCTCCCGTCCTATATTCAGGACACCAGCGATTTTTGCGGAGGATCAATGATATAGAGTGGCACAAAGGATATGTTCTGATGTCACATCGCTATACACTAGCATACGACACAAAGATGGTATCCGTGCATTGGAACATTTTATCAATAATAGAGCACCATGCCTGGTACAACACAGTAAGATGCTCATAAATATGACTCTGTTCTGTTTGGAAAATAACTTATGTTCCAAAATCAGGTTTACCAACAGCTACGGGGAACAGAGATGGGAGCCAGCTTCTCTCCCAGCTATGCGTGTCTACACATGGGCTGGTGGAGGAGCTGGTCCTTGGGGGCAAATTTAGTCATCAAGTACAGGAGCATGTAGTAACTTGGCTACATTTTATCGATTTATTTGTTGTTTGGTGTGGAACTGAGGAAAGCGCCTTAGAATTTGTTTTCATGATTAATGGGAATAACTTCAACCTCAACTTCACAGCTACAGTAAGTTCAGATACAGTAAGTTTCCTGGATGTACAGGTCAGCATCATTAATAATAAACTGGTGACCTCACTGCATCGCAAAGAGACAGTAGGTAACTCTGTATTACACACTACCAGCGCCCACCCTATCCATTTAATTGAAAGTATACCTTATGGGGGAGATGTTGAGGTTGGGGCGGATATGTAGCAATGATTTGGAGCCAATTGCAACACAAGAGGAAAGCAAAAAGAGATTTTTAGCAAGGGGTTATTCCATTAAAACATTGGACACAGTAATAGCGAAATCAAGACAGCATAGTAGATCTGAGCTAATTTTTGGCAAGAGCGGGGGTACAGCGGTAGATTTGACAACAAATACAACTCAAGGAGTACTGACCCCATTAGACTAAGCTTGACATACTGTAAACAGGAACATCAGTTGAGAAACATCATCAAACGAAACTGGCCTATAGTCCTGGATGATCTAGTCATAGGACATCTTTTACCCAAAGTACCCTCCATTTCATATAGGAGGACAGCATCTATGAGTAATGCCCTGGTAAAGAAAAGTCCAGAAACAAGGAAATGGGGAACATGGCGGAACGCCAGAAAGGGTTTCTTTAAATGTACAACCTGCAAGGCTTGCAAGTTTGGGGTGAACAAAAACTCATATGTAACCCCATTTTGTGATAGAGAAAGGAAGATCAATAAATATCTCACTTGCAAAACAGATCTTGTAGTATATGTACTACAATGTACATGTGGACTTCAGTATGTTGGAAGTACCAAATTACAAGCCCACAAACAAATACTCCAACACACTAGGGCCATTACCAACTTGGACCCTGCTTACCCTGTAGCACGGCATTTCAAAGAAACCCATAATAACAACATATATGATCTCAAATACTTCTTAATTGATGTCAGTCCCCGTTCAAAGAGGGGGGGAATAGGGAAGCTAAACTCAGGAGATTAGAAACACGCTTTATCCTTGATTTAGATACGAAGAGCCCTGGGGGACTGAACACCACTGAAGACTTACATACCTGCTTGTAAATAGACCATCAAAATGTTCATATTTATTTGATGGATTATCATATTGACGTTACCATATAATCCAGCGAAAAATGTAAATTTTGAAGGTATTTGGACAAATCTCTGGTGCTGCACGAAAGAAAATAACATAGCACTTGGGCACTTTATAGTAAAACAATAGATTACGTTGGGGTGGACGCACATTTGCACATTACATTGCCGTCATTTTAATGGAGCATTATAGGCAGAGTAGGATTTTAAGGTATTTTACCATGATCTTTTGTATAGTATTTTATTGTAATCTTTTATCAAGATGAGTATCTTGCAACAATGAATTCATACATTTATTTGGTTCAATATCTTGTGGCAGTCGATAAAGGCACAGATAAATATTCATAGAATAATTGTGCAAACTCAGATATCAAAGCTTCAAAAGTCCGAAGTCGGTCATATGATCTAGAACTGCAGCATTGTCATGTGATCAAGGACGTGGGCGGCCAAAGCGCGTAATGGCGGACAGTTCGAAATAAACACTGCAAGCACTGGGGAGAGGGAGAGGGAGAGACGCATGCATAAAGTCAAAGCATCCTTACAGTCTTATGTTGTATTATACCATGAGCAATAAAAAGGGGACGAAGGTAGACTCTTCTAGCCTTCAGAGAAAAGGTGCAAAACAACATAAAATACATTACAAATTCTATCCCTCCCACCCCCCAAACTCTGATCTGCAGGTGGATGAAATACTTACTCCTTTTTTCCAGGTCTTAGTATACAGTTTCACTGGCAGGGTGCCTAGTCTAAATCGGATATATAAAGATCTGTTAAGAGCTGGATAAAGCATGTCCATGTATGGTTCGAAAGTAGGGTTGGGTTTGAGAATCTGGAGCTGGGCTACCTTTTTTTTTTCTTTCCGATTGTTGAAAACGTGAAGCCAAAACCTTACCTTTACAATCCTGCTGCTTTTCGTGTCATCCTTTCTGGTTGAAATCAGCATTTGGCACAGCCAATGGCTATCAAAGTAGTTGCCACATGATTGTACCAGGGTAGTTTTACTAGCTTGGCTTGCGACCAGAATTGCTGCATAATGTCCAAGTAAATACTCAACTCAGGTTTTGTCCATATTCTTATCCAATATTAGAGGTGGCGTAGTGCTGTATGCTGCTCAATAGACTTAAGGCCTAGCTCATGCCTCAAAGCGCCCATTCGGGTCCCTGGGCCAAGGAGAAGTAGTGGACGTAAAAACCGATTCTCTGTCCTTGCCAACCCCTTGGCCTTTTTAAAGCCCAACAGCCCTGCTGCAAGAACTTGCACTGGATATGCCACAAGAGCGGGGCTAATCAATTTGAGGCCCTGGCTTTTAGCAAAGCGGAGGACTCCTCTGCTCACTTTTTAATATGTGGACTGAGCAAGTCAGCTTAGAGTCAAACCTCACTCCAAGGTAGTCATAGTGTTGTCCTCAATCTAAACTAATTCCATAGATTTTGAAGGAACTCTTCAGCATAGTACTGCTCCGTAAGATCAAGCATTTTGTTTTATCAATATCAATCTTTAACTTCTTTATATCACAATAACATTCTAATGACTTCAAGAGTTTATGCATGCCAATTCAGTACGGGACAGAAGCACAGCGTCATCGTCAAAATGCAGGATTTCGATTTTTGGGCCCCCACAGACTGGCACATTGAGGTTTAGGGCCTTCAAGAAATTGTCAACATCGTTGATAAAAATATTAAACAAAGCTGGGGCCAGAAAACAACCCTGCCTGACCCCAACATTGATATCAAAGCTATCAGTTACTTCTCCACTAGGGCCATGTCTGACCGAAGATGTATTATTTTATTTTTTTGAACCTTTATTTTTAATTTAATCAAATATCACAGCAATCATATGTGTACAGGATTCGGAGGCATATTGACAGCTATATCAGGGAACTCCGTTCCAAGCACTTACAGTATGAATAGTTATAAAGCAGTGATTAACAATAGATTTAGAGTCGGGGGTATACATTTGCCTACCACCCATCGAAGATGTATTATTATTGTATAGGAGTAGAATTGTGGATACCAGTTTTTCTGGGCAACCCAGGGACGGAAGTGTCCGCCAAAGCAACTCATTGTTTACAGTGTTGAAGGCCATTTTTAGATCGACAAACGTCAAATACAATTTTGATTTTGTAATAATGGTATATTTCAGCCTGTTAAATAGCTGCATTTCTTGATCATTTGTTCCTTGGCCTCTTCTAAAGCCTGCCTGTGAAGTGTTGAGGATGCCATTATCACACATCCAATTATCTACAAGAGTGTGTAAAAGCTTTGCATACATTTTCCATACTGCATCAAGCAGGGAAATTAATCGATAGTTGGCGGGATCGTTTCGCGGGCCCTTCTTGAGAGGAACAATTATGGCGGTTTTCCACAATGCCAGTACCATCCCCTGGAGCCAGAGCAAGAAGTAAGATCAGATTTAACAGAGTAACTTTGAATAAGCATGTCTGCACAGTATGTACTGACTATAATTACGGATATCCTGGTGTACAATTGCATAGCACTGTAAATGGCCACTCCCAGCAGTCAGACGCGGTAAACACAGAGCTGGTTTACATTCCATGCATATGTAATTAACTAAAAAATGCATTAAAATATAGAATATAAAAAAGCAAACATTTAAGAATTAAAAAAATAAATGAAATGTATAACTTCAAATTAAAACATTACAAATATAATAAATAGAAAAAATGGTTTCATTCAACAAATTAACACTTCTCATCATACTTCCCTAGAAACACAACACCCACCAATACATAAGAATAAATTAATTTACATATATTATCCCAAAAAATAAACTGCACCAAAATAATTGCAAACTTAGTAAAATTGTAATAGCTTATCACAATAAAACCGTACCACAATAATATATACACAATAGTTAATAAAATGATATTAAGTAGAAAAAAATGATATTCTTACCTGTGATATTATGTCTTAACATATTCGTAACATCACAATATACTTTTTTTTTTCTTCAATATTTACAACTATATTATGGGTGAACACCTTAGGCTTCTACACATTTCAATGCAACTTTGCATCATTCATGAAGCCAAACATAAGAAGTTCAAGCGTCAGGCTACTAGTCACTTATTGGCAAAGATGTATTGCAGATGCTGGTACAAGTAAACACTGTACATTCAGATTTAATATAGGATGGGGAAACTTTTGTCACTTACCATTTGACTAAAAATGTGTTACATTAAGGTAATTTGACAACTAGGAACACAGGCTGAATGTCTTTCTGCATCACAGACCAAGGTTTACTAAATGTTGGGCAGTGCAGCACTGCAAAAAAATATGAAGCATTGCATTTCTTGAATAAAAAAATAAAATTAAAACAAAATCTCACACAACCATATTTACAGAGCCCCACGCTGATGATCTTATTATGTGGTGTAAAAAAAAATTATGTTTAAGACGTTTCCCAAACTGTGGGTCGCAAGCCAATTTTTGGTGGGCCATGAATGTCCAAGCAATAAATAAAGATGCCAGACGTCAAAGATCAGGCTACATCTTCGAAAAATTGCTGGTTGTTTTTTTAACATGGAGATTAGTGTTTACAAACTTCTTACTTTGCAGTCAGAGAAAGAAAAGCAAAGTGAATTATATAACTATCTTGCTGGGGTTCAGGGACTGTGAATGGAAAGGCTGTAGGATGTCATTTTTGTAACACAACAAAATGTGAATACTTGTAAATGAACTGCATACATTCAGCAGTCAGGAAAGCAAAATGATGCACTTTTTTTGTAATCTGAAGTGGGATGGAAAAACAGATTTTAATAGGATCAAAACAAATCAAGATACTTTAAAATCGGTGGTGCACAAATGATATTCACCGAAACCTGCTTTCCACACACTATCATTTGTGTACAATAGTTTTATCAGTAAAACTGTATGTCTGTGCAAATTTTGTTGCTATTTCAATGGAAAATGCACTGTCCGTAAATTACAGTGTACTACCACACAATGCTCAAGTTACTAAAATAAAAAAAAATAAAAAAACACACACACCACACTCCTCATGTCTATTAAAGCTAGGTGGGTTACGAAAGTTTGTTCTTAAGAATTGGGTCATAGTTATAAACGGTTTGGGAAGTACTGTTTTAGAGTAATGCTAAGCATTGCGCCAAAAGCACCAAGTCAAGACAGCAGAGTTTTACATGGCATTTGTACTAAAGCTACATCCTCCAGCATAAATTGCTATGCAATCACAACAACCCAAGTGTGAGCCAAGTAAAAGGTGTAATTTCTTGTTATGCTTTGGAATACATAATATTTGTCATGTGCATTGTTTGCAAATGTTTTTATTGACTCAAGGATTTAACGCAATGCCAGGTCATGCTACTTTAGTAGATCCGGCATTGGGTGAAATCCGAAAGGAACTAGTGCTAATAAATCTGGTAACTAAATTTTTACTTCAACCATCATTGTTAACTCTGTTGCTTTTGGCCTCTTTTTCCCCCCTCATCGGATTCCTCTTAGCGATCTGAGGGGGACCTTAGACTGGAAGAAATGCAATACTACCACAATACGTTAAGGAAAATCGTCCTAAACCCTAATCGGACAAGTCTGAATTATCTCCATATAAATTCTCACTTACTAAGTTACACTCATCTAAGAAGGCGTGAGACGTTGGAATAGTTGCATGCCTCACAATAAACCCTAGAGCTTGTTAAAGATCCCACATTCCTGTGCCATCCACACTCTGGTTCAACATTCTGGAGCACAAGAGTTCTACTTTACGATTAGATAGAACAGGGCGAGCTTACAAAATAACAGAGAGAGCAGAGCCAAGCAAACGTTCTGGCTCGAATCTTCGAGCCTGTGCACGAGCCGAGCCCTGGAAATGTTTACTATGTAAATCATATAACTAACCACGTAAAATATGACAACACCTCCTCAACATTTATTAAAAAAAAAAAAAAAAGTTTTGCAATGTGGAAGCTTTGATATTAATATGTCACATAACAGCACTACACTGAGATCTACTTATGAAAAGTAAGTTTTAAAGCACAAACCATTAGAGAACTAAGAGGCAAGACAACTGTTATGTAAAACCTGTAAGTGGCCCTGACTGTTATAGAACAGGGATACTGCATGCGGCCCTTCTGACCTTTAATTGTGGCCCCCTGGTGAACAGCAACACAGGGCTGCTGTTCAGTTGACAGAGCAGGAACATTTAAAATGTTGTGAAACATACTTTAAATAAAGTAACGGTAAAGAAGATGTCTTAGACAACTTCTCTTTAGGAACATCTTTAGTTTTAAAGACATCTTGCACTAAACATGTTAAAACATGATAAACTCTTTGCAAACTTCAAAAAGTGTATTTTATTAACATGCATGAGCGTTTTACCTCAGTCGATCAGATTATATCATTGCATTGAGAGGAGTTTGCATGAAGGCTCGTTTGTTATCCACACTATGCATCTGCTTCGCGTACCCCTCCGCCCACCTTTCACCACCCCGACCCTCGCATGGCTGGCATCGGTGCAGCCCTCGGGCACGCCACAGAAAGTACTTTGCAGACCCCTAGAAATGTTTGCAAGTACCTATGTTATAGAGCAACATTACAGCCTATTAATCAAACACAATGGGGTTTGCATAACTAGTATTCTGAACTCAAAAATTTGAAAGTGCTTTATTAAGCGATAATGAAGAAAAAGGAGTTTCGCTGAAATAAAATATTTGCCTTAAAAAAAAAAAAAAAATTTTTTTTTAAAATCACACAATTTAAGCTGTAAGCCGATATTCATCCAGGTTTTCTGATTTCACTTTGTACAAATCAGCCAATTAGTGGGTTTCTATTTGCCTTTCCTTATTATATAAACGCTTTGTTTCAAGTAAATTGTGCAATTTTTACATAGCACGAACTCGACCCTAAAGGTACTGGAGAGTGTAGTGTCGCGCTCTAGTGGTTGCGCGGAGGCGCGATGACGTAGAGCGCGGCCGCCATTTTGGGTGCGATTCAGCGCCCGATATCGGAGCGGTACGGACGTGTTTCCCGGCGCTCTTCTGCTATTGAAGTAATAACTAAATAAACAGCCTTACACAACATCGGTGTGGTGTACCTTTGTAAGGAGGAAAGTAGCTCTTTACAGTGGCGACGAGACTGGGATGAGAGAAAAAAAATATATATATATATATATATATATATATATATATATATATATATATATTATCTACTGGCGGTCGCCAGTAGATAGTTATAGTTAGGACCTATTTTCCATAGGAAATCCGCGACATTCTATTTGAAATAACTCTTGCGTCGGTTGACGAATCTTCGCGAAATTTTCAAACTTTATGGCCCGCTCCGGTCCGCTCCTACCCTGAAAGTCTCAGGGTGATTCGTCAAGCGGGGGCCGAGAAAAAGGGGGTCCCAAAACGTGTTTTCCCCATTCATTTTCCCATAGGAAACTTTAGACACGGCTACAGCTCGAACTGCTGAACGGAATTACACCAAATTTGGCAAAGAGGTAGTTCTTGGTTCAGAAAGAACCCTTTTTGTTAAATGGTGTAAATCCGTTCAGTAGTTGCTGAGAAAATCAAAAGTAAAAACACATATATATCTGGGCGGAGCCTAACCACACATGTCATCGTGAGATCTGATTGGCTGTCAGCACTTCATCCTGGAATTGCTGGCAGCCATCTTGGGACCAATATAAATGATAGTACCCCATTGAAATGCATTGTAGTGAATCAAAGATTTTGAGGGTTACCAAAAGGAGAACTATAAAGGGTGATAACAGACTTTAGTTACATTAGAATTCATTTGAGATGGTACCATACTAATTTCAGGAATTGTGGTGTGTTCTAAGGTGATTTTACCCTGTGAAAAACCTTCTGCTGGGATATCATGAATCATGTTTGAGAGAAAACTATTTTCACATGCTTGTCCCATACAGTTTTGGAAGGTGCTCCAGAAGCTAAAATGAGAGCATATTTTCTGTAAATTCACATTATCTTTCTCAGTCATGTGAGAATGAAGTCTGACATTCTCAGTAAAACATGTACATCCAACAAGGGCAGAGACTGTCAGTTGATTCCTTTGTGTTCTACTGCAGCTTCCCAGAGTGTTCTAAAGAACAACTAGAGTGCTAACAGTCTTACTTATGACAAAAGTATGGCACACCTGAAGCCATCTTGATTGGAATAAACTGGTAACACTTAAAATATTTAATTTAAAAAGGAACAAAATGATGGGGTTTATCTTGTCATAGAAATTATGGTTAGTGCTCTGGAAAGAAAAATTAGGACATGTTTCAAGTGTGATCTCAAATATCTTCCTGTTATATTTCAACAGGAGCAGCCTGTCAGTTGATGCCTTTGTGTTCTACTGCAGCTTCCCAGAGTGTTCTAAAGAACAACTAGAGTGCTAACAGCCTTACTTATGACAAAAGTATGGCACACCTGAAGCCATCTTGATTGGAATAAACTGGTAACACTTAAAACATTTAATTTAAAAAGGAACAAAATGAGGGGGTTCATTTTGCCATAGAAATTATGGTTAGTGCTGCAAAAAGAAAATTTAGTGCATGTTTTAAGTGAGATCTCAAATCCTCTTCTATTTCATTAGAAAATTCTGACATGCAGACTGAAACAATCACTTTCAATACCAGCAGCAGACTTCCAGTTAACTCCTTGGTGAGCAGTAGCTTTACTACAGTGATCTAATGAACAACTAGAGTAATAACATTCTGAATTTATGGCAAATGTGTGACACATCTGAATGCCTTCTTGATGGAATCAAAGTAAAAACTGAAAGCATTTCCTACTGAGGAGACTGCAGTAAATGAGGAAATTAGGAAACTTCATAACAAAGAAGTCTTCCAAGATGGCCACCAGTGAAAAAAGAGCCCAAATGTAGCACAAATATTACCCAGATGTAGCCCACATATAGCCCAATGACAAAAGTGTGCAAACCACTTTTTATTTTTAGTTTTTTTGCAGTTTTATGTAGCGCAGACTGGTCAGGTATTGGAGCGTTGCATCTTAAAACATGACCCCCCTACACTACAAAAACACCACTGCACTACCCTAAAACACTACCCCAGCACGACCCCCTACACTACACAAGCACCACTGCTCTATCCGAAACCCTAAAACACTACCCCCAGCATGACCCCCTACACTACACAAACACCACTGCACTACCCTAAACCCTAAAACACTACCCCAACACCACTGCACTAACCTAAATCCTAAAACACTACCCCCAGCACGACCCCCTACACTACCCCAAACACCACTGCACTACCCTAAAACATGACCCCCTACACTACACAAACACCACTGCACTACCCTAAACCCTAAAACACTACCCCCAGCACAACCCCCTACACTACACAAGCACCACTGCACTACCCTAAACCCTAAAACACTACCCCCAGCACAACCCCTACACTACACAAACACCACTGCACTACCTTAAACCCTAAAACACTACCCCCAGCACGACCCCCTACACTACCCAAACACCACTGCACTAACCTAAATCCTAAAACACTACCCCCAGCACGACCCCCTACACTACCCAAACACCACTGCACTACCCTAAAACATGACCCCCTACACTACACAAACACCACTGCACTACCCTAAACCCTACAACACTACCCCCAGCACGACCCCCTACACTACACAAGCACCACTGTACTACCCTAAACCCTAAAACACTACCCCCAGCACGACCCCCTACACTGCCCGAACACCACTGCACTGCCCTAAACCCTGAAGCACCAGCCCCTGCACGACCCCCTACACTGCCCGAACACCACTGCACTGCCCTAAACCCTGAAACACATACCCTAGCACGACCCCCTACACTGCCCGAACACCACTGCACTGCCCTAAACCCTGAAACACCACCCCCTTCACGACCCCCTACACTGCCCAAACACCACTGCACTGCCCTAAACCCTGAACCACCCCCAGCATGACCCTTACACTGCCCGAACACCACTGCACTGCCCTAAACCCTGAAACACTACCCCCAGCAAGACCCCCTACACTGCCCGAACACCACTGCCCTAAACCCTGAAACACCACCCCCAACACGACCCCCTACACTGCCCGAACACCACTGCACTGCCCTAAACCCTGAAACACCACCCCCAGCACGATTCCCTACACTGCCTGAACACTACTGCACTGCCCTAAACCCTGAAACACCATCCCCAGCACGACCCCCTACACTGCACGAACACCACTGCACTGCCCCAAACCCTGAAACACTACCCCCAGCAAGACCCCCTACACTGCCCGAACACCACTGCACTGCCCTAAACCCTGAAACATCACCCCCAGCAAGACCCCCTACACTGCCTGAACACCACTGCCCTAAACCCTGAAACACCACCCCCAGCAAGACCCCCTACACTGCCCGAACACCACTGCACTGCCCTAAACCCTGAAACACCAGCCCCAGCACGACCCCTACACTGCCCGAACACCACTGCACTGCCCTAAACCCCGAAACACCACCCCCTGCACGACCCCCTACACTGCCCGTACACCACTGCACTGCCCTAAACCCTGAAACACCACCCCCAGCATGACCCCCTACACTGCCCGAACACCACTGCACTGCCCTAAACCCTGAAACACCACCCCCAGCACGACCCCCTACACTGCCCGAACACCACTGCACTGCCCTAAACCCTGAAACACCAGCCCCAGCACAACCCCGTACACTGTCCGAACACCACTGCACTGCCCTAAACCCTAAAACACCAGCCCCAGCACGACCGCCTACACTGCCCGAAAACCACTGCACTGCCCTAAACCCTGAAACACCAGCCCCAGCACGACCCCCTACACTGCCCGAACACCACTGCACTGCCCTAAACCCTGAAACACCAGCCCCAGCAAGACCCCCTACACTGCCCGAACACCACTGCACTGCCCTAAACCCTGAAACACCACCCCCAGCAAGACCCCCTACACTGCCCGAACACCACTGCACTAAAGCCTGAAACACCACCCCCAGCAAGACCACCTACACTGGCCGAACACCACTGCACTGCCCTAAACCCTGAAACACCACCCCCTGCACGACCCCTACACTGCCCAAACACCACTGCACTGCCCTAAACCCTGAAACACCACCCCTCAGCACGACACCCTACACTGCCCGAACACCACTGCACTGCCCTAAACCCTGAAACACCACCCCCAGCACGACCCCCTACACTGCCCGAACACCACTGCACTGCCCTAAACCCTGAAACACCACCCCCTGCACGACCTCCTACACTGCCGGAACACCACTGCACTGCCCTAAACCCTGAAACACCACCCCCAGCGCGACCCTCTACACTGCCCGAACACCACTGCACTGCCCTAAACCCTGAAACATCAACCCCAGCAAGACCCCCTACACTGCCTGAACACCACTGCCCTAAACCCTGAAACACCACCCCCTACACTGCACGAACACCACTGCACTGCCCTAAACCCTGAAACACCACCTCCAGCAAAACCCCCTACACTGCCTGAACACCATTGCTCTGCCCTAAATCCTGAAACACTAGCCCCAGCACGACCCCCTACACTGCCCAAGCACCACTGCACTGCCCTAAACCCTGAAACACCACCCCCAGCACGACCCCCTACACTGCCCGAACACCACTGCACTGCCCTAAACCCTGAAACACCAGCCCCAGCAAGACCCCCTACACTGCCCGAACACCACTGCACTGCCCTAAACCCTGAAACACCAGCCCCAGCATGACCCCCTACACTGCCCGAACACCACTGCACTGCCCTAAACCCTGAAACACCAGCCCCAGCAAGACCCCTACACTGCCCGAACACCACTGCACTGCCCTAAACCCTGAAACACCAGCCCCAGCATGACCCCCTACACTGCCCGAACACCACTGCACTGCCCTAAACCCTGAAACACCAGCCCCAGCACGACCACCTACACTGCCCGAACACCACTGCACTGCCCTAAACCCTGAAACACCAGCCCCAGCACGACCCCCTACACTGCCCGAACACCACTGTACTGCCCTAAACCCTGAAACACCAGCCCCAGCATGACCCCCTACACTGCCCGAACACCACTGCACTGCCCTAAACCCTGAAACACCACCCCTGCATGACCCCCTACACTGCCCGAACACCACTGCACTGCCCTAAACCCTGAAACACCACCCCCTGCAGCACCCCCTACACTGCCCGAACACCACTGCACTGCCCTAAACCCTGAAACACCACCCCCTGCACCGCCCCTACACTGCCCGAACACCACTGCACTGCCCTAAACCCTGAAACACCACCCCCAGCACGACCCCTTTACTGCTCGAACACCACTGCACTGCCCCAAACCCTGAAACACCACCCCCAGCACGACCCCCTACACTGCCCGAACACCACTGCCCTAAACCCTGAAACACCACCCCTGCACGACCCCCTACACTGCCCGAACACCACTGCACTGCCCTAAACCCTGAAACACCACCCCTACACTGCCCGAACACCACTGCACTACCCTAAACCCTGAAACACCACCCCCAGCACGACCCCCTACACTGCCCGAACACCACTGCACTGCCCTAAACCCTAAAACACCACCCCCAGCATTACCCCCTACACTGCCCAAACACCACTGCACTGCCCTAAACCCTAGAACACTACCCCCAGCACGACCCCCTACACTACCCGAACACCACTGCACTACCCTAAACCCTCAAACACTCCCCCAGTACGACCCCCTACACTACCCGAACACCACTGCACTGCCCTAAACCCTAAAACACTCCCCCAGCACGACCCCCTACTCTACCCGAACACCACTGCACTGCCCTAAACCCTAAAACACTCCCCCAGCACGACCCCCTACACTACCCAAACACCACTGCACTGCCCTAAACCCTAAAACACTACTCCCCGCACGACCCCTACACTACCCAAACACCAATGCACTACCCTAATCCCTAAAACACTACCCCCGCATGACCCCCTACACTACCCTAAACCCTAAAACACTACCTCCGCACGACTCCCTACACTACCCAAAGACCACTGCACTACCCTAAACCCTAAAACACGACCTCCTACACTACACAAACACCACTGCACTACCCTAAACCCTAAAACACTACCCCCTACACTACACAAACACCACTGCACTACCCTAAACCCTAAAAAACTACCCCCAGCACGAACCACTACACTACCCAAACACCACTGCACTACCCTAAACCCTAAAAACCTACCCCCCGCAGTATCCCTACACTACCCAAACACCACTGCACTACCCTAAACCCTAAAACACTACCCCCAACAGTACCCCCTACACTACCCAAACACCACTGCACTACCCTAAAACACTACCCCCAGCACGACCCCCTACACTACCCAAACACCACTGCACTACCCTAAACCCTAAAACACTACCCCAGCACGACCCCCTACACTACACAAACACCACTACACTACCCTAAAACACTACCCCCAGCACGACTCCCTACACTACCCAAACACCACTGCACTACCCTAAACCCTAAAACACTCCCCCAGCACGACTCCCTACACTACCCAAACACCACTGCACTACCCTAAACCCTAAATCTACCCCCAGCATGACCCCCTACACTACACAAACACCACTGCACTACCCTAAACCCTAAAACACTCCCCCAGCACGACTCCCTACACTACCCAAACACCACTGCACTACCCTAAACCCTAAATCTACCCCCAGCATGACCCCCTACACTACACAAACACCACTGCACTACCCTAAACCCTAAAGCACTACCCCCTGCACGACCCTCTTCACTACCTAAACACAACTGCACAATTTGTTACAGACGTTGCAACGCAGGCCTGTGGTGCGTTTTAAGTTGGGGAATTAATTCCCTTTGAATCCTGGGGGCCAACTAGCCCACCAGGTACCTTCAGTAAGCACAACAGAGTTGCGTTGCAGAGAGGTAAAAAAGGTGCGTGGCCTCGGAACGCCTCTCTGCAACTCAGCTCTGTGGTCCTAACTGTAGGTACCTGGGGGCTAGTTGGGCCCCAGGGACCCTCAGAATTCAAGGGGACTTAATCCCGCAACTTAAAACGCACCACGGGGTGCGTTTGCACACATGTCACCTCAGGCCCCCCCTCCCTTCACCACTGTGCAAACGCGCCCTGTAGCGCGTTTTAAGAGGTAGTTTTAATCCCCTGCCCCATTATGTACTAGGGACTTGCAGAGGAGGTCATGCTAATCACAGGGGTACCCCAACGCATAGTGTTCCCTAGTGTATGTAGGTGTTTTCACTGTATTCTAAGTGTCTTTTAGCATAGCACTGGCTCTGGTTAGTCAGAGTCAGTTACCACCAGTACCCGTCTGAAAAAGTTGTGGGCACAGGATGATTTTGCAACAAGGCCTCTTTCTGCTCCTCTGTTGGTTCTTTCTGCACATCTTTTGCTTCTTTCTGTGCGTTTTTCTTCTTTCTTCACATGTCCTACCTCTGTAGGCATAGTTAGAAACTAGCATTTAAAAAACCTTTGAAATTCACTGAAAAAACCATAGGTTTCAGACACGTTATAGTTAGAAATTAGCATTTAAAAACCTTTGAAATTCACTGAAAAACCATAGGTTTTAGGGACAGTTATAGTTAGTTGGACATTTCACTCGTACAAAACCATAGAAATTCCCCGTTATAGTTAGTTCAGCTAACTATAACTCGCGCCCGTAATGCACTGCTGATGACGTCACATATTACATCACTCATGACATGGTCAGTGACATCACTGATGACATCTCAAATGACATCATCCATGTGATAATTTCATGCATCTTCTCACACCCTAATATAACTTTTGATACACCCACTCTAAATTACAGACTGCCATTCTCAAAACCATAGACACTACAACACCAAAAACTACATACCCACTCACTGATTCTTAGGTCTACACACACATCCACTCACTCACCCGTACAGTCACTCATACTTAGTCACTCAGTACAGGACTATCATATGCACTCATACACCTATATAAACACTCACACACCGCCACTCATCCATAGAGGTACTCACACACCTAGTCAGTCATGCAAAAAACTTAATCACACACCCATTTACTCACCTATACAGTTATACACACACCAGCTCACTTACTCATACAAATACTAGCACATTCTTACGCTCTTATACAATCACTGATACAAGTACACACTCATCCATACAGCCACTCACAATCACACACTCTCACTTATAGCCATTTATATACTCCAACACACATATATACTGCCTTTCACATATGTAGTTACTCACACATGTACCACTGAGATATACATTCAATCACTAACACACCCATACACACACTCACCCACCCATACAGTCCATCACAGATGCACTCTTGAAACCATGCACCCAGTGAATCACCAACTCACACATCTATGCACAGAGTCACACACACCCCACCCACACAAACACTCAGGCACCCATACAGATACTCAGACAATCAATCAATAACCCATGTAGACACTCATGTAGCTATTCAGAAAGCCATGCAGCCGCTTACAAACCAACAGACAGACGGATACAGACATTCACACAGTTTAGTCACTAACCCATGCATTCAGTAAGATACATTTAATCACTCACTTGTAGAGTCAGTCACTCACGTACTAAATCATCCATTCAGACACTTATACACCCACTCATTCTTCAATACGCCTTTCCCTATATATATTAAACATATTTAAACTTTACAGAAACACACAGTCACTGGATGATGTTATCAGTGATGTCATCAGTGATGTCATCAGTGATGTCATCAGTGATGTCACTGACCATGTCATGAGTGATGTAATATGTGACATCAGCAGTGCATTGCGGGGGCGCGAGTTATAGTTAGCTGAACTAACTATAACGGGGAATTTCTATGGTTTTGTACGAGTGAAATGTCCAACTAACTATATTTGTCCCTAAAACCTATGGTTTTTTCAGTGAATATATATATATACACACACAATCAACAACATAAATAAATAACGAGGAGAGACACACTAGGACCCACCGAAGCACTCAACAGGCAGACCACGAAGACCACTGGCAAAGGGACGTGGCATAGCAGGAGAGCGTGGCAGAGGACGGCACTACCGCAAGCCAGCACCCACGGAACAGGTAGTTGCAATCAAGAGAGAGCACACAGCCCCAATATAGGAGGGTAGAAAATACAGGGAAGCAGGAAGCCACCCCTCCAGATCCTCCTATATGACATCCAGGGCCCTGGCGGAAGCGGTGCAGCACAGCGACGGGGGAGCCTCAGGGCCCCATCAAGACCACACACCTCCCAGAAGCACAGGCACACCGGGCAGTCCAAGGGGAAACGAAGAGGTACTGGAAAGAAACGCCGCAATGTGCGCGCAGGCGTCTTCACTCACGACACCTATACCCTTCCTACCAAAACCAGGCGAACCACTGATGAAATGGGAAGATTGGAGGGAGTACTTCATGAACTACCTAGAGGCCATAGAAGACGAAAGTGGAGAAGCATTCCCCAGCAAGAGGAAGAAAAGAATATTACTCCACAACTTAGGCCCGGAAGGAATCAGAGTCTTTCAGAACCTGGTCCCCACGCAACGGCCGGACGCAGACGAAGACGTATTCCAACACGCGATTGAAGACCTAAACAACCATTACAGACCGGCAGTGTGCACGTCAATTGACAGATACAACTTCCAACAGCGGAAACAAGCGGGAGATGAGTCCATAGACGACTACGTGGCAGCGTTAAAGAAGTTAGCGATCACATGCAAATTTGGCGCCTTGCACGACGAATTTATCAAAGACCAAATTGTCATGCACACGAAGAACACAGCGATCCAAGACAAACTGTGGGTGAATGGGGACGCCACACTGAAGGACGTCATTGCCATGGTGAAAAAGGCGGAACTATCGAAGAGATGTGCAGAGGCAGCAAAAAAAGAAAGTACAGAGCGGCCCATGGTCAATAGAATCACGGAATTAGAACCGCCGGATAGAGGAAAAAAGATGGCGGCGGAAGGGAGAGCACAGAACAGATGGACTCCACGATCCACACAGGCACAGAAACCGAACAAGGAGGTCGCGACCACGTGCTACAGGTGCGGCAGTCCGTCCCATGCGGCATATGACAAACGATGTCCGGCCTTCCGAGCCAAATGTATGTACTGCGGAATCGTCGGACACTATGAAAAAGTGTGTCGCCGCAAGGTGAAGAGGTCAACAGTCAAGTACGTAGCACACGACGGGGGAGGTGAAGAAGGAGAAGAAGAGGAAGATAATGTGTTGTGCATCGAAGGACAGGTACTAGGCATTGAAGGCAGTCGCTCCAAGAAACCACAATGCGACATGGTTGTGGGAGGTGTTCGGATCAAGATGGTGGCGGACTCCGGCTCTCCGTATACCATCATTCAACGGACGGTGTGGAGCGAGAACTTCAAACCCAGCCTGGGATCACACCTCGAACCCCCAGACATACGTCCGGTCACATTCACAGGGGAACCCATCCCGATGGTGGGATATCGAGTCCTGAGATTTGAGTTCAAGAATCGCAGCGCAGAGTGCAAATTATACGTGGCAGAAAAAGGGCCTTCTGTTCTTGAATGGATGGACCAGGGCGAGTTGGGCATACATTTGAACCCAGGAGGGGACACGCAAGTCCTGATGACCAGCGCAGATAACCAATCGAACTTCGAAAAGATGAAAAGCGAATTCCCCACAGTATTCGGAGGCAGAGTGGGAAAACTAACGAAATTCACACATAGAATTGAACTTAAGGAAAACGCCAAACCAGTATCCCACAAGGTGAGGAACATACCGCTAGCAATCAGGGAAGCAGTACAACATGAGCTACAAAGATTGGAAGATGAAGGGATCATCGAACCAATAAACAGTTCGGAATGGCTGGCCCCGTTGGTGGTAGCGAGGAAACCCAACGGCAAAGTTCGGTTGTGCGTGGACCTGCGCGAATTGAACAAGTGCATAGCAGTGGAAAAATTCCCATTACCCAGAATAGACGAAATGCTGGCAAAGACGAAAGGTATAAAATGGTTTTCTACCGTGGATCTCGCCTCAGCATATCATCAAATAGCACTGCATCACACGAGCCGGAAACTTACATCCTTCATAACACCATTTGGATGCTACCAATTCCGCAGGATGCCGTTTGGTCTGGCATCAGCAGCGGCGGTATTCCAGAAGCTGATGCACAAACTATTCAAGGACATAGAGGGAGTACAATACTTCCAAGACGACATCTTGGTAATGGGCAAAGACCAAGCTGACCACAACACAAAGCTAGCAACGGTGTTACAAATCTTGGAAAGGAATGGCCTGACAGCAGAATGGGAGAAGTGCAGGCTCGGAATGGCGTCGGTCACATACTTGGGTCATGAGATCAGTGACCAAGGCATCACGCCCAAACACGCCAATGTCAAAGCAATATGTGAAGCACCTGCACCAACGAGCAAGGAAGAAGTGAGATCATTCTTAGGGATGGCCGAATATTATAGCAAATTTGTGCAACACTTCGCCACCAAGACACATCACCTGCGACTACTCGTACGAGACAAAACTGCCTTCCGGTGGACAGAGGAAGCGCAAGGAGAGTTTCAGAAAATCAAGGAGGAAATCAGCAAAGCAGTCCCCCTGCAAGGATATGATCCGCATGGAGAGTCCATTTTGACCACAGACGCGAGCGACAAAGGCCTAGGGGCAGTTCTCATGCAGGAAAGGAAGAACGGAGAGCTGGCGACCATCAGCTTTGCATCAAGAACATTGTCACCAACAGAACAGAAGTTCAGCGTGATAGAAAAAGAGATGTTGGCAGTGGTATGGGCCATGTCGAAATTCCGCCAATTTCTAAGGGGCACAAGATTCCAACACAAAACGGACCACAAACCCCTAGTCAAAGTACTAACGTCCTGCGGGCACGCGAGCGCCACACCCCGCATCGCAAAAATGACCCTGAAATTGTTAGACTACAGGTATGATGTGGAATACATCCCAGGAGCCAAGAATAAAGTGGCAGATTACCTCAGCCGAGCTTCAGCCATGGAGGAAGCTCCTGCAAGTACGGACGAGGACGAAGTCAGGGTGGCATTCACGGAAGATCACGAAATAGTGATAAGTGGTCAGGAATGGAAACAAGCCTATGAAAGGGACAAGGACCTCGAGGAGATCAAGGTATTCATACTGCAAGGGTGGCCAGAGAAAAGGCACCTGAAAGCGGAACAAAGGAAATTCTTCGAAGTGAGGGAGGAGTTATCCGTAGGAGACCAAGGAACCTTCCTGTTTAGAGGAGAGAGAGTAGTTCCCCCCGGGTCGTTAATACCACACCTACTAGCAGTGTTGCACGAAGGGCACTTGGGCATCGTAAAAACGAAGTTGAGAACCAAACAGATGTACTGGTGGCCCGCAATGGATAGTCATATCGAGAAGCATGTTAGAGAATGTGATCAGTGCCAAAGAGCGGAGAAATCACAAACGTTACTACGCCCGTCACTAGGGAAGTTCGACAACCCAGCCAACCCTTGGGAGGAACTGTCGATAGACATTCTTGGTCCGGTGTTGGATGCTGAGGGAACCCCGAAATACGTAGTAGTTCTCATAGATCGGTATTCAAAGTGGCCCGAACTGGATATACAGGAGGTGATGGACACAGAGACAGTGCTGAAGTTTCTCACAGCTACCTTCCTCAGAGAGGGCATTCCCCGTTCCATCTTGAGTGACAATGGACCTCAATTCACATCAGATAAGTGGAGCCGTTACATGGAACGAAACGGCATCCAAATCAAACACACATCGGTCTACCATCCGGCGGGGAATGGTCTTGCCGAAAGGTTTAACCGAGTAATAATGGGTTCCATCCATCAGCCATAGGAGTGGGGAAGGACTGGGAGAAGGAAGTGAGAAGTATGCTGTGGGCCTACCGAATCACACCGACTGGCACAGGATACAGCCCGTTCCAAATCCTAAGGGGACGTGAACCGTTCACTAAGGACAATCTAGCGTGGAAAGAAAAGACTGTCACGAGTAAATGGTCCCCGGCAGTCGTTCACCACAACTTGGAGAGAGCCCAGAGAACATACACAGAGCAGTACAATAAGAGACGCAACGTGAAGGGAACGTCCCTGGAAAAAGGGGAGTGGGTCAGAGTCAAACTTGCCCAATTAAGGAGGAAAGGAGACAGCAAATACAGCTTGCCCATGAAAGTCGAACAGGTGTACAACAGAGCTGCCTTACTAAGTGACGGGAACGTCTGGTCGCAAGATCGCATGTCCAAGTGCAATAAGATACTGCAGTGGGACAGTGAGGAAAGATCAAGGACACAAGAGAAACCAAGTTCACCGGCAGGAAACGTAGCCCCAGGAGAAGGTGAGAAGGACCTTGGGGTAGAAGGTAATAGGGTGGAGCAGGAAGAGGAAGAAAATCTAATTGCAGAGGAATGGCAGGAGGACAAAAGCAAGAATCCGGAGAGAGAGAGCCCTAAAGGACTTGGAGAAACACTGGCAAGCCGAGCAGAGGGAAGGGTGGAAGGTTCCATCTCCACTCCGGTAAGACGTACACGGGCAGGGAGAACTGTGGTAAGGCCAGCCAAATACAGAGACTATGATTTGGGAGAAGTGAAGTAACTTCAGGCCGAGAGACTCTGGGACTATCTTCAATATGTTAATGTTTTGTGTGTTTTGTAAAGAAGGGAGATATGTAGTGTCGCGCTCTAGTGGTTGCGCGGAGGCGCGATGACGTAGAGCGCGGCCGCCATTTTGGGTGCGATTCAGCGCCCGATATCGGAGCGGTACGGACGTGTTTCCCGGCGCTCTTCTGCTATTGAAGTAATAACTAAATAAACAGCCTTACACAACATCGGAGTGGTGTACCTTTGTAAGGAGGAAAGTAGCTCTTTACAGAGAGCTTTCTTTATGTGAGCACCATTTACATTACACCAGATCACATTAATTTTTGAAAGGCATGGTTGACTAAGTGATTTGGCCAGAATCACAATATGCTGAGCCGACGGTAGCTCTGGCCCGAATGACACATTCTGGCTAGAGGTAGGCTGGCTGGCAGGCAGGCAGAAGCCACATGAAGGCTCGGCTCGTTATGGGCTCGAGGTTCTCTCAAGACCAGTGCTTTAAATGGGCCGGTACTCACCGGTACAGAGTACCGGCACTTCCGAATTTTCTTACCGTCAGTACCGGCACTTTTCTTTATCCAGGGAGAGTACCGGTACCCTGTTCGGCGGCACAGCAGGCTCCGGTTAGGCATCTCCTCCAGCTCAGGGCAGTGCTTCCGAAGAGCGTGTAAGTCACTGAGCCCTCAGTGGCCTTGCAGAGTCCCTGCTGAAGATTCCAGCAGCGCCCACTTGAATGTCCCAGACTGCAGGGTTGAGAGGCTTACATCACACTGTGATTAACAGGACAGGGTCTGTCCTGTTAATCACAGCGTGATGTAAGCCCTCTCAACCCCTGCAGTCTGGGGACAATTAGACTCTAGACACACCCTGCACTGTCGATCGGATACGCAAAGCCCATTCAGCTGAAAGTGATTTCGCCCCTCTCCATTAGGTGAGTGAAATGGGCTGGGACTGCCTGTTTTTGAGTGAGAGAACGAGGGAGAGTATCAGGACATATATTAAAGGGAATGTGTGGAATGCTTTTGCGTACAGGTCTGCTTGTTTCTGTCAGTTTGTGCGCTTGAGAATATATAGTATTATGCCAAACAACCATAAATAACAGTAGGGCATTAAGAAACAGCAAATATCACAAAACAAGAAAATGTTACCATATAATCCTGTTTGGCTTTCAATTGTGTAATGAGTTAACCTGTTTTCTTTACATAAACGCATTTCATGTGTTTTGATATGTGCTGCAACTTGTACAGAAGCCATTATGTACCATCATATCTTGCCCGTAGCCCCGCCCCTAGCTCCGCCCACTTGCCACACCTCTAGCTTATTTTAATGAGTACCTGCACTTATTTTTCCCCATTTAAAGCACTGCTCAAGACCTCGAGCTGAGTCACAGCCAGACTTCAGGCTGTCTCGCGCTTTCAGTGGCTCGCCCACCTCTACGCTTAGAAGCACACTTTCGGTATTCCACTTTAAAATGTACACATTGAAAGGAGGACCTCCTAAAACGAAATAACTCACAAGGCTCCTTACTACAATGCGAAGTATTACAGAAAACGCATTCTTTGCTTTGTTAATTTTCTCACGGTTTCTCACGAAAGAGACATTGTGCAGCAAATACAACAGAAGTGCAGCAAATACAACAGAAATGCAGCAAAGGCCATCCCACCTTAAATTTGGGGATTTTTAGGACTCTTCGTTGACCATGCTTTAGCCCCGGAAGCTACTGGCAGTTTTCACGCCCCTTCAAGAAACAATTCCCGAAGCGGCCTCCGGCAGGGCCGGCTGCAGAAGTCCCGCGCCGCCCGCCGGGAGTCCCGCACACCGGACGCCTGGACAAACAGAACTCGAAGAGAGCTCGAGCTTGCACGGTTCCCCCTGCACTCATTCCGGAGTCAGGCAAGCGTTGATAACCATAGCAACGGCAGGACGGACATTTGACGGCTCTGAAACTGACGTTCTTCGCCCGCTAGCGTCTGCGTGCGTTGCGAGCCTCCTTCTGGATCAAAGCCGCGTGATGCTCACTGTATTTGGTCGCCTGTCGCCATGTTTATTCTTTAAGGATACACGACGTCGTGTTCGCCAAGTGTTTTTAAAATCACATTCCAAACGAAGGGAAAGCAGATACGGTACATAATATGGGGCAGGTGAGCTCATCCAAAGTAGAAGACGCGAAGAGGAGCAGCTACCTGACACCAGGCGAACTGAGAGAGTACCAGGTTAGATCTACCAGAGGGTGATGTCATGAAATTAGGTTGGACATATGGAAAATGGATTTGATTTTCCAGACATTGGTGATTTAAATGGGCCGGTAATCACCAGTACTGAGTTACGGCACTTATTTATTTTCACCCATAGATTACAGGAACCTTTCACAAAGGAGAGCACAGGCAGGGCTTTTAAGTGGTATGAAAAAACTGGGGGGTCTCTCAAAGGGGCGTGGGCAAAGTAATTAAGGGCGTGACTTAAAAACCTATAAGCTAGAAACCTTTGCTTAGCATAATGTGCGCCCTACTTGTATTTTGCTGTTTCTGTAATTGCATCCAGATATATGATACAAGTAACATCATACCTACAACAAATCAGGACTATTGGCTTTGTCAATGGTTGTTAGTTGTGTAAGGTAAATAAGCAGCAACTATGGCTTGTATTAATATTGAAAAAGCTTCCACTGAAAACCCTGGTGACACCACGACAATGTTGATACTCCTGAGTGTCACTGCAGTCCGGAAAAAAACGGACCGCCTGTGCCAGGGCACAAAACAGAGCCCGATAGAGACCCGTTTCGAAGCTCCCTGTAAAAAACTGCCGGTGCTCAGCACCGGTGAGACCCGGCCCACTTAAAGCCCTGAGCACAGGTACTCATAAAGGCATCAGAACAGGATCAGTGTCAGCAGACACCCGTTGCAACAGACCCCATTAAGGCAGTGCCAAAAATGTTTTTTAATTTAGGAGTCTCCCTCCTAGAATTAGCTCTGCTTCAATTTAAGTGAATGGAGAAAATGCATTCCCCCAAATTTCTTTTCAAAATCTCCCACTTCCTTGCTAAAAAATGTTGCCATATATGCAGCAGCAGAGGCGCTGCTCTATTAAACTGCTGCTGATGAGGATGTCAGAGTGGAGTGTTAGATGTGCCTCTTTGGCAGTGGAGCTGTAGCACTATGCTGAGCTGCGCCCCAAAGCTCAGTTTTCTGATAGCCTCTGCAATTTTAGAGCTATCCAAGATGGAGGAACACAGTGCTTAATTTAAAAAAAATTAAGTGCCAGGGCCCTCGTCAGGAGGCCAGTGGAGCTTGCACCGTCCGCTGCCCCTGCCAGTGCTGCCATTTTGTTTTTGTGTGTGTGGAGTTTTATATAGCTCGAACTAGACCCGAAGATATCAGAGCGCTTTACATGATCACCAGTTACGTTACAATGATTGTACCAGCCCAACTACTGATCATCACACTCCAATTCAGACTATTGCAAGCCCCCAAAGCTATAAGAATGGCTTGTGAGGCAGGTATTAGTCATCTTAATGTATATTGAATTAATAAACAACTGTTGGTTTGCTCATCTCTAAATTAGTCAAACAGAGCCACCCTGTGGCAGATTTTCATAAGTGTTGACAATTAAGTGCCGGTGCAGAGCACCGGAAATCACTGGCTCAAATTAAGGACTCGCACCAGAAGTCTTGAACTTCCGAACCAGGACAAGTGCTGCTTCCGGGTGAGGTAAGCAGTGGGGCAGGAGCAGCCCTGCTAAGTACCACGCATTTTACTGCTGAAGTCTATTGCACCACACTAAAATGCTAATGTCACATATAATTATACACCCTCTAAGCACGGCCAGGGACTGTAGCTCTGTGGGGTTAGATTAGCTCAGAAACCAGTGCTTGCTGTCCTGCCCAAGGCAGTTATTATTAGCCAAGTGCAGTCTTGTGGCAAAGTACAGAGTTATTGTCACTCATGCCGATTGTAATTACCATTTTATGTGAAGGAGGTAAACTGTTGTCAAAATACTGACAACACCAAACTCAGGAAAAGGAAATGCTGTATTTTCAGGTGCGGGAGAGAGGGAGGGAGACAGAGAGAAACGGTGAAAGGGACAATGCTTGAAAATACAAATACAAAGAGAGAGTGGAAACAAATAACAGTGGTCAAAAGGAAGGAGAAGACATGTGAGATGTAGATAGAGGATTTTGTAGAGATGTGAGAAAAGCGCCAAAGTGTAAGCCTGTAGATGAGAGGAGTAAGAAGGGACGAATAGGAGTGATTGAGGCACTCCAAAGGCCACAACTCCCCCCATAGGCCTAGTACCAGAAAACTTAGAGAGAGGTTCTCAAATATTGGTCATTGCTTTGATTTACCTGTGAAAAAGTGTCACTCAAAGTATCAAGCATTTAACAGTAGAATGTTGCTTGTAGACAACTAAAGCAATGCAAATGTCACACATAAGCAATCTGAAAACCTGACAGCTATGAGGCAGGTGGGCACCAGCAAGGGTCAAGAATGTTCATATTTAAGTGAGTATGACTATATATGCATATGACTGTACATGAGTTTGTGTATGTGTGTGAAATTCAGTAAGTGCACCAAGGACTGTAGTTTAAATGAAAGGGGCACTTAGCCTCATTGACATCTATAGCAGTGTCTCCAATTTTTGCTTAATCAGTTTACTTGAACGTTTACTTGGGCTCATATGTGATGTGCCTCGTATGTGACAATTCCTGGTGATGTTATTTCAATGATGGTTATTGATACTGCTTGTAGGAACGTGCCCCTTTTTGACATCACCTACGCTTTTTGCCTGGTAAATGATGTGATTTTGACTGGAAGTGCACTGGAATCCTGCTAACTAGGTCCCCAGTGCCAGATCTCTTTCCCAAAAACTGTACAATTGTTTCCCCAATTGGCAATACCTTTAGCACTCTCTATAAGTCCCTAATAAAGGGTACCGCTGGTACCTAGGGCCTGAGGTATTAAAGAGGGTCCCCGAGTGCTGCAGCACAAATTGTGCCACCCTAAGGGACCCCTAACCAAACTCATGCAAGACAGCCATTGCAGGCTGCATGTTTTGGTGCAGACAAAAGTGAAAACACAACATGACACACATCCATGTGTGCCATGTCCCCTAACACTGCATGTAATATGAAAGTCAACCCTAGAGCAGGCCTTACAGGCCTATGGCAGGGTGCCTTATATTACTTGTGAGGACATATCTGCACAAGCTGATATGCCCCTGTGCTGATCAGCTCCATTGCTGCCAGTACAAGTGATCAGGGAAGCCATTTTAAAACGTGCTAAACACTGGTGAAAACAAGTTCCCCGGCTACATGATGGCTTCACTGAAAGGTGAAGATATCAAACATCTCATATTAATTAACCCACCCTGATTCCAGTAGTGGCTTTATTAATACATGCACCCAGAGGGCACCTTAGAGGTGCCCCCTGAAAACCTACCATCCACTGGTGTGTTGGCTGACTGGTCTCTGCCAGCCTGCCACCCGAGACAGGTTTCTGAAATCCCAGGGTGAGGGCCTTTGCTCTCAGGGGGTCAGTAATATAGCCTGCATGGGAAGGGGGTGTTCACACCCCCTCCCACAGGATGAGCTGCTGATTAGCATTCTAAGAGGCGAGCTTCAAAGATGCTGCCGCCTTTGAAATACGAGTGTAGCGTCCCTCACAGGAGAGGAAGCAGACCCTTTTGCCCAGACCCCTTTGGCACCTGGACAGGCAGGAAGATTAGCTAGTCAGGCAGGCGTGCCCACCCCAAGCTATTATCACCCCTATGGTGGGCTACCTGAAGTTGACACAACTTTTCAGAGTTGGTCATCTTTGTGATGGCAAACGTAGGAATTCTGGAACAGGGTTATGCCCTTTTCCCACAGGAAGTGGTCATATAGGGGCGTAGTGACCCCAAGGGTAAGTAGCCTATTGGCTACTACCCTACATTCCCCTAACGTCCCTAAATTCAGTATTTAGAGGAACCCCTGGCACCAGAGAATCAGATTCTGCCGACCTGAAAGAAGAAGACGGACATGAAGAGTCGCAAACAGCAAGAACTGAAGACCCTGCAACTGACCTGGTGTAACCCGCAACTGACTTGGTGTAACCCTGCCAGACTGCCAGCCAGCCTGCTGACTTTGACAGTTGTGCCAAATGATGACTTGTCCTGCATATGCTGACTCTCTAAAGCCTAGGAGACCTGCCAACACTTCATCCAGGAACCAAGACCTCCCGTGGGAAAGTGAAACTGTCTCCTGCATCCTGCAGACACCTAAAGAAGGACCTTGAGGACTTAAGACCCCCCCAAAACCCGATGCCACCAAGTACCACTACACCGAGCCCCCCAGCCCGTGTCGAAGTGGGCCAATGTGTCAGTGTGGTCCCCAAGCCCTCTAGGGACAGAGTGTAACATGAGCTTACCTCTCTAGGACTCCCCGGCGTCGCCCGCAGCCTCTGAGTGCAGGCCCCCTCAACCACTGTTGCTGGAAGGAAAAACCCGACACCCCAAAGACTCTCTGCACCCGGATGCCCCGTCCCAAGGAGAAGATGACCAAAGGGGTCTCCACGTCCCCCGACATTGCAAGACCCGAAGCCACTCGGTTTCACTGGACTTACCTCTCAGTCCCTCCCTGCAGCCTCTTTGTGACCGGACTGATCCCCATTGGTTTGCATTGGGCATCCTACGCTGTTATGACCACTGCACCACTGCACCCGGCCGCCCTAGTGCTGCTGGTGGTGACCTGTTGGCACTGCCTTGGACCTTGCCCCTTAATCACCTTTAATCCAGGAGACTGGTCCTGTAAGTTGCTGCAAAGAACTGGTAAACGCATATGTTTTTCTTCCCATAAGTTAATATTGCAGACTTCACAAATTGCACTAAGGGCTTGATTACGAGTCTGGTGGTCCACGGACCGCCAGACTACGGGGGCGCGGCAATGGAGGTCTCCCAACTGCCCTATTACAATTAGGGCGGTCAGACCGCCATTGCCCTGCCGCAACCTCCAGGGAACTGCCGTTCCCTGCCGGTGGTGTGGCAGTGTAGAGGCAGTAACATGCTTGGCAGGACCGCTGCAGTCCCGCCAAGCGTTGTACAAGTTTCCTCTCCACCATGGTTCCATTAAAACCGTTGCGGAGAGGAAACAAAAGGGCCCTACAAGGCCCCCTGGTGCCTCACGCCATGTGGATGCACACAGGGGGGCACAACATGTGCCCCCATGTGTGCATGCACACCAGTTCCTTTATAGTCTATGCCGTGCAGGAACTGATTTTGGCGTTCCCATTGCAGTGCCTATTTTCCGAGGCACAGCCGTTGGAACCTCAAAAAAAGCCCACCGGACACGAGAAACACTCGTAATCTGGTGGGCGGCCTGACCACGGGTTTAGCGGTGCGTCGGCGGGGCGGACCCGGCGCCACGCCGCCAAACTTGTAATCAGGCCCTAAGTGTCAAGTTTTTAAATACAAAAGAATTTCACTTGCAAAACAAACTTACTTGATCGTATTGATTCTGGTGCCTAAATATATATAAAGATTCGTGTTATTTTTAGGTCAAGCCTAGTGGCAGCACGCATGCGCTGCTGGCTCTGCGATACTGCTGTAGTAGAGTATGGGAGAGAAGCAGCGCCCACTCTCCTCCCATATTTTTCATTGGCTTGTGTCATTTTCTTTCATAAATGCTGCCTTCGGATTCGTTAATAGACCTTTTAGTCGCTCCTTAGTACGGCCTTGTCTTCATTTGTAACCTCCCATGGCTACTGGCCCCTTTACTTTGATTGTTACAGGGGACCTGTTATTTAGTCTGTAAGCGCTATTTACTTTATTGAGTTTCTCTTACTGCAGGCCAGACATGCGCTACTTCAGCTGAAACCGCTTGTGTTTTTTTAAGCAGCACGGCCGCCCCCCTAACACAGGCGCCCGATTTCAATCACTTTAACGCGGCATTATCTTGGGTCTGTTTCAACCCCCCCCCCCCAAGTAAAATGGATTTAGAAATGATTAGCGAATTAAGTCATGTGAATTCCAGGTAGCACATAATCGTGTGCTAATGGGCTGAAGCTGACAACAGCACATCCGGGTTACATGTCATCTGCACTAAGCCACCTTATGGGTTGTTTTCAAAAGCCTGTTTTATTAAGAACAACACCACCACCAATACCAAAACCACCACCACCACCAATACCACCACCACCACCAATACCACCCCCTCCAACCCCACCAACACCACTAATACCACAACCACCAATACCACCACCAATACTGCCACCAATACCACAACCACCACCAATACCACCACCACCATCAATACCACCACCTCCACCACCACCAATAACACCACCACCAATACCACCACCTCCAACACCACCAATACCACCACCACCATTACCACCACCACCAATACCACCGCCAATACCACTACTACCACCAATACCACCACCACCAATACCACCACCAATACCACCACCACCAATACCACCAATGGCACCACCACCAATACCATCACCACCAATACCACCACCACCAATACCACCACCACCAATACAACCACCAGCACCAATACCACCACCACTACCACCAATACCACCACCATCAATACCACCACCACTAATACCACCACCACCAATACCACCGACACCAATACCACCACCAATACCACCACCACCAATACCACCACCACCAATACCGCCGCCAATACCACCACACCAATACCACCACCAATGCCATTACCACCACCACCAATACCACCACCAATACCACCACCACTAATCCCACCAATGCCAATACCAACACCACCAATACCACCACCACCAATACCACTACCAATACCACCACCAATACCACCACCACCAATACCACCACCAATACCACTACTACAACCACCAACAATACCACCATCACTAATACCACCACCAATGGCACCACCACCAATACTGTCACCACCAATATCACCACCACCACCAATACAACCACCAGCACCAATACCACCACCACTGCCACCAATACCACCATCAATACCACCACCACAAATACTACCACCACCAATACCACCACCAATACCACCAAAACCACCACCACCAATATCACCACCACCAATACCACCGCCAATACCACCACACCAATACCACCACCAATGCCAATACCACCAATACTACCACCACCACCAATACCACCACCACCACCAATACCACCAATGCCAATACCAACACCACAAATACCAACACCACCAATACCCCCACCAATACCACCACCACCATCAATACCACCACCTCTACCACCACCAATACCACCACACCACCAATACCACCACAACCATCACCACCACCACCAATACTACCACCACCAATACTACCACCAGCAATACCACCACCACCAATACCAGAACCACTACCACCACCAATACCACCACCACCAATACCACCACCACCAATACTACCACCACCAATCCAATACCACCACCACCAATACCAATACCACCGCCAATACCAATACCACCACCACCAATACCACCACCACCAATACCACCACCAATACTACCACCACCAATCCAATACCACCACCACCAATACCAATACCACCGCCAATACCACCACCACCAATACCACCACCACCACCAATACCACCACCACCAATACCACCACCACCAGTATCACCACCACCAATACCACCACCACCATTACCACCACCACCAATACTACCACCACCAATCCAATACCACCAATACCAATACCACCGCCAATACCAATACCACCACCACCAATACCACCACCACCAATACCACCGCCAATACCAATACCACCACCCCCAATACCACCACCACCAATACCACCAATACCAACACCACCAATACTACCATCACCAATACTACCACCACCAATACCACCACCACCAATATCACAACCACTACCACCACCAATACCACCACCACCACCAATACCACCACCACCAATACCACCACCACCATTACCACCAATACCAATACCACCACCACCAATACCACCACCACCATTACCACCACCACCAATCCAATACCACCACCACCAATACCAATATCACCACCACCAATACCACCACCACCAATACCACCACCACCAATACCACCACCACCAATAGCAATACCACCACCTCAGCGCCTCTCGCTCACTAGTAATAGCAGGGACAGTGTACGAGGCCGGAGCTGCAGCCAAGACCATCCCTCCCTCCCTCCATGCCTGCCATAAAGCACAGCCCGCCCTGCACCAGGAGGTGAAGCCAGGGCCCTACTACATCTGGAGTGTTTTTTATTAGGCCAAAGATAGCAATGGCATTACGCAATGCCACACTGCACACTCAAATCATGGAGCGGGCAGGAAATAGCTCCCGCTCTTCCTCCTGAGCCGCGACAGTGTAATCATAGAGCAAAAGGTGTTGGAGCGCATGTTTAGTGTTTATAGCTTGGATCAAATGTAACTCTTACTTCACACTTTGTGTCTGTGTAATTTACAATGCTTACACATCTTCTTCACTGCACTATTTATCACTCCTTTGAAGATGTCGCAGGCCGGTCTCTTCCTCTGATATTTACAATCTAACAAGCGGTCAAGAAGGCCCTTTATTGCAATGCAATAGGTCTCGCTTTGCTAGAGTTTAAGCTTTTAGTATTGTAAATGACAATGCCTTTTATTTATGTTTTAAAACCCAAAACATAAATAAAAGGCATAGTCATTTACAATGCCAAAAGCTCAAACCCGTGTGAATGCGAAACCTATTGCATTGCAAATGCTTGTTATAAATTGATGTGTATCTCCTTATTGAGTCGTGTGCATCATTTATTGACTATTGTGTTTATTTGTGAATGTCTAACACTCCCCTCTGATGAGCGTAAGGCTGCTCGACCACACTACTCCCTATAAGAGCGCCACGGAATTGCTAGAGCAAGCCCCTGTCCACTTAAAAGGGAACTCCTGGACTCTTTACGCAATATATGTCATTTTGATATATCATATAAAGAGCCAGATTCCTATAGTGCTGCTTTGACTTGTTTCATTTTCAAGACATTGACTTGTTTTTTCTGGACAGATGTTTCGACTGTTGAGCGGAAAAGAGGGTTATTAAATTAAGTTGTATGTATGTTTTTAGGTAATTTGTATTGTTTTAAATATGGTTACATATAATAATGTGTTTTTATATTATTCCGTTGTGTTATATTAGTTTCTGATCTGTAAGTTGTTATTTTAATGTTGGATGTGTAATTGGTTTTGTATAGTTTATTTTATTTTTGATTAAATAATACATCTGATAGAGACATCTAGCTGCAGATTCCTTAACGTTTGAATCCTCCCAGGCGTCAGACTGGATCTGGAAATTCTTCAGCAGTCCCTCTGCGCGCCGGGGGACGGTGCCTTATGACTCGGTGATGACGTCGACTCCTGTTGTGACGTCAGTGTATTCATATAAGTCCCCTCCGGCGCACGGACGTCAGTTTCTTCTTTTCCGTAGTAGCAGTTCCTCAGGCCGTTTTCTTGCCTACTTTGTCAGTTGTGAATAGTGTGCCTTTCTCTAATGCCGGGCTTTAAGCCTTGTGGTCCCTGTTCTTGTCAAAAGTCGGTTACTGACCCGCATTCTGTTTGCATGTGGTGTTTGGGAGAACACCACGACTCTGAGGATTGCGACTCCTGCCAGAGACTGAAGTTGAAGGTGTTCAAGGAATGCCATATGAAGTTGCTGGCGGCAGGTCTGTTGCGGTCCTCGGAGACTTTGCGGCCTTACACCCTTACACTACAGTTTATTTTTAATTGTTTATAGATTTTTTTATTTGTTTATTAATTATGTAAAATATTTTATTTGTATGCTATTTATTAGATAATTTTAAATAAAATAGCAAATATTTGTTATAACTTTTAAATGGGTAATTAAACTATTCATTTAATTGATTTTAATCATTTATATATTCATTGATGTTTTTAATATAGATTTTTTTGGTATCTGTTTAATTAATGTGTATTGATAATTTTTTTCAAGTATTATTTTAATTTGATTTGGTGGGTGTTGTATTTTTGGAATAGTAGTTTGGGAAGTGTTTGGAATATATATATTTTGTAATGTTTGTAATTAATAAATATTTTATTTTCTATGTTGGTATTCTTAATTGTTGAGGTATTCATTTTGATTTGTAATTAGTTTTATAGATTTTACAGTGTAAAACATAATGCATTTTTATATATTTGTTTACATTTATTTTACATTATTTGTCTTTTTTTTTATTTTTTATTTAGCAGCAGGCATAGTCATTTTAGGCTTTTCAATGTGCAACACTTTCCCTACTGCTGCTCATGTTTGAGTGGGAATAGCAAATCTGACCGCTCCAAAGTACAACACTTTGCTCAGGTTGTAGTGGCAATAGTAAATCTGTCCCTTTCAAAGTCCAGCACTTACCCTACTGTTTTGGAGTAGGAATAGTGAATCTGACCCTTCCAAGTAACTCCTTTTCCCTATTTGGGAATACTAAATTTGATACCTCCAAGGTCTAACACATGTCCTACTGTTTTCTAAATCGGAGTGGGAAACGTAAATCTGATCCCTCCACAGCCAAATACTTTTCTTACTGTTGCTTATTTTGGAATTGGAATAGTAAATTTGACCCCTACAAGTCTAATTTTTAATGTGAATCTTCTGTTTAAAATTTTTACATTATTTATTTTTATGTGATTTAATTCTTAAAGTTATTTTAATTAACTTATGTAATATAATTTTCTGATGTCATAGTTTTTATTAAATTAAATTTGAATATTTTTAGTATTTTTATTATTTTTCTAAACTTTTCCTATGCAGTGTTTTAATTGTTAATTAATATTAGTATTTTATTCACAGGGATTCTGCTTAGAACCAGAACTATGCCTGGGACCACAGAACATCAGTATGTAGTGACTGAGTCACCATACCACATCAGTACCTAAGGGCCCTAATCCAAACCAGCTCATAGTGCCTTACTTGCCCTCCTAACCTTCCCAGAGAAACAAGTAAGTTAGCACCCCAGAACTCAGCACTCTAGACCCTCTCAGGGATCGCAGAAGGAGGTCATCACCTTTCGTTCTCTCACTCATGCGTGTCCACAATAAACAGAAAAGAGACATGAAGAAAGTTTACAATATTTATTGAAACTATTGTGCTCTATTTTGTAACAACAGTGCTGCAATTAGAAGACATATGCAGGTCAAAAATGTGATTAGCATAATCAATAAACTGCACACAATGAAAAGCCCTGTCATACTGAATGACAGGTCTACCTAAGCCTACCCTCACTATAGAAGCACAGTGCTATATTATGGACCAGCTTCCACAGATGCATGACAAATGTCGCCGACTGGATGAAGAACGGCTGCCTGCAGTTGAATACTGACAAGATGGAAGTTCTGATCTTTGCCAACTGCAGCAACACATGGAACGACTCCTAGTGGCCATCAGACCTAGGACCCACACTCACTCCCTCCAAACACGCCAGAAACCTCGGAATCATTGACAAGCTCACCATCAAATCACAGATCAACGCCGTCTCCTCTGCTTGCTTGCTCACTGTGCGCGTGTTACATAAGATCTTCATGTGGCAACTCCTACACCCGAGATGCATCGTGACACAGGCCCTCATCACCAGCTGACTGGACTACGGCACCACCCTCTAAGTAGGAATCACCGCACACCTCCTACAGAGACTTCAGACCATACAGAAGGCCGCAGCAAGACTTATCCTTGGCCTTCCCTGATGTTCCCACATCACACCCCACCTCAGGCAACTCCACTGGCTCCCCATACAGAAGAGATGCCAATCCAAGCTGCTGACCCACGCACACAAGGCTCTACACAACCAAGGACCCACCTACATTAACCACAACCTGAACTTCCACCAACCGCCATGAAGACTACGCACTGCCTCCCTTTTACTTGCCCATACTCCCAACAGCTACTGAAGCAGAAGTGGAGGACGCTCCTTCTCCCACATTGCAGCAAAGACCTGGAACAGCCTCCCCACGCACCACCGGACCATCACCTCACTTCCGGAATCCCGAATGGCCCTCAAGACCGGGCTGTTCGAATAAGCCTGTGGGACCTGCTGTGCGCCTGGATACCCTATCAGGTGATTATATAAAACCCTGATTGATTTATTGATCTTTGGGATTAGTTGGGGACCCTATACCTGCCACGCATAGGAAGCTCTTTCACATCTCAGGTTACAGAGCTCTCTCTCATCTCGGGACCTTTGCTCTGCAAGAATGTTTCCTCTCTGTTTTCAAAACGAAAAGTCCTGCTTATATGCAGGGCCACTGGAATTATGCAGCAGGAGAGGGCCAAATTATGTAGCAGGGTTGAGTAAATGATGCAGCAAGAAAAGGCAAATTATGCAGCACAATGCGGCGCAAGTTGTAAAAGTATTACTTCATTATTTCATCATTTTTAAACTTGGTAGGTGTTAGTGTCCGACCACAGGGAAAGCAGAGCACAGTGTTTTTCGAACTTGTATGAAATGTTCTGTCTGAATCCCAGCAGAAGAACTAAATAATTAAACATATGCAGCCTATTTGTAAAATAACTGTGTAGCACCAAATCAAGCGTGATCTTTTTTAACGTGTACAAAGCAAAAGCGGCCTACAACATGCACAGTTAGGCTAACACAGGGAAGAAAACACAATGAGACCTACAAGAAATACACAACAGCTCATTTAGTATTTTTATATATTTATATATTATGTTTATTATTTTTTTACATCTATTTTAAGGTACATATATTTCGTAATATGTATGCAAGTATTAAAATTAAATATAATCTTTTTTTATTTGTATTTTTTTTAATGTAATATTTTTATTTACGGTGGTTATTTCAGGAGGAAGCACTTAAAATGTTTATTCATCGACCATTACAATTAAATCAATAATAATACGTGAATTATGAGTAGAGACTATTGCTTCAGTCCAGCTTCTTAGGGTTCATAAATTACATGAAAACCAATCTTCCATCATTGGTGAAATACTTTATTGATTTGAGACATTGTTGATAAAAATGAAATAAGCCCTGCTAATGCATTTCTTTCCCAATTAGAACTTCATCAGGGCTGTTAGAATATCCATGTGTGCATGAGTAATTACACTAATAATGATTTAAATGGCACCTACTATTTTTTTTTATTTTTTATAGCGCTTCTCATCCCAGTATAGGGTAAGGTGTCAAAGACACAATAAATCATGCAAGTGTGTAAAGCAATGTGCAGGAAATGTTACGTAAGACAACGAAGGATATAAGGTGTAGGAATCACATACAAGTCTATACTTGTAGACGTATGTTAAGAGGGAACTGTCTAGAGAAACACAAATGTAGGATATAAAACGAAATGCAGTGATTGGGGTTGTCTGTACTAACACAACTTTATTAATTCCCGGAAAAGTCCTTCTTTGTAATCGGAGAATGACAACAGATTGAGAAAAAAATAAGGATCTAAACCCATGACTTCCAGTTTACATGCAGCTCTTTGAAGCCAGTAAATAGATTACCATGCTATATTTGAAGGATTGCAATTTATTAACTGGAAGTAACAAATTAATCTCAGTGTCAAAAGCAGTAGCCCTCTTACTTCTCTACATAAACATGGAAATTTGTGATCTGCATGTTACACTCTGTGCTTTGCAGCAGGCATATAAACCCTCTATATTACTTTATGAGTCAAAACTATAATTGGATAAACCACAGAACTCTCCCAGAACTGTATTAACTACCAGAGTCATATCACTCCTATTATAATCCCCACAAAATTGCTGAGTATAAAAAAATTTCTGCACTAAGGGGCCGATTCCGATCTCGGCCGGTAGGGCTCCGAATCGGATTCGGCTTAACCGGATCCGATTCGGAGCCCTATTTCCCGACCGATCCGTACGCGCGTCCGGGCGAGCGAGTACGATGCGTATTCGCCGACCGACTCGTCCGGGCGTCCCGACCGCTCCGACCGACTCGATCCCGGGTCGAACTGCACCGACCGTCTCGCACGGACACGACACGCACCGCGCAATGGAGACGTTCCCCGGCCGGGTAAGTACGATGCGTGCCGCGAGCAGTCCGACCGAGCCGCGCACTCCGGCTCGAAAGAGCTGTCGGAGCCGTACTTTGGGGGTCCGTGTCGGACCCCCCTGTACGCGTAGCCGCGCGAGTCGCACACAGGGGGACCCATGGGTCCCCTACCTGTGCGTGTACGGCGCGAATCGCTTCGCCACGCACACGCTGTAGGGGGTGCACTTGTCCGCCTCGCACCCATTGAGTCAATGGGAGCCCGCGTACGCGTTGTACGACAGGCTCCCATTGACTTCAATGGGAGTCCGACCGACTCGAGTCCGATGGCATACGTGCGCATCGTACTCGTTCGGTCGGACTGCACGGGTCCGATTCGGTCGGAAATCTCTCCGGGTCCGGCTCGGTCGGGAGATTTCCGGCCCGAATCGGAATCGGCCCCTAGGTGTCTTAACACTGTAATATATTTTAAAATGCAGCCACTTTATAACCAATTCAGTAAGCTAGAACAGATTTCCAGTAACATTTGTCCTTGTTGTCAGTTTCTTTGCAGCAGATTGTTTTAAAATAAATGTAATAAATGTATAAGTTGATTGTCATACTCTACTTTTCTAGCTCCGCCCCTCGTGACTTCACCAACGTTGCACTGCCACACCTTAACCCCCAATTTATGGATTTCCAGAGTACATTTTTTTCCAATTCCACAACTGTAAGTCACCCCTATGTCCGTCTTGTTGCCCACAAGGCAGGGAGCATGGTATTTAAAAGTAGGGCATGTAGACTTTTAATGCTAAAATGTCCTTATAATGACTAACAACCCAAAGCTATTTTTCACTGTGGCGGGCCTAGCTAGCCTAGACCAGAGTACAGATAAAAAATCCCAATACTATAACTCCGGAATGGGACTAGCTAAAGAAACACCTAATTTTAATGGTTATTAAAAATCCAATTCAATGGTGAAGTTGGATATTTAAAAACTATTAAGGAAAAGCAACTTTTATAAAGTTATCTTTCCTGCCTGAAGTTCCTGGAGGCCAAATTTACATTTGCTCTCCCTCTTCGGCCAGACAGAATTTAGCATTTAAATAGGTGTGAAACAGTTGCAAAGTTCCTCAAAGGAGCAAACAATAGGCTGACTTGAATGGGAGAGATGGCCCCTCTAAGCCTGACAGAATATGCAGAGTGGGGCAGGGAACATCCTTTTTGACATTACAGTGTCAAATTCTGCTTGAATGTCAAATCCTGTTTGATAGGTCTGCTATGCTTACATATAACACTGTGGGCGCACATGAAAGGATGGGGAACAGGATGCTAATTCAGTTCTTGCGTATTTACTGTCTGGTTTCTGGAAAACCCTGCTTTGTTCTAGCAGACATTTGTGTCTGGGTTTATTGTGGGTACAGCGTCTGCCCCAAACTGGATTTTAGTGTTAGACGTGGGAGGAGACTAGGACTACCATAGTGATCCATCCATCAAAGCTCACTCTCTTGGACCAAGATCTTCAAATGGTGGTTGGACTGCTCAATTCCTCACAGTGGCAGGGACTGCTCTAGCCGACTTTTAAAAAAGCCTACTTCAACCCTACCAATTGGTCAAATTTTAGACAAATTTCAATGTTGCCCCTCTTCTCCAAGATATTGGAGAAGCACGTAAACTCACAGCTTACCACCTTTGTTGAAGTCCAAAACTCTCTGCATCCATCGCAGTCGGGCTTCAGGGCAGGGCACAACACCAAATCCGCCCTCCTAGGAGTCATGGAACATCTGAGATGACTTCTGGATGAGGGCCGAACAGCTGCACTGATTTTATTAGATCTCAGTACGGCTTTTAATACAGTGTCCCATTCCGTCCTTCTAGAAAGGCGTATAAGGGTACTGGGACTTCAGGTCACAGCTTTAGCCTGGATGATGTCGTTCTTGGAAGACCGCTCATTTCAGGTCTTCTCAGCCAGTGCTAGATCTTAGATGCATGCCCTCACCTCGGGTGTCCCCCAGTGCCTGGTCCTTAGCTCGATGCTCTTCAACATATATGTTCACCCTTTGGCAGACATGGTGGAGAGTTGTGGACTAACCCTGTTTTCATATGCAGATGACACACAGATTATTTTCTCGCAGTCATTTGCTCAGGGATGCAGCACTGGAGCCTTTATTCTATGCTTGAGTAAGATTTCCACTTAGATGGGAACTATTGCACTCAAGCTCAATGGTGAGAAGACCAAGATCATGATGTTAGGCAAAAACTCTTGGTTATGGGGCCCCCAGCACTGACCTGAAGCTCATAGAGCCCTTCCGGAAATGTCCTCCAAAGTTAAAAACCTCGGCTTCTGGTTGGATGAGAGGCTATCTATGAAGCCGCAGGTGACTAAGGTGGCCTCCACATGCTTTGCAGTACTGAGGTGGGTCAAAAAGATCATTAGTCTGATTCCACCACCAGCCAAAAAAACTGTGATCTATGCTTTGTTTCTCTCTAGAATTAATTCTGGGAACATCCTATATGTGGGAGCAGACAAGGCAGTTATTGAACGTCTACAAGTCCAGAATGCCGTGGCTAGGCTACTTTATCACCTCCCAAAGTATGCTTTAGTGTTCAATCTTCTAAGTGAGCTACACTGGTTGGCTGTGGATAACCAGATACTGTTCAAAGACTTGTGCTATATGCACAAGGCTAGATTCAAGACAGCTGTGTTCACCCTAAGTGGCCACGGGTATGCCCAGACGTGGGGCCCTTGCTCTCTGTGCCACTGGATTCAAGCTAGCCTGGCTGATGAGGGTTGATACCCTGAAACCAGTCCCAGGAAGCTTGTTTCTGGTCCAGGGTGGACCTGGCCTGGCAGTTCGGGCTGCGCTGTTCCCATGGGAAGCAGGGTCAAGAATGATTTGCATGCTACTGGGTCCAAACTGGGGTGGCATGGTGAGCAAAAGAATGATGGATTTAACCCAGATCTCTTGACTGGGGGTGAGTGTTTGAAAAGTTTTAGCACTCCGTCCATCATCTTGTTGTGTTTGCTATGTTCACTCTATGTGGCCATGGGTATGCCCAGACATGGGTCCCTTGCTCACTGTGCCACTGAATTCAAGCTAGACTAGGCTGATGAGGAGAGATAGCTCGAAAAGGGTCCCAGGATGCTTGGTTTCGGTCCAGGGAGGAGCTGGTCTGGCATTTCGGGCTGGGCTGTTCCCATGGGGAGCAGGGTCAAGTCTGATTTGCATACTAAAGGGTCCAAACTAGGGTGGGCTGGTGAGCTAAAGAACAATGGATTTAACCCAGATCTCTTGGCTGGGGGTGAGTGTTTGAAAAGGTTCAGCACTTTGTCCATCTTCTTGTTGTGTTTGCTATGTTCACTGTAAGTGGCAAAGGGTATGCCCAGACTTGGGTCCTTGCTCGCTGTGCCACAGGATTCAAGCTAGCCTGGCTGATGAAGGCTGATATACCCTGATACCGGTCCAAGAATGCTTGTTTCCAGTCCAGGGAGGACCTGCCCTGGGCTGGACTTTTTCCATGGAGGGCAGGGTCAAGGCTGATATGCATACAGCTGGGTCCAAACTGGGGTGGCCTGGTGAGCAAAAGAACTATGGATTTAACCCAGATCTCTTGACTGGGGGTGAGTGTTTGAAAAGAATTAGCATTCCGTCCATCATCTTGTTGTGTTGGCTATGTTCGCCCTAAGTGGCCAAGGGTATGCCCAGACGTGGGCCCCTTGCTCGCTGTGCCACTAGATTCAAGCTAGCCTGGCTGATGAAGGTTGATACCCTGAAACCGGTCCCAGGATGCTTGTTTCTGGTCCAGGGAGGACCTGGCCTGGGCTGGACTATTTCCATGGGTAGCAGGGCCAAGTCTGAGTTGCATACAGCTGGGTCCAAACTGGGGTGGCATGGTGAGCAAAAGAGCAGTGGATTTAACCCAGATCTCTTGACTGGGGTTGAGCGTTTGAAAAGATTCGTCACTCTGTCCATCATCTTGTTGTGTTTGCTATGTTGGCCCTAAGTAGCCAAGGGTATGCCCAGACGTGGGTTCCTTGCTTGCTGTTCCAATGGATTGAAGCTAGCCTGGCTGATTAGGGGTGATACCCCAAAACGGTTCCCAGGATGCTGGTTTCCGGTCCAAGGAGGACATGGCCTGGCAGTTCGGGCTGGACTGTTCCCATGGGGAGCAGGGTCAAGACTGATTTGCATATGGCTGGGTCCAAACTGGGGTGGCATGGTGAGCAAAAGAATGATGGATTAAACCCAGATCTCTTAACTGGGTGTCAGTGTTTGAAAAGTTTCAGCACTCCGTTCATCATCGTGTTGTGTTTGCTAGATTCAAGACAGGCTCACAATACATTCGGGATCTGGTGGTGCCTTACCAGCCTGCGCTTATGCTTCAATTATGCAACCAGTCTGTCTGTCAAGTGCCGAGATTCCATTTGGCACACATGGGAGGTCGGTCCTTTGTGTAACTAGGCCCGAAGCTATGGAATGACCTCCTGGAATCTCTGCGAAGCTGTTCTTCCCTCATTGTGTTTCAAAAACACTTGAAGATTTGGCTGTTTTAGTCATGGAGTTTGATGCATTCAACCTTGGTCTAGCGCCGGTAAACCCTTTGGAGTAGCTCAGAGCTTTACAAGACAAATTGATATTAATAATAATAGTGTGCACTCTCTACACACACACCCAGCCCTCAGAGCCCAAGTTTATTATGAAGACGTCCACCATCTTGAAATACCCAAAGTAGGTAACTTTTACTCCATTGGTGAGGGCACGCCCAGGAGTCATTCCCACCCACTAGCTTGTGCCAGGCATAAAACGTGCATCTTTAGGCACTCACTACTGAATGCTCTTGCACCTGATGAAGATCAGAACCTGCTGGCCCCGAACCTGCTTTGTGCAACCTGGTAAGAGCTGAGGGACTAGACCTGATCTTTCTTGTAACCAGGACAAAGAAGTGGACTCCAGGGGTCTTAAGGCCGATTTCCAGTTAAAACTACAGGGTCATAACAGGCTACAAGAGGCCTTTTCCTGCAGCTACCAAGCTGACCAGTGGCTGTTGGACCTGGACTGGACTTGGGCTGAATCTCGACTGGACGCTGCTGTTTAGCCTCTGCCTGACACCCTGTGAGTGTACATCTGAGGTCCTGGGGGCTTTAGTAGTGTACTCATGTGGCAGATTGGGAGGTACAGGACTAAAGTCGGAAGTTAAAATCTTCGGGCAGAACAAACTTGGTTGGTGTATCCGACCCACACGCCATTGCGTTCAACGTCAAATTGCACCTAGGTCTCGGTCTACTGCAACTACTGATTATCATTGTCACTTTATGCTTCTTGGCTTTAAACATTTCGAATATCATATCTCTGGTTCCCTTTATTGGATTTTTGTCATTTTGTTTTTAAAATTTCACTGTATTTTCTACTTTGTTTTGGGATTTTTATTGTTTGTTATGTTATGTTTAAATATTTGTAAAGCGAATGACTGTCCCGGCAATGGGACGTCCCAGCGCTAAGCCAGCAAGGAGGAGTAAGCGAATGGAAGAGACTAACGATCAGCGAAGAGCAAAGTCTTCACTGCCCTTCTGAAGGCCAAGTGGTTGGAAATGCTACTAGTAGAGAGACAGGGCGTTCCAGCGGGCCGGCGCGATCGCCCGGAATGAGCGCCCTCCGGCTCTGGGGAATCCGGGCCAGGTGGAGAACAGCAGAGCATAGAGAATGCATAGGGAAGACACAGATTGCTCAAAATCGCTGGGCAAGTGCCAGAGTGAATCTTATTAGTGAAGCAAAGGGCTTTAAAGTGATTTCTCTGCTCTATGGGCAGGCGATGTAGACAGCGAAGGAGGCCAGAGACCGAACAATATCTAAGGAGGGCAAACAGAGAACATGCGGTGGCATTCTGAGCACGCTGGACCCTTTTAATCACTGACTTATTGGAGCCAAGGAACAACGCGTTGCAGTAGTCCAGCCTAGCCAAGACAGTGGCCTGGACAATCATCTGACGGGTGTAAGAATCAAAAAGTCCTAGTATGGGTTTTAGGCCCCGGAGCAGGCCGAAGCAAGTACCTGCCACTGACTTGGCATGAGCGTCAAAGGAGAGGGCGCTATCCAACCAAACGCCCAAGTTCTCTACTGCAGTTTTCGTCAGGGGCAGTGCGCCAAGCTCAGGAGGCCACCAGTTGCTACCCTAGAGATGGTGGTCTCTGCTAAGAAAAGGATCTCTGATTTAGTGGAATTCAGTTGGAGGCAGTTGGCCAACATGCAATCAGAGATGGCGGTCAGGTCCTCATGAAATTTTGTGGTGTCCTGGCTAGGATCATTGGTGAAGGAAAGCACCAGTTGCGTGTTATCAGCGTACGACACCAAGAAATATTTTGAGCTTTAGCTAGCTGGGCTAACGGCCGGATGTAGACATTAAGCAAGGAAGGGCTTAAAGCTGAACCCTTGGGGACGCCACAGCATAAAGGATATGTGTGGGAGTAAAAAGGGGGATAAATGACTTGAAAGGTCCTGTCGGACAAAAAGGAGGAAAACCAGGCGAGGGCTTTGCTGACGATCCCCATCTCCCGCAGCCAGCGCAGCAAGATAATATGGGAGACCGTATTGAAAGCTGCACTTAGGTCGCGTAGAATCAGTGCCGAGGTTCTACCCTCATCCAGGGTGGCTCGTAATTGCTCAGTGACCCCCAACAGAGCTGACTCTGTGCTATGTCGAGGCCTAAATCCATTTTGGGAAGGATCCAGTATAGAATGAGATTCCAAGTACTGAGTCAGGATGGTGCTGACATGAGATTCTGTTATTTTGGCTAAAAATGGAAGTAGTGAAATCGGGCGGAAGGTCTCTGGCCTGGTGGCATCTAGTGAATGTTTTTTCAGCAAGGGAATGACTTTGGCATGTTTCCATGATTCTAGGGTAACTGCCGAAGATAAGGATAGGTTGGTAAGTTCCAAGCAACCGGGTAGCAGACAGTCTTGGAACTTTATAAAGAGGTCGGGTTTGAGAGGGTCATCTGGGGACCCATATTTTATCTTAGTAAACAAGACTTGAAGGACTTCCGATGAAATCGGAGGGAAAGATGACATGGAGTGGTTAGTAGTTCCTGTGTGATGATCCCCCAAAGGGTCAGGGTCAGTACTTTCCGGGCAGAAGCTGTCTTAGATGCGCTCAACCTTATTGATGAAGTAGGTGGCCAATACCTCACATTGAGAGTTGGACGATATAGTGCATTTCAACTTTGTTACAGTTTTGTTGCTGCATAATTACTTAACACATTGCATCTAAGGTAAACTTATCTAAGGTAAAACTATCTTCTCGGTGCCACAGTTACTAAGAGGGTTGAGCTAACATTAATTAATTGTTACTTTAAGGGTTCACCCTGACAAGGGTTGTGCTTATTCCTTCAGCTGGGTAGTCAACCCTCCTCCCCAAATAATAATCCAATTACTTACATTATCAATTTTGAGACAGTATTTTGGTGATCTATTTTTTGTAGTCAATATTTTGTCTTTTCTGTACAGAGTATGTAAAACCTTGATTTTGTCCTTGATAATTTGTTGGTGATATTTTTGTATTTCAGTATCCTTGGCTCTGATATTTTATCATACAATGTTCCTTGTTGGGATTTGACCTTTTCCTAGTGTGGAGTGTTTTTTTATTGGGAATGATCTCCTAGAACCCTGGTGAGCTGGGTTGCATTGTATTGCCTTTGGCCGATTTATGGGTTATTCCCTGCCCTTGCAGTTACACTTAGGGTGTTGTAGCCTTTTTGTGTGATCTAAACTGCCTTACAGGGCACTTTCTGGAACTCTGCTGTGGTTTTCGTGTATGTTCTGTCTTCCTGCTCTTTGTTAGTCTGCATCCTCGTTCTAGAGGCTGGTTGCCTGTATACATTGTTGGATGTTTGCTCCCCATCTGCTATGTACCCTTATCTGCTGATCTTGAAGTTTAGGCTGTTGCCTTTTGGACTTTCTATCCGGTTCTCACTTATTGCTATTTGCCTCTAGGAGCATAGGATGACATGGGTTGCCTGGTCTTGGTCTTTCCTTGCATGATGGGGTCTTTCGAATAGGGTGTGCATCTCTGACTTGTCCCTCATCTGGGGCTTGTGTCCTTTGTGGACTGCCTTCTGCTTCTGCATTATGCTGGGGTTGTAGTGTTGGTGTTTGTGTTTTCTTTGATGGTTCTGCCTTTCTAGACCTGTGTTGCTTGTGTCTTCTCTTCCTTTTTTGGCCTCTATTGGCTCCTCGGGTGTTCAATCATCATGACTGTCCATTAAGGATTCAAGTTTAGGTCATGAGATGCCCTCGAAGTGCTCCTACTTATTGCTGAGCCCATCCATGTTTAGTGTGTTGGGTCTGGATTCTGGTGGTTCATCTCCCTATGCTCCTAGTAGGGTCTTCTTTTCTGTTTTTAACCTAACATGCCCTTTCCGTTTGGGTGTATATTGTTTGTCTGATAGGCACTGATCTGTTGCTTTGTTGGTGATTGATGGCCATACTTCTCACTTCCCGATTGCTTTGCCAGCTAGCGCTGATGTGCTCTTGCAACGTTTAGGTGTGGTTTATTATCTGATTGAGGTCTTTCCCCTGCAATTTCAAGGATGCTAGGGGTTCAGTTTGTATGAGGAGTCCTTGTCTTTTATCTAGGCTCTGAGCCTTCTCATTAGGCGTTTCTGTTTTAAAACTTAGGGCCTCATTTAGACTATTGTGAGTGGTACTCCATCTGTCAGGGTGGCAGAGGTCATTTCCTCCTTGCGATCATACGCCACTTCACTGTACTCCACTCCACGCCACTGTACTCTACGCCACTCTATGCCACTTCACTCTACTTCCCGCTACTCTACTCCACTCCACACCACTCTATGCCACTCTACTCTATGCCACTCTACTCTACGTCACTCTACTCTATGCAACTCCACTCTGCGCCACTCTGTCCTACACCATTCCACTCTATGCCACTCCATCCTACTCTACGCCACTGTACTCAACCCCACTCCACTGTATGCCACTCCACTCTCTGCCACTCCACACAACTCTACTCCAAGCCACTCTATGCCACTCCACACAGCTCTACTCCACGCCACTCCTCTCCACTCCTCTCCACTGTACGCCACTCCACACAATGCCACTATCTGGCACTCTATGCTACTCCATTCTATACCACTCTATGCCACTCTACTCTACTCTATGTAACTCCACTCCATGCCATTCTGCTCTACACAAGCCACTCTATGCCATGCCACTCTACTTTACGCCACTTTAGGCCACTCTATGCCACTCCACGCCACTCCACTCCGTGCCACTCTACTCCACTCCACCCGGCTCTATGAAACCCTACTCTGTGCCACTGTACTCCACTCTATTCTATGCCACTCTACGTCACACCCGTTTCACTATTCTACGCCACTCCACTCTAATACACTTCATTTCATCCTGTGCCACTCTATTCTACACCACTCTATGCCACTCCACTCTACTTCCTACTACTCTATACCACTCCACTCTACGCCACTCTACTCCACGTTACCCACTTCACACAATGCCACTCTATGCCACTCCACACTCCACGCCACTCTACTCTACAGTACTCTATGCAACTCTACTTTACACCACTCCACTGTACACCACCGAAATCTCCGCCACTTCATTCCACTCTACGTTATTCTACTCTATGCCACTCTACTCTGTGCCACTCTACTACTCTATACCTGCCCATTCTACGCCACTCTACTCTACACCACTCTATGCCACTCCACTCTATACCAATCGAATCTATGCCACTCTACTCTACGCCACCCTCTGCCTCTCCAATCCATGCTACTCCACTCCACACAGTGCCACTCTACGCCACTCCACTCTATTCTGTGCCACTCTACTCTACACCACTTTATGCCACTCTATTCTACGCCACTCTATGCCTCTTTACACTACGCCACTCCACTGTACACCACTCTACTCTCCGCCTCTCTACTCTGTGACACTCTACACTACTCCACTCTATGCCACTCCACGCTGTGCCACTCCATTCTATGCCACTCACTCTGTGCCCCTCTACTCGATGCCACTCAGCTCTACTCCACACAACTCTACTCTACTCCACACCACTCTACTCTACTCCATGCCACTCTACCCCACGCCACTCTATGCCACTCTAGTCTACCACTCTACGCCACTACACCATCTACCAATCTAATGTACGCCACTCTACTCTGTGCCACTCTATGCCTCTCCACTCACTACCATTCCACTCTACACAATGCCACTCTACGGCTCGCTATACCACTCCACTCTGCATCACTCTAATCTGTGGCACTCTGCACTACTCAACGCCACTCCCAGGCCTAGCGAAATCTACTAGTCCACTTGCTTTGGTGAGACATATTTTTATCAGACAGAGCTATTTTATAGCCTACAGGCCTGGTCTGGCGAGAGCTCGGGCTGCAAAGAACAGATGTTTTGTTCATTCAGAATGTGAATGAGCAATAAAGATGCCTTTACGTCGTGTTTTTATCTTGTCACATTTGCTCTGCATTAAAAGACAGAGGTCAAATGTCTGCTTATGTCTACTAACAAATTGTTGCTTATTTAATCTCAGAGATTTATTTCAGTAGTGCTTATTTGTAATCCTGAAGAGAGAAGCAAAGATTTTAATAGTATCAAAACAAATCAGAATACTTGATGATGTAAAAATGATAAATATTTGCTGAAACCCAAATTTCATGCGCTATCATTTGTAGGCTATATAGTTTTGTCAATAAAACTGAATGTGAGTGGGAAAGTTTGTGGCCTTTTCAATGGAAAATGTCTGTCTGTAAATGGCAGTGCTCTACCATATCATGCTTTAGTAATATATTTATTAAAAGTGAGAGAGTTTAAAAATTAACTGAGTAGCATTCCTGTCCCCGTCCTGATGACAATGCTGTTAGTAAACTAATAGGCAAGTCAGGGGTCATGTGTACCCTATATGTGGGCTAGATGTTTACCATACATCATTCAAAAGTTTAGTCTATTAAATCAAACTACAGCAGACATGCTGAACTCACATATTTGTAGGTGCTTTCCTATGTGATAATGAAGAAAAAGGCAACTTAGTGAAATAAAATATTTGCCTAGTATCATACAATTTGAGATAAGTTTATGGGTCAGGCACATTACAGTTAGCTTGAGTAGATTATTCAAGTCTCATGATCTGCAGATCTGGTAAAAAAATTCTGATTTTTCAAGGCCGAACTCTACTCTAAGCTACTCTACTCAGGCTACTCTATACCACTGCACCCTATGCCACTCTACTGTATGCCACGCTATTCCACTCTACATCACTCTATGCCATATGCTCTACGCCATTCTACTCTGCGCCACTCTACTCTGCGCCACTCCAATATATGGCACTCTACTGTGCTCTATGCCACTCTACTCTAGGCCACTCCACTCCATGTCACTCTGTGCCACTCCACTCTATGCCACTCTGCACCACTCTCCTCCATGCCATGGCACCATCTTTTAGCCATGCTGAACAGCAGCCACGCTGCTGTACAACATGTCTAAAGGTCTTGGGGAAAGCCAATAGCTTTCACATAGGTGAGACCTTTTGGGTTTACCAATGCCTGTTTGCTTTTTTGTTTTCACTATAGCATCCATTTTTCAGATGTTTTCTGAGCACTTGTTTGTGACTTTAAGATGGCTCCCTCTTTGGCATGTCACTTTTTGCACCAGAACAGCCTGATCTGAAGCTGGCTGGAATCTCATGACATCGGCAACAAAAAGGCAATAATATCTTACAAGACTTGGAACAAGTATCATGAAGTTATGCCATATTTTTGGACTGAGAAAGGTCCCTTAAATTGCTCTGAAGAGTGTGTGCCCCTCCCTCAAATTCAATGTAGGAAACTATACCTTTTTAACCCCTGTCTCAATTCACACAATGATGTTGTTTGAGTGCTGGACGTACCTTTGTGACAAGAATTGATACCCAAACCAAGGTACTATGGTTGGAGGAGCACTCTATGTGCACCCTCCTTTGATGAGCTTGACTACTGTCAGCTTATGTTATGTTAGCATTTTGTAAAGTGCCTGGTTACTCCAATCCGGAGTGTCCCCGCGCTGAATTCCAACTGACAAAACTGATAACGGGCGTCCCTACTTTGTTAATGGACAAGGCAATTTCTAAAAAGCCACGTTTTTAGGTGCTTCCGAAAAAGGACTTCATATGGTTCTAGTCTAAGATTTAGTGGGAGTTGGTTCCATTGATTGGCTGCCAGGAACCTAAAATCTTACCAGACTCTAGATCACTGACGGTGGTGATAGCTTTGGAAATGACCATCTTTTGCATGGTGTCCCCACAGATTTTTATTTTGAATGTATTTTCTGGGTGTAGAACTCGGTGCACTTTACTGCTGCTAACCAGGGGTAAAATGCCTGTGCTCCTCCATTAAACATGAAATTGGCATATACTTAGCTGCCATACTTAACTTACCTGTATGCCCCATATATACGGTACAAAGTGTATCCGGGGCTGTAAGTTAAATGTCACAAGTGGACTGCAGTACCCAGTGGGCCATCCACTAATGTGGTAGTGTAACCATGACTGTAGGTCTACCCTCTGTAGCCTGGTTGTTTAGTTTTAAACTCCAAATTTGACCTGTCAGAATAACCATTTTTGATGGGCCTAAACCTTCCTTTTATAGTCACTCCTAAGTCTGTCCTACTGGCCATAAGGCAGGTTGTGTGGCATTTAAAAGAAGGACATGTAAAAGTTTAATATTAAACATGTCCTGAAACTGCAAAGTACCCAAACCCTATTTTCAGTGTAGCAGGGTTGGCTGTTCCAAAGAAAAACATTGGCATACAATATTACATTTAACAATACTATCTCCGGCTAACTGCTACAAAATTTATTTTTGAACTTGTTGAAATATGTATCACAAACCCAATTCACTGGTAATAAATATTTTTGAAAAGGTACTTTTAGAAAATCACCTTTTCCATGCCCAAAGCCCATAAATGCCCACTTGCATTAGCTCCAGCTGTCACCTAGTATGTTGAATAGCTTTCTTGATGAGATGTGAACCCAGAGCAGGAACAAAAGGCTTTAGATGTGGGGGGATGTACATTTTCCTTTAATAGAACAGCCTGTGGGCTGTGCCCAAAACATGATTAACTTCAAGGAGGCCTTTACTATCACACATGTAGATAAACCCTGGGCCTGCTCCCTTTCTTTGCCGCCCTAGCCATCTACGCTCCAGTCTCAGTGGTAGAGGAGCTTTCCCCAGAACTGGTTTAGAGTGACAACAAGGGAGGGGTTGCTTATTTCGCTAGGCACACTCCTGGTTTCAGCACAGGAGCTCTGCAGAGGGGAAGAAGGATTCTGCCAGCTTGGTTTTATGGAGAGAGGGGCACTGTGGAATAAGTTGCAACGGGGCACACAGGAAATGATGCAAAAGTGGATAGAGTTAACCCTGGGCCCCATTGGTTAAGGAGGAGCCAAGAGCCACCCCTACCCACAGGTTGTGGTACCAATGGAACCTTCTATAGAACACTTTCTGAGAACACTTTCTGGGCCTGCGGAAGAAAAGAAGAGGACTGGACCTGCTCTCTGTGACCAGACAAGACTATAGAAGACTATACCTGCTCTCCCCATTGTCCCCAGGACAAAAATGTTGACTACAAGGGTCATAAAGCTGACATCCTGTTCATGCTCTAGGGGCACTTCTACAAGAGGGCTTTCCTGCAACTGCCTAGCTGACCTGTTCCAACTGGACCTGACCTGGACCCTGCTGCTGGCCTCACCTGGAGTGAGCCTCAACCCTCAAGTGTGGTTCCAAGATCCTAGACCTTTGGTTGGTGTCAATATGTACTCCTCCTAAGGTTTCCCGAAACCTGACACTTGAAATCTTTTTGGCTTCAAAGACCTTGGGTAGACAGAGACCAACCTGCCAAGGCAATCCGACTAAGGTGCATTGCCCCTGGGCCAAAATTTCAGGTTGCTCCCGCTCTGAGCAGCAGCAAATTTGATTCGGCTGGACATTGCAGAAAAGGAAATCAGTCTCATGGAGCCCTCTTTGGCTACAGCCTGCAGCTTTGCCCTACTGGAAGAATCCGAGCTCCAAAAACGTGGCTAAGTTTGAATATAGAAATCTTCACCTAGCAAAGTGAAGGCGCAAAAAAGATGTGGCCAGCGAGGGACCTTCACTGGGCATGAAATTCAATTTTTTGCCTCTAAAAGCCAATGGCTTCACCTCCTCCAATGGCTATCTTGCAATTATTTTATACTTCAGTTTCAGGGAACTACGTCTGAAGGTAAAACTTTTGATCAGGTCGAACCTTTTTCTGTATCTGACCTGCGCTCCGTCACTGTCACCAAAGCACAACCAGATGACCATGGTTGGCTTTTTTGGCACTATTTTCATATTTAGACATTACAAATTCATAACTCTCGTTTTCCATATTGGATTTTTGCCACATTGGTGTCATTTTATGCATTAAAATATTCTCAATTTTTCTGTATTAGTGTGAGATTTTTTAGTGATGTGTTTTGGTTTATACTTTGTTGGTACTGCATAAATACTTTACACATCACCCCTTAAGTTAATCCTGTCTGCTCTGTGCCATAGATACCAGGGGATTGGACTCAAGTTAATTTAGTGACTTTACTGTTTCACTCTGACAAGGATTGCGGTAATTGCTTAACCCATTCCATGTGTCGGACGCGCTGGAGCCGTCCGACGCAAAAGTGCCCATGTGCGTTGGATGGCTCCCGCGTGTCTGACCTCATGGCACTTGAAATCCGTTTGGTGCAGGCACCAGAGGGATTTCCTTTTCCCCTCAACAGCCTCGGGAGCTGGGGAAGAGTTTCCCCAGCTCCCGAGGCTGTTTCCCTTGTTTTTCTGAAACGAGCCGATAGGCGTGCACGCCGCGCTGACGTCATTTCAGTTACACTTTCTACATGCTCGTGGGGCTATCTCAGCCCCCGAGCACGTAGAAAGACAGGAGAGGTATTATTGGAAAGAGGAGAGTCTCCCCTTTCCAATGATACCCCTCCCTAGTGGATCCCTGCTTAGGGATCGGCCAAGGAGGGTGATCCCCTAGCAGGGATCCACCCACTGGACACCAGGGAGGGGGAAGCGGCCCCTTATGCAGGGGCCTTTGCTCCCCCCAATTAATTTGTGGCATATGCAGTCTTTCTGCCCCCCTGGGGGGCAGATAGGGGCATTAGCCCCCAATCTGCCCCTGGGGGGGGGCAGAAAGCGCACTAGGCACCAGAGAATTATTTTTAGGGCATATTTAGGGGTGGGGCTGCCCGAGATGGGCATGCTAATGCCCCCACCGGCCACAATTCCACAGTCTTTCTGTCCCCCCCCCCCTGGGAAGCAGATGGGGCAATAGTCCCCGATCTGGCCCCTAGGGGGGCAGAAAGCACACTAGGCACCAGGGATTTTTTTTATGTATATAGGGTTGGGGCTACCCAAAATAGGCAAGACAAAGCCCCCCCCCAAAAAAAATCCACAGTCTTTCTGCCCCCCCAGGAGGCAGATGGGGGCAATAGCCCCTAATCTGCCCCTCTGGGGCAGAAAGCCCACTAAGCACCAGGGACTTGGCTTTCTTTTTATGTAGGAGTGGGGGCTGCCTAGAATGGGCATGCCAATGCCCCCACGCCCCCCCCAAAAAAAACACAGTCTTTCCCCCCCAGGAGGCAGATGGGGGCAATAGCCCCTGGCTTGCCCCGAGGGGGGGGGGGCAGAAAGCCCACTAGGCACCAGGAACTTTTCTTTTTTTTTATATGTAGGAGTGGGGGCTGCCTAGAATGGGCATGCCAATTCCCCCACCCCCCAAAAAATATTACCACAGTCTTTATGCCCTGCCCAGGAGGCAGATGGCGGCAATAGGGGAGCAGAAAGCCCACTAGGCACCAGGGATTATGTTTTTTATTATACGTAGGGGCTGTCGAGAATGGGCATGCTAATGCCCCCACCCCCAAAAAAGTCTTTCTGCTCCCCCTGGAAGGCAAATCGGGGCAATAGCCCCTTATCTGCCCCTGGAGGGGGCAGAAAGCCCACTAGGCACCAGGGATATGTCTATGGGCATGCCAGTGAGAAGCCCCATAGGCAAGGGTCGCTCCCATTTTTTAGGCACACATTTTGGCTGTTTCCGTGATATTTTTCATCTCAACTGCACCCAAGCGGGGGCAGAAAACCACTAGAAACCAGGTAGAGTTTGTGTGTGTGTAAACTGGAGTTTGGCTGACGGTCTGCGTGTACTGACCTTTGGCTGGCATTTTGCTGGCGTTGTGTGTGGACCTGCACTTGGCTAATGGTATGGGTGGACTCGCGCTTGATGACGGTGTGTGTAGATTGGTGCTTGCCTGGTGGTGTGCGTGGAGTGGCGCTTGGCTGGAGGTGTGCATGAATGGTGCTTGGCTGCAGGGGCGGACTGGCTGTAGCGGACACCAGGCGTTTCCCCAGTGGACCGGAGGGGTGGGGGCCGTTTTTCTGGCCGGTGAGGGCCGGTTTTGCAGCAGTGCTGCAATTTCGGCCCCCAGTAACAAAAGCGGTGGCAGTGCTTTTTACTAGCATGCCCCCCTCCCAGGGCTGGTCGAGCAGCAATCTGGTAGGGCTGGTCGCTGTACCCAGTCCGCCTTGCTTGGCTGGAGAAGTGCGGGGATGGTGCTTGGCTGGCGGAGTGCGTGGGTGACGCTTGGCTGGCGGTGTGCGTGGATAGTGCTTGGCTGACTGTGTGCATGGTTGACGCTTGGCTGGCGGTGTGCTTGGATGGCGCTTGGCTGGCGGTGTGTGTGGATGGTGCTTGGCTGGTGGTGTGCGTGTACTGACTCTTGGCTGGCGGTGTGGCTTGCATGGATCCCCAGCGTTTTCTTACACAGAATCCCCTGCAAACCTCAAATTTACTTGCAAAGTTACATTTTCCTCATATTTCTATAAGCTGTAGGATCACCGCACAGGCACAAATTTCCTAGCACCCAGCATTCCCCTTGGTCTCCCGAGAAAAATGATACCTCAAATGTGTGGGGTGCCCAAAGTAGCGTCAGCCTAAAAACGTATAAACAAACTGCCCTTTTGGACCCGCTTTGGGCCCCCCTCAATCTCTACAAGTTATTGCCCCTTCTATGTCATAGGCACATGGCCCATCCACACAAGTAAGGTATAAATTTTATCGTAAGACTGAGGGGAATGGTGAGTGGTAGGAAATTTGTGCTGTGCAAAGATCCCACAACTTTCCCACACAGATATTAGAGGACTTTTTAGCTAAATTTGAGGTTTGCAGTGGATTCTGGGAATGAAAATGTGGGGCGATCAATGCAAGCCACACCTCCCTGGACTCCTACGGGAGTCTAGTTTTCAGAAACCTTAATTTAGCAAACCTTAATTTAGCTTAAAAAAATCAAATTTTCCTCACTTTTTTGTGTGGGAAAGTTGTTGGATCACTGGGCTGCCACAAATTTCCTACCACCCAGCGTTCCCCCAGGTCTCCCAATAAAAATGGTACCTCACTTGTGTGGGTAGGCATAGTGCCTGCTACAGGAAACGGCCCTAAATGTACTGTGGAGACTTTTTGCAAGGGGTGTCACCTGGGTTTTTAGCCCCGGGCTCGGCGGCCATCTAGGGAAACCTACCAAGCCTAGACATTTCTGAAAACTAGACATCCGGGGGAGTCCAGGGATGCGTGGATCCCCCAACGTTTTCCTACCCAGAATCCCCTGCAAACCTCAAATTTAGCTGAAATAAATCAGATTTTTCTCACATTTCTGTGATGGAAAGTTGTGGAATCTGCATGGATCCACAAACTTCCACACACCTACCAAACCCAGGTTTCCCTAGTTGGCAGCCGAGCCTGAGGCCAAAACCCAGGTGACCCCCCCCCTTGCAAAACCAGGTCGGTTTGTGATAGGTAATTTTGATGTATACACAATAAGTTTTGGTCCCTTCCCTGCCGCGGACACTTAGCCCGGCCACACAAGTGAGGTACATTTTTATCAGGAGACTTTGGGGAATGCTCGGTGGGTGGAAGTTTGTGGATCCACGCAAATTCCAGAACTTTCCATTACAGAAATGTGAGAAAATGTGTTATTTTTGGCAACGTTTGGGTTTGCGAGGGATTCTCAATCAATAAATCAATCAGGGAATTGTAAGCGCACTACTCACCCGTGAGGGTCTCAAGACGCTGAGGGGTGTGGGGGGTCCGCAGCTCTGTTTAGCCGAAGAGCCAGGTCTTGAGGGTCTTCCTGAAGGTGTTCAGGGAGGGGGCGCGTCTGATATCTGCCGGTAGCTCGTTCCAGGTCTTGGCTGCAATGTGAAAGAAGGATCTTCCGCCTGCTCTGGCTCTGTGGATGCGCGGGGTTTCGGCCAGTGCGAGGTTGGAAGATCGGAGGTTTCTTTTGGGTACGTGGAAGTTGATTCTGTCGTTGAGGTATTTGGGTCCGTTGTTGTGGAGGCATTTGTAGGCGTGAGTGAGGATTTTGAAAGTGACTCTTTTCTCCACGGGGAGCCAGTGGAGACTTCGTAGGTGTTGGCTGATGTGTTCGTGTCGGGGATGCCGAGGACGAGTCTGGCGGTGGTGTTCTGTATTGTCTGGAGTTTGCGGAGTAGGGACTTGTTGATACCGGCATAGAGTGCGTTTCCATAGTCCAGTCTGCTGGTGATGAGTGCGTGGGTGACTGTCTTCCTTGACTCAGGGGGGATCCACTTGAAAGTCTTGCGGAGGGTGTTGAAGCAGCTGGAGGTGATGGCGTTGACCTGTCGGTTCATGGTGAGTGATGAGTCGAGTACGATGCCGAGGTTCTTGGCGTGGTCTGGGCGGGTAGGTGGGCTTCCGAGGGCGGTCGGCCACCAGGTGCTGTCCCTTGCAGAAGGGGTGATACCGAGGACTTCTGTCTTCTCGGCGTTGAGCTTCAGGCAGCTGTTGGTTATCCAGACTGCGACGTCTTGCATTCCTTTCTGGAAGTTGAGTTTGGCAGTGGTGGGGTCTTTGGTGAGGGAGAGGATGAGCTGGGTGTCGTCGGCGTAGGATACGATGTTGAGGCCATGTTGTCGGACGATGGCTGCGAGGGGAGCCATGTAGATGTTGAAGAGGGTGGGGCTCAGTGATGAACCCTGTGGTACTCCGCAGGTGATTTTCGTGGTGTCGGAGAGGAAGGGTGGGAGTCTGATCCTTTGGCTTCTTCCACTGAGGAATGATCGGATCCAGTCCAGGGCTGTTCCTTGTATGCTCATGCGTCGTGTAGTCTGGCGACTAGTGTGCGGTGGGAGACGGTGTCGAAGGCCGCTGATAGGTCGAGTAGGATGAGGGCTGCGGAGTGGCCTTGGTCCAGGAGGGTGCGGATGTCGTCTGTGGCGGCGAGTAGGGCGGTCTCTGTGCTGTGGTTGCTTCGAATCCGGATTGGGACGGGTCGAGGACGGCGTTCTCTTCAATGAATCGTGTCAGTTTCCTGTTGACTGTTTTCTCTGCAACTTCTTCTGGGTAACAGAACCTGGTGAGAGCCACACAAGTCACCCCATCCTGGATTCCCCTGGGTGTCTAGTTTTTAAAAATGTATAGATTTGCTAGGTTTCCCTGGGTGCCGGCAGCGCTAGGGTACAAAATCCACAGCTAGGCACATTACAAAAAAGGGTCAGTTTTCACCGAAAAATGTGATGTGTCCACGTTGAGTTTTGGGCCGTTTCCTGTCACGCGCACCAAGCCTACCCGCACAAGTCAGGTACAATTTTTATCGGGAGACTTTGGGGGATGCTGGGTGGGTGGAAGTTTGTGGATCCATGCAGATTCCAGAACTTTCCATTACAGAAATGTGAGTAAAATGTGTTTTTTTTACAAAGTTTGAGGTTTGCAAGCAATTCTGGGTAACAGGACCTGGTGAGAGCCACACAAGTCACCCCATCCTGGATTCCCCTGTGTGTCTAGTTTTCAAAAATGTATAGGTTTGCTAGGTTTCCGTAGGTGCCAGATGAGGCAAATTGCAAAAAAAGGGTCAGTTTACAGTGGAAAAATGTGGTGTCCACATTGCGTTTTGGGCTGTTTCCTGCCGGGGTCACTAGGCCTACCCACACAAGTGAGGTACATATTTATTGGGAGACTTTGGGGAATGCGGGGTGGGTGGAAGTTTGTGGAACTTTCCATCAGAGAAATATGAGGAAAATGTGTTTTGTTTTACAAAGTTTGTGGTTTGCGAGGGATTCTGGGTAACAGAACCTGGTCAGAGCCACACAAGTCACCCCGTCCTGGATTTCCCTGGGTGTCTAGTTTTTTAAAATGTACAGGTTTGCTAGGATTCCCTAGATGCCGGCTGAGCTAGTGTCCAAAATCCACAGCTAGGCACATTGCGAAAAAGGTCAGTTTTCACTGGAAAAATGTAATATGTCCATGTTGTGTTTCTGGCCGTTTCCTGTCGCAGGCACTAGGCCTACGCACACAAGTGAGGTACCATTTTTATCGGGAGACTTAGGGGAACACAGAATTGTAGAACCACTGGTATTACGTATTGACTTTCTATGCATTTCTGCCTTCCAAATGTAAGACAATGAAGTCCTTTTGAAAAAGGTCCTATAATTCACATGCTAGTATGGGTACCCACAATGTTGGAGATGTGCAAATAACTTTTGCTTCTAAACTCTGTATTTTTTTCCCATTTTGGAAATACATAGGTATCCTTGATACCTATTTTTCACTCTTTATATTTTACCAAATGAATTGCTATATACCTGGTACACAATGAAAAACCATTTCAAGACGCAGCTCAGTTATTGGCTCTGGGTTCCTCGGGTTCTTGGTGAACCTACAAGCCCTATATATCCCCACAGCCAGAAGGGTCCAGCGGATGCAACGGCATATTGCTCTAAAAAAATCTGTCATACTTAGAAGAAGTTAAAGGTGAAAACGTTGGAACAAATGGTTGTTTTTTTCAACCGATTTTCAATATTTCTTATTTTCAACTGTTAGTTTCTATAAAAAAAAACCTTGAAGGATCTACACAAATGACCCCTTGCTGAATTCAGAATTTTGTCTACTTCTCAGAAATGTATAACTTTCTGCGATCCATTATTGCTTTCACACCCATTTCTACCACTAACTGGAAAAAGGTTGAAAGCACAAAAAGTAGCAAAAATAGGCTATGTCCCAGTGAAATGCCAAAACTGTGCAGAAAATTTTGGACATCTGACAAAAGTCTGCCTGTCCCTGAAACCTGGGAAGATGGTGATTTCAGCACCACAAAGCCTTTGTTGGTACCATTTGCAGGGGGAAAGACAGTTGCTTTCTTCTGAAGCACTTTTTCCCCATTTAAAAACAAAATAAGATGTTGCTGTATTTTGGCTAATTTCTGGGTTCCCTCCAGGGGAATCCACAAACCCTTGGGTACCTTTAAAATTCCCATGAGGTTGGAAGAAAAGGACGCAAATTTGGCGTGGATACCTTATGTGTACAAAAAGTTACAGGGGCCTAAGTGCAAACTACCTCAAATAGCCAAAAAAGGCTTAGCACAGGGGAAAAGGCCTAGCAGCGAAAGGGTTAAGGTGGGTCACACTGATATAATTTCACTGGCAAGACAGACCTTTTCATATGTTGCCTGCCAGGAAAAGTAGCCTACCAACATCTTCTGTGTTTTAAATTGACCTGACAGCAAACTGCTCAGATTGACACAATCTCTTCCAGTAACCCCTGATTGCCCTGAGATACTTGAAAAAGATTCACTCCATCCTTGGGCTCCAGCAACGCCAAATGTTTCTAACGGATATTTTTTATCCTGCAGCTGGCTCACTGCTGCTGTTCAGTGGACCTCATGGTTTCTTTCATCCTGTGACTGGGCTTCTACTAACAATGAGTGGCAAAGTCAATAGTTCTGGCTTAATATCAGAATTCAAGCCAGACCTATTGGCTTTGCCAATGCTTGTAGTTTCTCTAAAGGTAGAGTTATTCCACCCATGGGCAAGGCAGAACTGTGAGGAAGGAGTAAGACACTCGTCCACTTTCCTTGGTCAAGGCGGGGAGACCAACCCAACACATTCCCCCTCTACTATTGAGCAAGACAGGAGAAGAAAAGATGCAGTATTTCTACCCTACTCTCGGAAACAGCAGATGACTGTATGGAGGTCAACGTCTGCCCCCCCCCTCACTTTCTCCCATCTTTGTCAAGGATCCAGACTGTGGAGGAGGTGCGTGGTGCAGTGGTGGAAGCTGATGGCGGGCGCATCCTACTGCAGACAAGAGCACGGAGTAGCTAACTCAGCTTGTCCCCTGGCTCCATGTAGTGAGGAGGTCCATAAACTGGCCCCAGTTTCCCAGCCAATGGCTTCCCAAGAAACGCAGACACCCAAGAACGTTGAATCTGCGCACCATGGCAGACAGCTGAGATTGCAGTAAGCGGAGAGATAAGCAGAGGTGATCAGCACGCCGGTGTAAATCCGGACAAAAGTAGTAGTGAAAGGGGTTAAGTCAGGTCATCTGAGCATGAGGAGAGGGAGAAAGACGCAGTGGTGGATGAGAGGCGAGGTTGTAGTGGGATTCTGAGTTCCTGTGAAGGATTAATGAGTAAGGTAGTGAGAACCCCATGGAGCTCCAGCCCTAGTGTAGGCTCGATAGCTCAGACGTTAAGCCAATCATCCAAAATCCCCTTCCCCCTAAATATGAGCCTGAACCCTTCTGAGATAGTGGCAGGAGTGGGGGGCTTGGAGCTTTGGCATGCAATATATTTTTGGCTAGCAGAGTTTGTATAGAAGAATGCAGTGTCTGCCACTTGTTCATTGGCTCAGTCTCCTAATGTATTTCATGTTTCTGATGGTAGGAGGAACAGTGGTCTACCCCTACATCAGGTAGGCGTAGAAGGTGCGCCAATGGTTAGAGCATGCCCCTGAAAGATACAAAAAAGAGTCAAGGAAAGTCTCAGGTGGACAGCAAAGTCCTTCAAGATGTTCTTCATCTTCTATCTCGATATGTATCCACCAATAATCACAATGTTAGAGTTCGATAAAACAGTCTGTAAAACTCTTCTGAAATCCTTCAGCGTAGTGCAAACCCAGATTTCAAGACTCCCCTGAGGTGGTTGCAACTGCACATGCCCCTCCAGAAGCAGGTCCAGATATTATTATGGAAGAAAGGAGATAGGGTGTTTTGTTTTTTATTTGAATACTGATCAAAACTACCTAGAAGTGGAGTGGTTAGTTGGTTATTCTGAGAGCAAGGAGGGACAGATGCTCTCAGCTTGCATTTGGCCCCTTATACTGCCTTATTGGCGCCCTCATTCCTGTTGCCCTTACTCCTTCCATGGCACACTGAGTCACTTGTTCGCTGTACTGGACAACAGTGAAAGCAAAATGGAAAAGCGAGCAATGCCCATCCCACCAGGCTGAAATGGCATTACTACTGACAACTTCCCCACTATTTCCTGTGAGTTTTTGCACCTCCTCTTGTATCTTTCCTTGCATCCTAGAAAACTTCCTGAATTTGTCCCAGTTGAGCAGAGACTGCCAGCTGCCCCAGTGCGAAAACAAATGAAACCCAATCATTTTGGCGGCAGTCTAGTTGAGAGAAGTGGCAATCCAAGGGACATTGTCCTCAGGCAGGACATTCAGCTAGTGTTGGTGAGCCTGGAGGCAGTATCCCTCTAAGATGGAGACTGGAGATACAGGGCATTACATTAAGACTGTGTAATAGTCATTGCTTGTCTGTCTGCCTGCCAACTACTTGCATAAGTTAAAGATACGCTGCACCCACATGTTAAGTCAGATTCTTCCAGTACGATTCTAAGATATTTATGTACCAGAAAAATACTTTGTGAATGGGATGGTTTTTGTTTTCCTTTTCATTTTTTGGTATTTGCAAAAAATCAACATACAAAGACAGCACAACAGGAAAGGGTCCAACATGGGCCTGTGGGCGTCTTCAACAGTGAAACATAGCAAATATGGAGATACATAGCCATGCCAGCAATCCAGCCACAGTAGAGGGGGAAGGGGAAAAGGAGGGGGGAGGTGGAAAGATTGGAATCGGGTAGGAGGAGGGGGAGGGGGAGCACACATTGTATATACTACCATATCGAATAGACAGGATGACCTAGATCAAGCACCATCTGAATATATACATCAGTATTATACATCCAGTGCCAGCTACACTGTTTGCCTTAGCAGTTCAAGGGGGCGTAGGATTCTGTCGGATCGACAGCCGTTGCAGCTACATAGGATGTTAGTGGAGACCAAATATCCTGAGGGTGGGAGCTCGCTGCCATAAGGTCCCAATAAGCCTGTAGTTGTTCTTGGCAGTATGCTGCGTCACAAAGCCAGTCTGATGTGAGCGGCAATCAGCGTCTCCCCCAGCACATAGCCACCTGTCATTTTGCAGGAAGAAGCAGCATTGCCACCAGTTTGCGCTCATCGCCCGGCACAGTCTTAACATAGCCCAATAGATCAAGCAGTGGGGAACATTCAACAGCATGTCCAACTATAGCTGTAATTGTGTCAAAGACCTCCACCGAGTATGCCTGTATTCCAGGGCAGCTCCAGGCAAGATGGAGAAAGTCTGCGTGAGGTGACGTGCAGCATATACAGCGTGCATCTACGCGCCGTCCAATGGCATGTAGACGCGTGGGGGAGTAGTATGGTCTGTGTATAAATTTAAAGTGAATAAAGCACAACCTGCAATTGGGGGAGAGGGATCCTGTTTGTGTGCAGCAGTACGTCCATTGGGCGTCTGTGATCGGGGAGGCCAGATCGTCAGCCCATTGCGTTTGAGCCTGGGGTCTGCACACCGGCACAGTCGCCTACATCGTGGCGTACAGTTTCGTGATTAGGCGGCGTGAAGAGGGCGTGGTGAGTATCAGTTCCAACACCTGTAATGCCTCAGAGGCTTGTGGAAAAGAGCTGTGTTGCGCTTGCAGTGCAGCCCTCAGCTGATGGTAAGTGAGTTTGTTTAACAGAATGTCAGTTGGCCCCTGTAGGACCTGTTCTGGTTCCATAAACTTACCATCCAGGTAAACCACCCCTAGAGTGGTCAGTTGCAAGGTGCAGAGTCGGATACGAGTGCCGGGGTCTGCAGTCCGCCCCACAACAGCACACCAGGACCCAACATGCCCCCCAGTCACCAGACCTCTGAGAAGAGATCAGGGCAAACACAGTTAACTAGGAGCTATAGCTCAATGGTAATTCCTGTCCCTCTGGTGGCTCAAGCTCTCACAGGACAAGTGTTCAAATCCTGCCAGTGCTGTCAAAGTATCCTAAGTTGGTAAAATTTCAACCCCCCCCCCCTCTTTTTGCATACAGACAATTTGCAAGACCTACTCGTCCATTCTCACCTGAGTTCACCCGGGGAGCCCCAGACCACACTTTGGGGTCTCCCCCTGTAGAGGGACACTATCCATGTGGGTCGTGCACAGTATGTCCCTTCACACAAACCACAAAGACAATTGACATTGGTCTGCGACATCCATGAGAGCAGAGACACCATACCAATTGTAATATGAAAAATTGTATATAACTCATCACCTGCCCCTGCGGCCTGAAATATGTAGGCATGACAACCAGAATGGTAAAAACATGCATTAGTGAACACCACAGTACAATACGCTGTAAGAAAACCAGCACCAAGATGTACTCTCTATTTCTTGAATCGAACCACAAGGTGGACAATCTGAAGTGGACCATTATTGAGGCAAATAATAAATGGAACACAAGGTCCCTTTTTTCAAGAGAACAGTGTGGGTGTTTCGACTCAAAACACCTATCTATGGACTGACCAATGACATTCCTTGGTCTGAATGCACAAGGTGATGCACTTCTGTCTTACTATACCTTTTTGTGATGCCCTCTGTTTCTTTACAAGGTATCACCCTATTGACTGAGCCCCTCTTACAGTGACATAATATGTATTGATCGCTCAGATATCACCCTATTCATCATCCATGATGCCGCTCCGCCCACCTACCCTCTTTACAACAAGACACCCTCCGAGTGATTGAGCTCCTCCAGTATAGACATTAGATGTATTGAACACACAGACCTCATGTTACTCATCATAGGTTTTCTATCAATTCTCTATATCAGGATTATACACCTTAAAACACTTCAAGGTCTTGTATAAATTAATTACTTTACTCCCCCTTCCTCCCTTCCTGAACTTTTAATAGACACCAGCCTTTGTCGATGTATGAGTCAACATCCTTTGTATTAGTCTCTTTGTAACACCTGCCTCTTTACTTTAAATTTTTTGATTATAACTTTTGCTCATTCTGGCTATTAAGTTGGATAGACTCTGTTGTATTATATCTTTCCCTAACCACTTCTTGAAGCCATACATCCCCCCTCTGTTTTAACAGTTACTTTACAGGGTCTTGAGAATTAACTTTGCCATTCTAAGATGGCCTCTACATTTCTGAGTGTAACCCTGATGCCTCTTTGCCACGCCCTCCTACCTAACGTCACTTCTGGCTTTCCAGACCGCGTCCCGGGTGGATGCGGATTTTGGAGTTAAAACCTCCTTCTCTATAAGAACGCGTCTATGCCTCAGTGCCGGTTCCTCTGGTTGTAGCAGGCAGGGGTAGGTGGTAATGCCTAACGCTCCCCTGGGTCACTGTGAGTATGTTTTTATTTACGATTAGTACGCTCTCCTGAGCGCTATACTCCTTTACTCCCTCACTCACTATTGATGCTCTTGAACCCTTTCATGTTACTTCACCTGACAGGTTGCCTATAGCGTATGCCTGCTATTACCATAGAGGCCCTCCCCTTCACTTCTAATGGGTAAGCGAGATGCCATTTCTACGTGTTTTTTCATATATCCTGGATACAAATACGATGGGACGAGTATGCTTGATCCTGCTAAAGATAACATTTGTGTCTTTGGGCATGCAGTCGCTGATCTATCACTTGAGTAACTTTCTAGATGAATGACACAAGCTGTGATACGATCTCACCCTTAACATACGTAGCACAGACTTATTCTTCATGTGCTACCTCTTTTTAGCCACTTTACATTCCTTGTGGCTGATATATACTTACACTTTTTTTCTATTGTCTCTTTCAGGTTGAATTATTTTTCTTGGGTGACTGATGACATAATAGTCTTTTATCCAGCATCATTGCAATTAGTCTTTCTAAGACTAAGATTAAGGGAGAATTCCCCCTGTCTTTTTTTTTTTTGAAAACATATTTTATTTGTCAATTTGCATATGTTGTGCAGGGCTCTGCACACCAGAGTCATCTGCCAAAGCAAACCAAATACATCCATTACAGCAAACGACTTTTTTCTCCCTCCCATGATCAACAATACAATACCTAAGAGCATTCAACGATATTGCACCCCTCACCCAACTCCCCCTCTCCCTCTCCCCCCCATAGATCGCACAAGTCCATACTATCTCGTCCGTAGCCTTAAAAAGAAGATGATCAGAATGTCCTAATCCAGGCCCACCACCCCCCTTGCTCCTACCCTCCTCCCCTTATACTGGACCCTCGGCTTAAACCGGCATCGAAGGCTCCTCTATCGCCGGAGGTTCCAGCCAGAGGCCCCGGTACTCCGCCCATCGCTTCCATATTTTATAGTGTTTGCGCGGGCACCCCTGGCCACAAAGATGGGTTGCTCCAGACCCATGCAAAAGTCCAGGCCATTTTTCCAAGCAGCCACCGATGGAGCTCCTCGTCGCCTTCCAGGCTTTAGCAATGTCTCGCTTTTGCCAGTGTAAGGCCTAGAAGCATAAGGTGTCATTTATAGGCATTGCCCCCCACCCCTCCATAACATGCAGAAGTGCCAGCTGTGGTGTGCGGGTAAGCTCCCAGCCCAGGACCTCAGAGAGACAGGCAAAGACCCCTCCAGAAGCGATCCAGCGATGTGCACTGCCAAACCGTAAGTATAAACGTACCCTCAGCCCAGCCACAGCGAAGACACTCCGGGGAGGCAATCATCCCCGCCCGCCACAATCGCATCCTAGTAAAGTAGACCCTGTGGAGGTATTTGAATTGGACTAGACGAAGTCGCATCGCTATGGCCGCCCCCCGCGGGGCTGCCAGGGCCTCCGTCCAATCCTCCTCTTCCAGCCCGCCCACATCTGCCTCCCAGTCCCCTCTGAGTTTCTGAAGTGTAGGGGAGCAATGCGTGACCAGGGACTGATAAATACGCGAAATCTTTTTTTCTTTCAGATCCCCCATAAAGATTTTAGCTTCAATGGGACTAAACTCGGGAATGGACTCCAGGCCCTGCAGGCTAGGGGACAACGCGTGGCGTAGCTGTAAGTATCGATAGAATTGTGCCTGGGGCATGTGAAACTCCTCCTGGAGATCCCGAAAGGATTTGAGTGTCGTGCCCCTCAGAACATCACCCAAGGTGGAGATACCTATGGCGTCCCATCCCCGAAACCCCGGAAGGGCAGCCAAGTGGGGCAGGCGCCCATTGTTCCACAGAGGAGTCTCCCGGGTCAGGACGTCCCACCAGCCCATGCGCCGCAGCGCCTGCCTCCAAACCATGAACACCACCCGCGTAACTGATGGCAGCGGGTTCCGTAGCCGCGCCGAGTACAAAAGTGTATGCAGTGTGTGATGTCCCATAAGATAGCGTTCCAGTGCCGGGTCCTCCCTATCTCCATACCACCACTCATTGAGGACCAGTAGGTGCGAGGCCTGATAATACGAAAGGAGATCCGGGGATGCCAGTCCCCCACAATAGGTGGAAAAAAAGCATGTACGTATGGCCACTCGCACCTTCCCTCCTTCCCACAGAAACTGCCCCAACACAGAATTTACCAGCCGGAACCATCTAGGCGGGATCGGATACGGGTGGTTCTGCAGCTGATAGAGAAGTCGGGGGAGCGCTACCATTTTAAAGATCGCCGATCTGCCAAACAGTGTCAGGGGCATGCGGGACCAGGACTTAAGGTCTGCGCGAACCCGTTCCCACACCGGTGCCAGGTTACGTTCCCAGGCAATGGCCGGTACATCCGAGAGTACCACCTCCAGATATTTCAAACCACCTGCAGCCGACCGGACCATGGTCGCCCACGAGCCCACCCTCGTCTGACCTCCCAGCGCCCACAATGTGGATTTGCGGGGATTCATGTACAGACCCGACGTTTCCCCGAAGATCTGCATTATACGCAGAAGCCATGGCCCCGTCCTGTCAATTGCAGTCAGAAAGAAGAGAACGTCGTCTGCATAAAGCGCTATTCTATCTGAAAGGCCCGTGGCCCATTCAAAACCCCGTACCTGGGCGTCCATGCGCAACCAGGCCGCCAAGGGCTCCATGGCCAAGGCGAACAGATACGGCGACAGGGGGCATCCCTGCTGCGTGCCCCTCCGAATAGCAAAGGTGGAGGAGGCGCCGCCCGCAACCCACACCGACGCTGTCAAGCCCGTATTTAGGAGTTTCACGTAGGAAAGAAAACGCGGGCCCAGGTTGAGTCCCCCTGTCTTTTTAAAGCAACTTTTGTCTAAACTAATAATTTTTTCACATTATACCTAGTTCTGATGAAACACCGAGGATCCCTTCTGGACCAATAGTGCGTGAAACATGTCGACCCCACTCACTGCACGTACTATCGGAACCAAACTATATTTCCTCATTAGTAGAAAATAACAGTTTGGTTTCTGTTTTTACTGTACCCGGTGAACCCAGGAATAAAAGCTTTTCTGGGCACTACTAAGGCATTTTTAACTCACTATTTCACCAGCTCCACACACCCGCACTCACCACTATGGCGTTTTTTACAAAAAGATCTCAGCTAAAGAGCCCTCTCGTGGGGCCCATGGGGTATTGCAGCGCCCACCCCACGGGGAGAAAAAACGCCCAATGATGAAGCATGACACCTTCACGGGAGTGTGAGGGCAACTCTTTCAAATAAGGAAATTCCCCTAACCTATACATCCATCCTGAGACAAACAACATTTCTATCCCCCCCTTTTTTTGCTCCCTTGAACTTCAGCCTGTCCGCAGCCCAATGGGCCGGCATCTCCTTTAGGAACAGTTACCCTTGAGTGTTGTACAATCAAAGTTGGGACTATAAATTGATATGAGATGGAGAAGGCAATCGCACAGTGTGCCTGCTAATAGTACATAGCGACCTTGAGGGTTGCTGATCACTCGTCATGTACACCAAGGCAGTCCTTTTGTAGATAAGTGTTGTCACCCCACATGCGTAATTGGAATATAGCGACACCTAATTGGAATATAGCGACACATGGCATTCTCTAATACAGCCTGCATGCAGTCGCGATTTAGTAGCATCATAAAGTGTAGTTCTTGGAGCATACATATATCTATATTATGCCGCTGTAAATATGCAGAAACATGTCTGGCTTTGCGTGCATAGTTCAATCCTCTAACATTCCAAGTTAAGCATTTGACTGTACGCATGTAGAAGCACAGCATTACAATGATAGCACCAGACACACGCCTGTCTATGCCGGAGTGCAATGACCTCAGGACCACAGTGAGTGCAGGAGGGGAGGGAGAAGGAAGCAGCAACAGTACAAACAGTGCATTGAACAGTGAACAAGATCCCACGTAACCTCATGCCTCTGACGTCAGCCCTCCACCGGGCCAGGCTGTATGAACCCACCCCACAAAAATCCTAGACCAGAATATCAAAAAGCAACTCGAGGCCCTGCAGGGCCCAGCTAAGGGTGGAAAGTCGGGTGGCTAAAGTGGAGCATTAGAGAGGCACAACGCATCGCTGATAAGTCATCCACCCAGGGGCAGGCCCCAGTGAGGGGGGTTGGTACTAGGATCAGAGAGATGGCAAAGAAGTAGAAGTCATTAGTGGTTGTCGCTGAGTTGGCCATTTGAGACATGTCGATTCACAGTCTCGTTGCCGCTGGTGATAGTCGGTAAGGTCTTAAAAAATTTAGTGGCCAATTTCAAATCAGTGAAAAGGTGGGTCTTGCCTCTGTGACGGATCCTCAGCTTGGTGGGGTAGATCAATGAGTAAGAGGCATCGGTTTTCTGCAGTGAGCGATTGACAGGTGCAAAGTCGCGCCTGTCTGACTGAACGGCAAGTGTGTAGTCCAGAAAAAGAGTTATTGCATTGCCCTGGTTTAGGTGGTATCTCAGTCCCTGTAGTTGTAGTAATGCAGCTATAATGTGTCGGACAAGAGTGCCCGCCGGAGGCTTCTGACCTAGCGATCTATGTGCCCTCTCGACCACCAGCAGAGTAGACATGGCTTCCCCGAAAAGAGAGTCAAGCATTGACTCGAAGTAGCCTTCTATTAGACACATATCAGTTGACTTCGGGATTCTATTAATGCGCAGGTTGTTTTGCCTGGATCGAGCCTCCAAATCTTCGTTTTTACTGAAGATGAGCTCCAGCACTCTTTCCATCTGTAGGAGTTTTTCCCCCGTCGCATGGTGGCCGTCATCAAGATCCGACGACCACTATTCCAAGTGATCAAGGTGGCCCTCGTGACCGTCCACATTTTCCATGAGGCGGTCTAGTCTGTCCGCCAATGAATCAATTTTTGAGTCTATAGTGGTGAGGCTATGCTTTAAGTCTAAAAACATTGTGCGGATGGTTGGCTCTGGAGGAGACAGATTCTCCTCAGGTGGTGAGAGTTCTCTGGTGTGAAGTTCGCCCCTGGTCTGTCTGCGCTGCTCAAAGGAGAGCTTGGACTGCTTGATGTCAGTCTTACCCATCTTGCCTCCTCCACCAAGGGGTAGAAAACAATTGAGAGTTGTCAGGCCATTCAAGCGGAGCCAAGAAGGTGGACAGCAGTGTCCGGTCCCGCCACACCCCTGGAAAGAGTCCAGCAGGGGGGACGAGCAGACCAGCCACCGAAGGGCCAACTGCCACGATGGTCCAAGCAGAGCGGCAGCCCCCTCACACTAGCACACACCGGTGTAATCCTCAATTCAGAAGCGGAAGATATATGTAGGCCCATCCTCACCCCACCAAGCCACTCAGAGGGGGCGCAAGTAGGCCCGCTTAGGTCCCAATCAGTCGCATAGCCGAGGGGCCAGGTATCCTTTTTCAACAGTGCCGAACGTGTCAGCCCATCCCACAGTCCCCGCTGTATCAGCCAAAATGCTGTTGCGTCATTCAGTGCATCCCACTAGGGAGAACTTTCACAGGGGCACAGCCAGGGGAGCGAGACAACCCCCACATGTGTGGATGGGTCCTAAGAGAGATCGATGATATAGGTGGGAGCACAGGCCTCCCCAATGTGCTGCAGCGGCAGACCAGCAGTGAAGTGTAGCATCGCAGCACAATGGCAAGCTTGGGTCTATGGGCCTGAGAACAAGTACAAGCAGGGGTCGAACTTCAGGCTTCACATAGAAAAAATATAATAAAGCCCCCTTCACAGCACCCCACTCAAGCAGATTTCACTAAAAAGATTGTCTTTTAAATACAATCAGTCAATGGAAGCAGAGCCCCTTACCCGATGTCTGGGCCCCCCACCCTTCTAGGTGTCGTGTTGTGGTGTCCGCAGCCCCTGAGCAATGGCAATCCAGTGGTGTCCCACTTCAAGCGCCCGGTGGCACCTGTCAGGAGTGGGCTCCAGTGCGCCGCTGCCCCCAGGTCCACAGAGTGGCCCACAGGGAACAGCGTTTGCCAGACGCGGCAACAGCCCAGCGCCCAGGGGCGCCCAGAACCTGTGATGGGAGCAAAAGCCATGCACTGGCACCAGCGCCCACTCGGCCACTGCCCAAACAGCAAGAGACAACCAGGAGAGTCCCAGCGGAGGGCCCGAGAACAGCATTAAGGGGCGTGCCGCAGATCCAGGGGTGGCGTTCCCTCACAGTATGTCGCACCCACAAGGCAAGCCCCGCCCGGCCGCCAGCGTTCACCAGGCCGACCAGAAGGCAAAAAAGCAGGGTTGCAGGGATAAAAATAGAGCTACCACATTGCTCCCAGTGGTAGCATGAATACAGCTGTAGTCTGTCGGGCGCCAATGACCTCGCAGGGGCTGGATAAATGACGGATATAACACTGCGGCCAGCAGAGCCTCACAATGTGGTGGCCATCTTGCCGTCTGGCTCTCGAGCGCCCCCCCGTGAGGAGGATGTTTACCTTGATTCATGAATGGAAGCCTATGATTGCGAGATTCAGGGAAGAACGGGGTAGAGTGAGGATATCTAAATCTAGAGAAATTGGAATGAGACCAACCATTTAACAGGAGATCGACACAGAAGATCAACATAGAGAATCGCACAGGTAACAAAGTCATATCAAACTACACGACAAGGCAGACATCGAAAGAGGGGCTAAAGGAAGAAGTTTGCAGCAAGATCCCACAGACTCTCCAAATGTTAGTCTTGGGTGAAATGAGAGGTCTGGAAAAAGGGAGGTAAGGATTGATGGGAACTTTACTATCACCAATGCCAGCAAACGATCCAATAAAAAAGCCTGGTGAGTTTATTCAGGACAATTTGCTTTGAAGATTGAGTGACAAGTTATGTCCAGGAATGGTCATGAGTTCGAATCTAAAAATGCTGAAAGGTGGTTCTGACTCCTGAATTGTAAAAGATAAAGTCTGCATCAGTGTGGGTTGTGGGCATCAGAACCTTCAATGATCACTGTGGATCAACAGGAAACTAAGGAACAAGAGTTCAAAATTGAACATCATTTTGGATCCCCCTGATTTACTTCTAGGCTCTGAAATGAAATCTTCACTGACAAGTACTGGACTTCTCCCCAAAACTGATGGAAGGTTTTTCACCAGTATGGATATTGCCAAGGCATATTTCTTGCACATTTACTTTGTTTTTACGGCATTTCAAAATGGTAATAGTAGACTCCTCTCTCTAGTGTCCATTTTACTATTCTCTTTATAAAAACTGCTCTATGTGATAGTATCAATTCGGTCACTCTTGCATTTTTATTCAAATTTAATTGCATGTTTTAGTTTCTATATTAGCCATGTTTTTATTATCAGTTTAATTCTGTACACAAAAACCTTGCAGCCTAAAGTTTCGAAAAACTTGTCAAACAATGTGATACATTTAGTCTCCAGTGCCTTGATTATGACTTGTTTAGTTATTTCACCAGTCAACCAACGTGTAAGGAACGTGTGTGGAAAGTCCTGCTTACGCAGTTAAAGAGATGTGTAAGTCAGGGAGTAGTCCAGGGATGTCCAATGCAGATCCAAGAAGGCCATTTCATGTCGATTTTCAGATTAAGCCCCGCCTATGTAAATGAGTTCCATTTAGATTAATTGTGAGCACATTTATCCTGTGTAGTTGTCCTAAAACCTTTGCATGGATTGAGCCTGCTGAATGGGACACTACTGCAGAAGGTGGTCAAACAGAAATGTGGAGTAAGTGCAAGTGGCAGCACTGGAAGGCCTGCCACGCACCTTGATACAAGGGTGATCTGCTTTTAAATGCGAGGGATGCGTTAGTCGCATTTGAAACTTAGCTAGCCATTGGCCTGCAGTCGGTTAGATGTGTCTCACCGTGGTTTGAGGTGCAGGCATTTAACACTTAAAATGGTCATCACTACACTCCATCAAACCAACGGGCTTTAAAATTACAAATAAAGAAAGTATGTGAAATAATACAATGAGCAGCTGCTGTATAAATGGTCAATGTGAAGCATAGTACTACCTGTGGCGAAGCGAATGTTGTGAAAGCGAGACCTATTTATATCATAACGCCTATATACTTTGTTTTGTAGGAGCTGACGTTTCTGAACAAAAAGGATATCTGTCAGTAAGTAATTCTTTTATTGATATGCCTTGTTTACCATTGGACTCATGCTGAGGATGGGATCCCAGGCAATCCTATTTTAAAGCTGAGTTGAATGATGAGTATTTGCAGTTACTGTCAGGAACAGTTCACTCTGAAGCTCCCATGGTGGTGGCGAATGAGAAAATCAACGATTGATTTGTATCTAGCAAACACAAATTCTATTAATCTAACAGCTTGCTCCGTGACATGGGATAAAGAAACGCGTCATCTGAATCAGAGAATACTAGAATCTGGCATCACTGAAAGCATCAGATTAGTGGTTGTGTATGGATGAATGCATGGGTGTTGGTGAATTCATGGATAAATACATAAATGTTTATACATGGATATATAAACTTATGGATGTGGTTAGGTAAATATATAAATGCATGAGTGTAGGTGGGTGAATAGATTATAGATGGGTGTTGTTAACGTGTGGTTAGATGAATGAGTGCATGAAGGAGTTGATGGTCTCTTCCTCTGAGGGTGCCTCTTTCCCTCTGTTCTGGTTGTCCTTTCCTCACACTCACAGAATGACTGTAAAAGTAAACGTCCACACCCACCTACACAGCTACTCCATCACCATCATTCCTTCTTTTGTTATGGAAGTTCCCCTGTATTTTTCTATTTTCATCACATTTTGTGGTACCCTCTAATCCGAAGGGATCACCTAAATTGCCAACTGAGTGCTCCTTAGAGATATCATTAGGGATACCTAAGAATAGGTGACACTAAATTGGTCTCCCCACCTGGTTATCTGGAGGCAGAGTAGTCCTCCTCCACTGGATTGTAGACAGTATCTTATATTTTTTGACGTGCAGTAATTGCATCCAGGGGTAATGCCTACTGACCTCTCCTTGTAAATAATGTGTGTCAATCTAATTTCATTGAACACTCTGAACATCTGGATTCTCATCAAGCAGGCTTTCGGCCTGCCCATTCTACTGAGACTGTTATTCTGGCAGTCCTAGACACCTTGCGTGCTAATGCGGGTAAGGGCACCCCCCAGGCCTTGGTGCTGCTGGACTTGTCGGCCGCGTTTGACACGGTCGACCACCAAATCTTGCTGGACCGTGTCAGACAGGCTGGCATTCACGGTTCAGCTTTTAACTGGATTAAGTCATTTCTTGAGGGTCGCACCCAAGCAGTACGCCTTGCTCCTTTTATTGCCCCCGAGACCGCAATCACGTGCGGGGTCCCACAGGGATCATCATTGTCCCCCCACCTGTTTAATCTTTACCTCCTGCCCTTGATTCGTTCTCTAAGGAATAGGAGGTTAACTACTTTTAACTATGCTGATGATCTTCAGCTTGTTTTTACCATCGACAATTCCCCTGACTCAATTCAGGAATTTCAAGACACCATGCTCTATATTCAGAGTTGGATGGACAATAACCATCTTAAGCTTAACCCGGGCAAGACTGAACTAGTCCTCGTTGGAAAAGGCCAGATCTATTGGGGCCCGCACTACTGGCCTATTGATCTGGGACCCTCTCCTACCCCGTCCACCTCTGTAAAAAGTCTTGGAGTCACCATAAATGCTGATCTCTCATCTAGAGGTCAAGTAGGGGCAGTGGTCTCCTCCTGCTTTTTCCAGCTACGCAAAATTAGGAAGATTGCCCATTTACTTACTCATACCGCTCTTATACAGGTTGTTGCAGCCTTGGTTCTCTCTCGTCTTGATTTTTCCAACTCTATTTACCTTGGTCTTCCATTGTTCCTACAAAAACGTCTCCAGCTGGTACAAAACCAAGCTGCAAGACTTATTTACAAACGGCCAAAATGGCAATCTGCAAGCCCCTTACTTGTAAAACTCCACTGACTCCCTATCATTCAGCGGGCAGCCTTTAAGACAGGGTGTTTAATTTTCAAGGCCCTTCACTGTAGGAGCCCTAAATTTATCAAATGCATGATATCAAAACATGTTCCCAACCGTAATCTGCGATCGGCACATCTCCAGTTGCTAACTACCCCTACCTTTAAGCTCAAACGTCAGGGAGGGTGCAGGTTTTCTTATCTGGCCCCCAGATTCTGGAATTCTCTTCCACTAGCGATTAGGTCTTGCAATAACTTATTGGGTTTCAGAAAAATGCTCAAGACATGGTTGTTCGAGCAGGCTCATGCATAATCCGCTTCTGCCGTGACTCTGATCAAGTTTAGCGCCATGAAACCTCTGGGTGTACGTGCGCTATAGAAATTTTTATTAACATAACATAACATAACAATGGAGGCTCTCTTCTTTTTTAAGTTTGGGGCTGTTTGCAAACATGTTCAGGGTTCTTGCAATAATTATTACAGTCACCAGAACTACTGCAGAAGGAAGAATGACCACAATCATCTTCGGGACAGCTGTCATTACATTTACTAAAGGCGGATCACAAAGATCATTTTAGCAAAAGATGGGAAGTGCAATATGGAGCATTGCGCTGCCTTCAAAAATCAACAAAGCTAGTGGTCCCATCCCCCACGTCGCCCCCTTCTCTGCTTCATTCGTTCCTGTATTCTAGCTGAAGAGAATACACAAGGGTTTCCAAAGAACAAGCCCATGGAGTGTACCCACCTAGTTACACTTCAGCACCAGCCACCACAATGCATTCTTGGAGGAAGCTAAATCCTTCCCATCAAGAAAGCCCTGATGAGAAGGGGATCTCTGAAATTCTTACTTGAAAAATGCACTGACACTGATGCCCAAATTATACATAAACGTGAGTTCCATTGTAGCTCAAGTGTACATTGTCAATGGTTCTTAATCCTTTGACTCCTGTGCCCCCTCCACCCCCAAATCACTATTGGGAGATGGGATCCCTGTCTAAGCAATCTCTATGATTTGAACCTCAAAACAATACAAAATACTAGAAAAACATGTATACATCAAGCAAATACACAAGTTATGAAATATTTCATTTAATTAACAAACAAAAATTGAAACATTAATGAGACTATTGGAGCTTTTCATAATGTAATTTAACTTCTAAAAGACGAAGTGATATGCTAGACTCTAGCATATCACTTTGTCAGTTTTCCTACGTAATACATTCTCTCTTTTGCCGGCACATACAGGTCTTTCAATTGAGGTCACCAGTCGTCCATACTAGATGCTGTTTGCTGTATTTCCTGTGCTCCCACAAATCAAGGTAAAGGAAGCTACCTTCATATTTAGCCTCCTATTTCAAATTCAATTACATTATAATTATAATAAATTGATAGTCTTGGGGGATTTGAATCTTCACCTTGATGACCTAACTAATCGTGAAGCTCAATCTCTTTGTCAGGAATTAGCCGCTCTTCAGCTAACACTTAAATCGACTCTCCCAACACACCAACACGGCCAGGTAGGTCGCTCCCCCACCACACAGCTCCGCCTGTGCTGTCCGCCCGCTGCTGCTGCTGGTAAGCTCGCCCCTCCGCTTGTGGCCTCGGTGCCCGTATTTCTTTGCTTTTTTTTCTCTCCATTTTGCCTTCTGTGCCCCCGCTGCCCCATTGTACTGTGCCCGTATTTCTTTGCTTGTTTTCTCTCCATTTTGCCTTCTGTGCCCCTCGCTGCCCCATTGTACTGTGCCCGTATTTCTTTGCTTGTTTTCTCTCCATTTTGCCTTCTGTGCCCCCGCTGCCCCATTGTACTATGCCCGTATTTCTTTGCTTGTTTTCTCTCCATTTTGCCTTCTGTGCCCCTCGCTGCCCCATTGTACTGTGCCCGTATTTCTTTGCTTGTTTTCTCTCCATTTTGCCTTCTGTGCCCCTCGCTGCCCCATTGTACTGTGCCCGTATTTCTTTGCTTGTTTTCTCTCCATTTTGCCTTCTGTGCCCCTCGCTGCCCCATTGTACTGTGCCCGTATTTCTTTGCTTGTTTTCTCTCCATTTTGCCTTCTGTGCCCCTCGCTGCCCCATTGTACTGTGCCCGTATTTCTTTGCTTGTTTTCTCTCCATTTTGCCTTCTGTGCCCCAGCTGCCTCTCTCCATTCCCGCCGCTGCGGCCCCGCCCCCCTGACTGCCCATTCGCTGCTCCTCCCTCCCACCTCCCCATATATGGCGGCCGCTGCGCGGTGAGGAGAGCGACCCTTGACCTTGCCAAGTAGGTCGCTCCCCCACCACACAGCTCCGCCTGTGCTGTCCGCCCGCTGCTGGTAAGCTCGCCCCTCCGCTTGTGGCCTCGGTGCCCGTATTTCTTTGCTTTTTTTTCTCTCCATTTTGCCTTCTGTGCCCCCGCTGCCCCATTGTACTGTGCCCGTATTTCTTTGCTTGTTTTCTCTCCATTTTGCCTTCTGTGCCCCTCGCTGCCCCATTGTACTGTGCCCGTATTTCTTTGCTTGTTTTCTCTCCATTTTGCCTTCTGTGCCCCCGCTGCCCCATTGTACTGTGCCCGTATTTCTTTGCTTGTTTTCTCTCCATTTTGCCTTCTGTGCCCCTCGCTGCCCCATTGTACTGTGCCCGTATTTCTTTGCTTGTTTTCTCTCCATTTTGCCTTCTGTGCCCCTCGCTGCCCCATTGTACTGTGCCCGTATTTCTTTGCTTGTTTTCTCTCCATTTTGCCTTCTGTGACCCCGCTGCCCCATTGTACTGTGCCCGTATTTCTTTGCTTGTTTTCTCTCCATTTTGCCTTCTGTGCCCCTCGCTGCCCCATTGTACTGTGCCCGTATTTCTTTGCTTGTTTTCTCTCCATTTTGCCTTCTGTGCCCCTCGCTGCCCCATTGTACTGTGCCCGTATTTCTTTGCTTGTTTTCTCTCCATTTTGCCTTCTGTGCCCCCGCTGCCCCATTGTACTGTGCCCGTATTTCTTTGCTTGTTTTCTCTCCATTTTGCCTTCTGTGCCCCTCGCTGCCCCATTGTACTGTGCCCGTATTTCTTTGCTTGTTTTCTCTCCATTTTGCCTTCTGTGCCCCTCGCTGCCCCATTGTACTGTGCCCGTATTTCTTTGCTTGTTTTCTCTCCATTTTGCCTTCTGTGCCCCCGCTGCCCCATTGTACTGTGCCCGTATTTCTTTGCTTGTTTTCTCTCCATTTTGCCTTCTGTGCCCCTCGCTGCCCCATTGTACTGTGCCCGTATTTCTTTGCTTGTTTTCTCTCCATTTTGCCTTCTGTGCCCCTCGCTGCCCCATTGTACTGTGCCCGTATTTCTTTGCTTGTTTTCTCTCCATTTTGCCTTCTGTGCCCCGCTGCCTCTCTCCATTCCCGCCGCTGCGTCCCCTGCGGCCCCGCCCCTGACTGCCCATTCGCTGCTCCTCCCTCCCACCTCCCCATATATGGCGGCCGCTGCGCGGTGAGGAGAGCGACCCTTGACCTTGCCAGGTAGGTCGCTCCCCACCACACAGCTCCGCCTGTGCTGTCCGCCCGCTGCTGCTGCTGGTAAGCTCGCCCCTCCGCTTGTGGCCTCGGTGCCCGTATTTCTTTGCTTTTTTTCTCTCCATTTTGCCTTCTGTGCCCCCGCTGCCCCATTGTACTGTGCCCGTATTTCTTTGCTTGTTTTCTCTCCATTTTGCCTTCTGTGCCCCTCGCTGCCCCATTGTACTGTGCCCGTATTTCTTTGCTTGTTTTCTCTCCATTTTGCCTTCTGTGCCCCCGCTGCCCCATTGTACTGTGCCCGTATTTCTTTGCTTGTTTTCTCTCCATTTTGCCTTCTGTGCCCCTCACTGTCCCATTGTACTGTGCCCGTATTTCTTTGCTTGTTTTCTCTCCATTTTGCCTTCTGTGCCCCTCGCTGCCCCATTGTACTGTGCCCGTATTTCTTTGCTTGTTTTCACTCCATTTTGCCTTCTGTGCCCCCGCTGCCCCATTGTACTGTGCCCGTATTTCTTTGCTTGTTTTCTCTCCATTTTGCCTTCTGTGCCCCTCGCTGCCCCATTGTACTGTGCCCGTATTTCTTTGCTTGTTTTCTCTCCATTTTGCCTTCTGTGCCCCCGCTGCCCCATTGTACTGTGCCCGTATTTCTTTGCTTGTTTTCTCTCCATTTTGCCTTCTGTGCCCCTCGCTGCCCCATTGTACTGTGCCCGTATTTCTTTGCTTGTTTTCTCTCCATTTTGCCTTCTGTGCCCCTCGCTGCCCCATTGTACTGTGCCCGTATTTCTTTGCTTGTTTTCTCTCTATTTTGCCTTCTGTGCCCCCGCTGCCTCTCTCCATTCCCGCCGCTGCGTCCCCTGCGGCCCCGCCCCCCTGACTGCCCATTCGCTGCTCCTCCCTTCCACCTCCCCATATATGGCGGCCGCTGCGCGGTGAGGAGAGCGACCCTTGACCTTGCCAGGTAGGTCGCTCCCCACCACACAGCTCCGCCTGTGCTGTCCGCCCGCTGCTGCTGCTGGTAAGCTCGCCCCTCCGCTTGTGGCCTCGGTGCCCGTATTTCTTTGCTTTTTTTCTCTCCATTTTGCCTTCTGTGCCCCCGCTGCCCCATTGTACTGTGCCCGTATTTCTTTGCTTGTTTTCTCTCCATTTTGCCTTCTGTGCCCCCGCTGCCCCATTGTACTGTGCCCGTATTTCTTTGCTTGTTTTCTCTCCATTTTGCCTTCTGTGCCCCCGCTGCCCCATTGTACTGTGCCCGTATTTCTTTGCTTGTTTTCTCTCCATTTTGCCTTCTGTGCCCCTCGCTGCCCCATTGAACTGTGCCCGTATTTCTTTGCTTGTTTTCTCTCCATTTTGCCTTCTGTGCCCCTCGCTGCCCCATTGTACTGTGCCCATATTTCTTTGCTTGTTTTCTCTCCATTTTGCCTTCTGTGCCCCCGCTGCCTCTCTCCATTCCCGCCGCTGCGTCCCCTGCGGCCCGCCCCCCTGACTGCCCATTCGCTGCTCCTCCCTCCCACCTCCCCATATATGGCGGCCGCTGCGCGGCCGCACCGCTGGCGCGCCAAAGGCGCGCCTAAGGCAAGCCTGTCTGCGCCCGTCCGCGACTGGACCGCGCCCAGTGCCAGAACCCCTGGACCGCGCGCCCCCCGCTCCAGCCTCGAGGACCGACGTCGATACGATGCCACCACACTCCACGCTCTCAACCCCGGACGGACGCACAACTGCTTCAAGGCCGCCCCGAAACGCACCCATGGTCCCTTCACCTGCCGGAACTGCAGCTACACCAGCCTCAGAGCCACCGAGGCGCCCGCCAAGAAGGACCTCAACCACCTCCGGTGCATCCTACTGAACACCCGCTCCGCACGCAAACACGCCGTCGAGCTCTGGGACCTGCTCGACACATCATCACCAGACGTCGCCTTCCTGACAGAGACCTGGATGAACGACTCCTCCGCCCCCGACATCGCCATAGCCATCCCAGACGGCTATAAGATCACCCGCAGAGACCGCATCAACGCAGTAGGAGGAGGAATCGCCATCGTCCACAAGAACACCATCAGGGTCTCGACCAGCACCGACGACACTCTCAGCACCGCCGAACCCATGCACTTCCAGATCCACACGGACCCCAACACCACCCTTAGAGGCACCCTTGTCTACAGACCCCTGGGCCCCGACCCCAGTTCAGCGACTCCATCGCCGACTTCATCAGCACGCACGCCCTGACCTCTACCGACTACATCCTCCTCGGAGACCTGAACTTTCACCTGGAGAACAACAACGACAGCAACTCCACCACCCTGATCGACAGCCTCGCCAACCTCGGCCTGAGCCAGCTCGTCACAACACCGACCCACTGCGCCGGCCACACGCTTGACCCCATCTTCTCCTCAAGCTCCCACGTCTCCTTCAGCCACACCACGGAACTCCTCTGGACCGACCACCGCTGCATCCATTTCACCTTCCAGAAACCCACCACACACCACCGCACCCAACAGATCCCACGCCGCTGCTGGAGCAAAGTCACCGAAGACCAACTCCGGGCAACCCTCGCTCTCAGCCCTCCCTCCGACCCATCCAACACCGACGACGCTGCCTGCAACCTCAGACGATGGATGGACGACTGTGCCAACACCCTCGCCCCGCTGAAAAAGCTCACCTACAGCGACACCACCAAAAGAGCCAGCTGGTTCACCTCGGAACTCCTAGCTTCCAAGCGTACCTGCCGGAAACTAGAGAAGAAATGGCACAGCGATAAGACACCGGACAGCCACACAGCCCACAAAGACGCCATCCGTAACCACCACCACCTCATCAGGTCCGCCAAGAGAATCTCCTTCAAAGACCGCCTCGACAACAACGCACACAACAGCAAGGAGCTTTTCAACATCGTGAAGGAACTCTCCAATCCCAGCTCCAACACCAACGACATCCCGCCGTCGCAACCCCTGTGCGATTCCCTCGCCACCTTCTTTCACCGCAAGATCGCCGACATCCACGACAGCTTCAACACCCAGACAACCCCAACTAAGATCGATGCACCAGACCCGCCACACACCATCGACCACGACCCCCTGCCAGCCTGGGCCAGCGTGAACATCGAGGACACCATCAAGACCATGAGCACAATACACTCCGGCTCCCCGTCAGACCCTTTCCCGCACCACATCTTCAACAAAGCCAGCAGCTCCATCGCACCCCACCTGTGCAACATCATCAACCTCTCCTTCGAGACCGCGACCTTCCCAGAGAGCTGGAAACACGCAGAGATCAACGCCCTACTCAAAAAACCCAAGGCGGACCCGAGAGACCTCAAGAACTTCCGGCCCATCTCTCTGCTTCCGTTCCCAGCCAAGGTCATCGAGAAGATCGTCAACAAACAGCTAACCCGATACCTCGAAGAAAACAGCATCCTGGACCCATCCCAATCAGGGTTCCGCAGCAACCACAGCACTGAGACTGCCCTCATCGCCGCCACCGACGACATCAGGATCCTGCTGGACAATGGTGAGACCGCAGCCCTCATCCTGCTGGACCTCTCCGCCGCCTTCGACACGGTCTGCCACCGCACTCTACGCGCACGCCTCCACGACGCAGGGATCCGAGACAAGGCCCTGGAATGGACCACCTCCTTCCTCGACGGCAGAACCCAGAGAGTCCGCCTCCCACCTTTCCGATCCGAAGCCTCCGAGATCATCTGCGGCGTACCCCAGGGATCGTCCCTCAGCCCAACACTGTTCAACATCTACATGGCCCCGCTCGCACGCATCGCCAGACAACACGACCTCAACATTATCTCCTACGCCGACGACACTCAACTGATCCTCTCCCTCACCAAGGACCCCCTCGCCGCCAAAGCCAAACTCCATGAAGGAATGAAGGCCGTCGCCGATTGGATGAAGATCAGCCGACTAAAGCTGAACACGGACAAAACGGAGGTCCTCATCCTCGGCTCCAACCCCTCAGCCTGGGACGACTCCTGGTGGCCAACGACGCTGGGAGCAGCCCCGACACCCACCGACCACGCACGCAACCTGGGAGTCATCCTCGACTCAACGCTCTCCATGGCCAAGCAAGTCAACGCAGTCTCCTCCTCCTGCTTCAACACCCTCCGCATGCTTCACAAGATCTACAGGTGGATCCCGACAGACACAAGAAGAACAGTCACCCAGGCCCTCGTCAGTAGCAGACTGGACTATGGGAACGCCCTCTACGCGGGAGCCCCGGCCAAGCTCATCAAGCGACTGCAACGCATACAAAACGCCTCCGCACGACTGATCCTCGACGTACCACGCCACAGCCACATCACCCCCACTTGAGGAACCTGCACTGGCTCCCCGTCGACAGGAGGATCACCTTCAAACTCCTCATCCACGCACACAAGGCACTCCACAAAACTGGCCCAGCCTACCTCAACAGACGACTCTTCTTCTACGTCCCCAACCGCCAGCTCCGCTCCGCCGACCTCTCCCTCGCCACCGTCCCCGCATTCGAAGAACAACCACCGGCGGCAGATCCTTCTCACACCTCGCCGCCAAGACCTGGAACACCCTTCCACTAAGCCTACGACAGACCCAAGACCTGCTGACCTTCAGGAGGCTACTCAAGACCTGGCTGTTCGACCAGTAGCAGCATCCCCCCCCCTTCCCTCTCCCCAGCGCCTTGAGACCCTCGCGGGTAAGTAGTGCGCTCTACAAATTCTGTGATTGATTGATATATTAGACCCGATTTACACCAACTGTTCAGATCTAGAGACTGAACACCCAATTGCAGTCCCATGGTCTGACCACCATCTCGTTCCCTTCTTTATTACCTTAGCTAATATCCCCCCTATAGCCACGAGAGGATTAAGTATGCTACATAGGAGATGGTCTAGATTTACCCCTGTGTAAACAAATGGAGAGAGCGAGGATTTTAATGGGGTACGTCCCTATCCCCAGAATTATGTACAAAAAACACAGTGGACGGACCCACTAACAAATTCGGCTCACTAGTACTTTTATGAGTGCCAGAAACCCATTAGGTTTGTTAAAAGACCCCTCACCCACCAACCTAGTTGGTGGCATGCTTCATCATCGGGGTCCCAACTGGGTAGCCGAGTGCCACCCAGTTGTGCTACGACGCCTGATTACAGCGGAGCTGGATTTGTGTAATTGTGTGATGAAAAAGTGATGCACCACTTCCTCATCACTTTTTCATCACACAATCACACAAATCCAGCTCCGCTGTAATCAGGCGTCGTAGCACAACTGGGTGGCACTCGGCTACCCAGTTCGGACCCCGATGATGAAGCATGCCACCAACTAGGTTGGTGGGTGAAGGGTCTTTTAACAAACCTAATGGGTTTCTGGCACTCATAAAAGTACTAGTGAGTCGAATTTGTTAGTGGGTCCGTACACTGTGTTTTTTCTAGATTTACCCCTGCAAGCTTTACTCATGCCCTCCAGCAGAGTTGTCCTCTCATGGAAAGGATATTAATGTGGTATGTAGCTCAGTAGACAAGTGGATTACGGAAGCCTTGGATAGGGTCGCCCCCTGGACCTTCAGCATCCCGTGTAGACAGTCGAAATCTGCACCATGGTTTAATGAAGAACTAAGAATAGCAAAAAAATCCTATAAGCACTTAGAACGCATATGGAGGAGAGATTTCTCAGACCACAAGAAGACCGCTTATAAGTTGAATTTAAAACACTAGCACCACCTTATTAAAAAAAATGTGCGCAGCCTATTATAATGTAAGAATAGAGCAGGCAGAGAGCTCTTCCAAAGAACTATTTACCATCTTTAAAGATCTGACCTCGCTTGCGAGAACTGAAACTCGTGTTTCCAGCTCAGTGGAGCTGTGTAATCAAATTGCTGATTTCTTTGCCGAGAAGGTAGCCAAAATATATGATACCTTTCCAGTTGAGGCCCGCAATGGGATGCTCTGCCAATTTGAGAGGACTAATGTGGAAGAGGCTAACCGCCTCTCCAAATTTGATCCAATCTCATTTGAAGATCTCAAAGGCATAGCCTTAAGTATTAAATCCGGCTCGCCCACAGATCCAACTACACCTAAAATTAGGAGAGATAGCCTGGTGACTATAATGCCCTACATTAGACAGCTTCTTGAGCTTCCCTTCGCCGGTGGTGTGGTCCCTAAGTCGTGGATGCAAGCAGTTGTCCTTCCCATTAAGAAAAAGCCTGGAGCTGACTTGAGTAAGTTGGAGAACTTGCGCCCTATTTCACTTTTGCCCTATTTTTCTGAAATAGCCTAAAAAGTGGTGAATACTCAATTAGTGGCACACATTAATCAGCATAATCTTCTTCACCCCACACAATCCGTCTTTAGAGCCACTTACTCTACAGAGTCAGCACTGCTTCTTGCTACAGAGACAATATGCAGACACGTGGATGAAGGCCAGACAGTGGCCTTGGTCCTATTGGACCTCAGTGCAGCCTTTGATACGGTATCACACAAACTGCTCATACAGCGTCTCAGAGCAGGGGGGTTGGACGAAGCCGCTCTTAAATGGATGGCTTCTTTTCTGTAGGATTGGAGCTTTCAGGTGGCACAACGACCACCTATCTCCAAAAGCATAGCGCTGTCCCAAGGGGTCCCTCAGGGCTCCATTTTGACCCCGACTCTTTTTAATCTTTATATCGCACCTCTGGCAGAAATTATGGAATGGCAGGGAGTCACCATTGTATCATATGCGGATGACACTCAATTGGTTGTCTCACTGTTGCAGGCCTCTGTTGCAGCAGCCTTTAATTTTTCCTCTTGCCTACAGGACTTGTCATCCTGGATGACAAATAACTGCCTGAAATTAAATGGCAGTAAAACAAAGATTCTAGTGGTGGGGAAATCCCCCTCCATTTGGTCATTGTCATGGTGGCCACAGACACTGGACCCTACTCCGTCCCGAAGAAAACAGGTTAAAAACTTAGGAGAGTGGTTGGACTCCACTCTTTCTTTTGAGGCACACAACAGAAAGGTGGCAGGGAAGTGCTTTGGAATCCTGAGAATACTACGGAAAACTCTGGACGTTCTCCCCACTTCAGCCAGGAAAACCCTGGTCCATGCCTTGGTAACATCCCATCTGGACTACGGAAACGTTCTCTACCTGGGAGCAACAAAAAAATGCCTTTACAGGCTATAATGCATCCAGAACGCGGCAGCTCGCCTAGTTCTGAAGCTTCCCAGGAGAGTTTCCACCAGGAAGGCTCTTGTTGACCTCCTTTGGCTACCGGTTAAGGAAAGAATCAGTTTTAAAACCGCCATGCATTAGCTACCGTAGCCTGCAGGGTAAAGGTCCGAGCTATTTGCACGACCTACTCACCCCTTACAATCCGACACGCCCTCTTAGATCCACCGGGACCTACCTGGTCAAGGTTTCCAAAGAACAAAAGGCTAGAATAGGAGCGCGTTCTTTCAGTTATTTGGCAGCTAAGAACTGGAATGCACTCCCTCTCTCTCTCCGTGCTGAACCATCGGAGTCTCTCTTCCGGAAGAAACTAAAAACCTGGCTCTTCCACGTTTAGGTCCCTTTCTATCTCCTTCACTGAAGAGTCTCTGCTCTCAGCGCGGGGACACACCAGCCGGTGTAACCAGGCGCTTTACAAGTTTGACTATTATTAGTATTATTATTATTATTTACAGAGCGTTTTAAAACGTTCAATCTTCAGTTTTGCCTTTTATGTATATGCACTTTGTTAATCTGCTAATATTATTTAATTTTCTAAACAGTCGCGGACCCCCTGAATATGAGTCATGCACCCCCAGGGATCCACGGACCCCGGGTTAAGAATCATTGCGTTACATGTCCCAGAACTGTGTGCTGTGGTGCTTCCTGAATGTTTGGTTGCATGGTGCCTTTTTCTTCCGTGCTAAGACGAGGGCTGTAGCCTCGGTAAACATTTGCTGACTTACCTCTCTGCCACTGCTGACCTTGCCTGCGTGAAAGCCCATAACCAGCCTAGGTAATCTGTAGGTGCAGGCCAATGCGCCCTCTCACAAGAGAGCAGAGCAGGGCTCTATAAGAAAAGACCATCTCAGAGCATCAATGAGCTGAGTGGGAACTTTGCCTGTTGAGCGCATTGCCAATGTGTACCACCTTTCTTTGTATGTGTTGCCTGTCATGTAGAGATTGAGCTCCTGCTTATCCGCTGCACTAGACGCAGAGCAAAACCCTATGATGACCTGCGTGAATCCATTGTGGTCTTTTGTGCCTGAGGACTCACACAATTAACTATCTCTATGGGTCTTGAAGCTATCCATGCCACCTGTATCAAAACTATTCCCCTCTGAGTGTGGAAGAGCTGCATTGTAAGGGATTGTTTAATCGTAAATGTAGATGTGGGATCTTTCTCAGTTCCATATTCAAATCTTTGAGAGAATGTTGATAGACCAGGATGCGGCTTCTGTTCATTGCAGGTTTCCTGGGTGTACTCGTTGACTTTGCCAGTTTCTTGATATCCGCGATCAGTTGGCAGCCATGCAGGATAGCTTCAAGTTTAACATGGTCTTAGATGAAGGATAGCAATCTTTTTGATGAACAGCACAGATTTTATGATCAGTTAGTGATGGTGAATGATATATTATCCCTCAATGTGTAGTGCATGAATTGTTATCCACTGGTGCCATATCTGCATTCCAGGGGCATTATTGGTCCTGAAGTTTAGACAGCAGCCCTTGAACAAATGCAACCTCCAAAGCAATCTCAGGAGTGTTTCGAATGTCAGAATCTTAGTAAAAAAAAATGCCTGTCAATCGGTCTATATAGTTAACTGGTGATTCTTCTTCATTTTATTTTCAGTTTTTTACTTTTATCCAGACTATTTTGGTTGGGCATATTTCAGTTACTGCATTAACAAGACCATCTCCACCTCTACGCGAACAGTGGTCACTCCTCCAGCACTAGTGGCTGGATACTGTCTAAGCGGCGAAAGGAGAGAAGCATTGTTTTAATAGTCCTCGCTGTCCTCTTCCTTGCTACTTTTAAGTGCCCTCCTACAAGGCTGTCTCTTCTAACTTCTAGTTTTTTCTGCCTGCTATTGGTGCGAGATTGTCACGAGTAATATTAAAGCTAAGCGACTGTCTGCTCTGATCACTCCTGTCCTTTAGGAGTCCTCCTGCCTATCAAGATCACGGTGCTACTATGTGATGTACAACCCCATGCGGGCAGCCTGTGCTAATTAGATCTGCCTGCGCTCCACGTGCCTGGGCTGCACTTTCCTTCGCCATGCCAATCACTCGAGTACCTCCTTATGCACCTACTAGCACACCAGAGGTGGTGGCTCGGGTTAGCAGATCTAAGAGAGAGTCTGCATGGTATTCCTTGATCTTCTCACCTAGTTACAAAGGTGTAGGGCAGGCAGAGCAGCCAGGGAAGAGGTTCTAATTCTATCCTTCTTATGACTATTTAGGATTCAGTTTCTCCTGGGAATCTTTAAGCCTCCTAATTTGAAATTCATGTCAGCACTTGATGCTTTCTTCGTGCCCAGATTGAGATGTTCTCCATGGGCTGGAAGATGTTACTTCTGGACTTTTCTAATTTGTGTTTAATGTTTGTTGGATTTTCCTTGTCTATGGTACCTTCTAAAACAAAAGTGCTTGCTCCTATATTCCTTACGAGCACATCTGGTTTGTTTGCAGATGCTCATACAATATACTAGGTATACATCAAGTGGGCAGGAGTTCTGTTATGTGGAACAGCTGCAGTCTTACAGACTTTGGTTTCACGTTTAGCGTAGCTTGCTCTCGATCACCCCAGGGAAAAGGGATCACTTCACCTCTCAACTAATGACATTTCTTACAGATAGGGAATGTGGAAGCTACACAATCACGTCTCTTGAGTCATGAGGTTCCCTTGCATTCGAGAAACATCCAGTCTTGGCCGACTGGGGTTCAGAGCGCTCCTGGGGTGGCTGAGACACCTTGACTCCCAGATCTAGTCAACATCATTCATTCAATAGGTTTTATTCTGAAGAAAAAGGCTTAATTAATGTTCCGCCCAATCGACCTGCCTTTCTTTGGATTTCACTCACACTGTTCCTTTCTGGTACTCTGGACTCCCTCTTTCTTACCCTCTCGTTGTTATACTGTTCATTCCATTTGCCTTTTTGAGACCGACAAACATATACTTTTTAATACCAATAACTACAAACAGCTGCTCCCATTTAATAGCTTGAATAGTACAGCATTGTCTGACCTGGTTGACAGTCTGGGTGTTGGATCATTCTCTGCCCAAATACCGCAGGATGAAAGCCCCAGTCTACCTTTGGCATCCCTGAGGTCATAGGGTAGAGGTCCTGCCCAACCCCATCCATCACTCCCTACCAACTTGTTGAAAAACCAGTCCCTGGCACCAAGACTGTAGAAGAAACTTTCCTTTATGCTTATAGTCTGAGGCTGCAGAATATATTTATTAAAAATCTGTAATCATAGAAAAAACAGGCAGAGGTTCTCTCTGGCAGCCACAAAAGAGATGAACTTCTCAAGGAAGGCAGAGCGCACATTTATAGCAAATGCTGGAGGCTTCTGAAATAGGGTCACTTGGCTAAAGTGTCTATATTCTAAGACGCAGGCGCTAGAATGAGGTCACGAGAAACACTGAAGCCCCCACAGCTCATCCCCCACACAGAAATCCGAAATTTCTCTCGTGCCAAACACAGCCTGCATCTCACTGCAAAGCAAATGATTATGGTTAATACCTCAGGGAGGCCTAGTAAAAAGGTAACTGTTACTGGTTAACTGATTAAACTTAGCATGTGGTTGCTTTGGTATTTTTAGGGGAAGTATTTGTTAGTTATTTTTTAGGGGAAGTATTTGTAGTAGTCGAGCGGCTTTGTGTGTTGCCCTCAGCTGACCTGGAGACAGGGCCGTTTCTAGGTGTTTTGCCGCCCTAGGCGAGAATTGAAAAATGCCGCCCCCTCCCTTTTACTACCATCACTCTCTCCCCCGGTCATGCAGGCTAGAAGAATTAATGCATTAGATATAAAAGAACTTGCATTCAACATTAAACAAAAGTTTTATATAGCGCGAACTTGGCCCAAAGGTATTGGAGCGCTTTACATAAGCACCAGTTATATTACACAAGGAAACATTCATTTTAGTTTTTTTTTTTTTTTTTAAACTCTTTTTATTAACAAAGCTCATGAGACCATACCACATGTATTTACAATAACAGTTCATTATTACGCCGAATACATATATCAACAGGGGCAAAAGCATGAGAGCCCCGCTCTGGGGAGAACCAATGACATTTCCTCTCACTCATCTCCTGTTGCCCCAGGATTTCTATATTGTTTCCAGGGCGCCCAGACCTTTCCCCATTTTTTGGCACACCCCTGCTTTTGTACACAACTGCTTCGGCCCGTTGGCACCAGTCTAGGTCACGCTTCCAGTCCTCTAATTGCGGGGGTGCCTGCTGCCCCCAGCATCGGGCAATGTTACGTTTTGCCACCCCCGCCGCCAGGACCAGCCAGATTTCCAGCGTACCGGGGCCAGGCTTCCTCGCCTTGATCATTAAAAGCAGCCACTTCGGGTCGATTGGGACCATTTTCCCCATCACTCTGGACAGAGTGTCTGTAACCCCAGCCCAGAATGATGCTATCTCAGGGCATTCCCACAGGATATGGAAGAAGGATCCCTCTTGATTGCACCCTCAGGCAAAGCCCCGATTGAGTTCTACCCCATTTGTGAAGGAGTGTGCGGGGATAGTATGTGCGGTGCAGGATTTTCAACTGTATCAGTCGGAATCTGGCTCGTATTGCTACCTCTCTAGGACTTTGTATCGCCTCTTGCCAATTTTCGTCAGTGATACTGCCCAGGTCAATAGACCACGCTTTTCTTAGAGAGATCAGTGGGTCTGGGCTGTTATTAAGCAGCTTCCGGTAGATCGTGGATGTGGGCTTCCCTCAATAGGATCAAGCAGTAACCGGTCCTCCACTGGGGAGTACTCCGGTATGGATGCGCCCTCGGCATGTGTACCCTGAGTGCGTGGACTAATCTGATGTAGTGGTATTGTTGTGACTGGTGCATATCATATTCCTTCTGCATGTATTCGAACGAGCGGGGGAATCACCCTTCCAAATGTCTCCCAAATACTCAATACCTATTGACCGCCACCCCCGAAACCCGTCAAGGCGGTCACCTCCCGGAGCTGGGCTCCCAGCCATAGCGGGGTCTTACCAGTCAACTTACTTTCCCACCCAAGGAATCTATTGGCCTCCTTCCAGCATTGCACCACCACCCTAATGTGCTCCGGCCATCCCAGCGATGTCTTCCTAGCGTAGAGAAGGGATTCACAGTTGTTGCCGGTCATGACCATCCTGTCCACCCGATATGCTGGCTCATCGCCGTCGGCATATACCCAGTCGTTTACTACCTGTAGTTGCGACGCCCAGTAGTACAATTTTACGTCTGGGATTGCCAGGCCGCCATCGAACACCCCCCTTTGAAGTTTGTGAAGCGCAATTCGCGGGGATCCTCCATCCCATAGCAGCGTGCGGACTGCCTGTGCGATCCGTTTAAAAGAGTGCGGGGGACCGGGAATGGCGTGTTTTGTAAAATGTACAGCAGTCTCGGCAGGGTTAACATTTTGAATAGAGCCGCGCGGCCCATAAGCGTAAGCGGGAGGGATCGCCAGTGGCTCACATCTGTGTCTAGGCGAGACAGTTGGGGCTCGAGGTTCTTGGTCAGGAACTCGACCTTGTTTCGGGTTACATGAATCCCCAAGTATTTAAACCCGCCGGTAGTTATCGGAGCCGAGCAGCAAGATGGGAGTCGCGGGGAGGGCCAGAGAGTGGAAAGACCACCGACTTTGCCCAATTTATGGTGTATCCGGAATAGCTGCCGAACAACTCCGAAAATATGCAGTACACGGGCCAGTGAGTGGTACGGCCGAGCCAGGTACAGCACTATATCGTCCGCGTATAGAGACACGCGCTCTTCCCAACCCCCGGTGTAGCAATGCCCCAAATCATGGGGTCCCTCCTTATCCAGTGTGCTAGCGGTTCCAGAGCTAGGGGCAAACAGGAGAGGGGACAGGGGGCAACCCTGTCTAGTGCCCCTCCTCAGGGGAAAGGATCTAGACACCGCCCCATTGACTCTTACCCTGGCCACTGGTAGTACATATAACAATTTCACCCAGCTACAAAAGATCGGCCCAAATCCCAACCGCTGTAGGACCATGAATAGGTAAGGCCATTCAATACTGTCGAAGGCCATGGAGGCGTCCAAGGCCGCCGCCTGGGTGGACCCCACTCCTTCTGTCAAGTGGAGTACCCCGTACAGCCTTCGTAGGTTATGGCGGGTGCTCCTCCGGGGCATGAACCCGGATTGGTCGATGTGCACTAGGTCTGCTATAACTGACACCAACCGCTCTGCCAGGACTTAATTTTAGTATTTTTAAGTCATATGGAGACTAAGCGATTTGCTCAGAATCACAGGCTGCAGAGCCGACGCGGAGACTCGGCCTGTTTCCCAGTTCTAAAGTCAGCAGCTCTGGCGGTTTCCCACAATCTCTTAGAAATGAAAGTCAGTGATTATCACGTGAGAGCATGTTTGTTTTACTTCTGGGACCTTTAGTTTAGGTTGTGTGTCTTACGGATTCATGGGAAACTATATCTTTTTGGCATATCTAACAATTGTGGAGTTTCCTTTGACAAACGTTTTGATTGAGTTTGTCACTTGCGCAAACACCACGTGCACTGGTAGGAGCCAACAGTAAGTAGAGCGGCAACACCAGCAGCATGTGCGTAGCCCTGACATCCCATAATGCTGCCTGTAGAGTCAGCTCACGCATAGGCCTGGGGCCCCCCAACTGCCGCACAGGCAGTCAAAGCCTAACAATAGTCCTGCACTGCCCAAATAAATGCCACACTTGCCTGAAAGTAGTCCCGCACTGCTCCGCACCGCAGCTTTGGGAAAGAAATGCCGAACTGTGCACTTGCCTGAAGCCCTGAACGTTAATGAAAGCCAACAAACGGTTGTTCAGATGCTGTTCAGGGCTCAAATGGGCACGAGCCACTCGTCGCCAAAAGCGTGTTGTAAAGAACATTAGCAAACCGAGACCGAGTCATACTTTACTTAGCCAGGAGGACCTAACTGAGTCTTACTGCTTACCCTCGCATTTTTGTCCTTCTTTTGTTAATGAAAAGGTATTCATAAATCACAGCCTCGAAGCATGTTTTTTTAATAACACAATTGTCTTTTGTTGTCCAGTGAATACTGCCCTGTATGTAATCGGCATTCCCGTGAGCAGTCTTACAAACATTCAAATAATATGCGTGACAAATCTAAACGGGCTGTTGTTTACTCTCCATTCTTCGACCTGCAGGAAGTTTCATAAGTTTGCCCGTAAATAGATTTTTAGCCGGTGCATTCTGTTCAAGGAACGCTTATTGTGACTGGCATTGGTACATTAGCCCCCTATATTTTTTTTACATCTGATCTACCCTGCCTACCGCTGCCACTAGGAGTTAAAGCTACTACATGGTACTCCATGTGGGTTTCATGTAGTGGTTATCAACAACGCCTATCGCGCAAAATGTCTCGAGTTTGAGACCGGGCGCAAACAGCTTTTCTTATTCAAAATATAACTCACAATAGCCAATTCTTTTATTATTCTCACGCGCTGTAAGTAGGACTCCACATATAACATCGCCACATTTCACACCGTTTCCATTTCCAGTGTGCGCATTTATACATTCAGCTGCTTTCAGGACAGACTGACATCGGACTCCTGTCTCTTAACAGTCAGATAGCAGGACAGCTGCTCCCACCCATCACTCACAGGAACTGCACATGCTGCAGGCACTGCCACAGGCAGACACCAATGTTTGCACAAAAACAGGCACGAAATGTACAGACTCTGATTATAGAACCCTAGTCCCTAAACCAAAAGTGAGCAGAACAGAGGGGGCTCAGTGAGACTCAGTCACAGGGAGTGAGTTACGAGAGTGTGAGACAGTGAAAGAGACGAGTCGGGTACTGGGAGTGAGTTAAGAGAGTGTGAGAGACTCAGGCACTGGGAGTGAGTTAAGAGAGTGTGTCGAGACTGAGAGACACAGGCTTTGGGAGTGAGGTAAGAGAGTCAGTTGTGCAGCATTCAGTGCGGTGTATTCAGCGAGAGACCTCTTGTCTCTGCAGCATTCAGTGCGGTGCGTTCAGCCAGCCGACCCGGATCCCATCCCAGCCTCCCCCAGGTACCTGATAGGCCTAGGCCTGCAGGCGGGCCGCAGCGCCGCGGTAACTCTCTCTGCTGCTCTGCCTGCCTCTTCTTGCCGGCCGCGCGGGCGCGGCGCACACATAGGCAAAGCCCCCGCGGCCGCCGTACTGGCGCCGAACGTGACCTCACGTTACGTCACCCTGGTCATGATGTCGACGGTCTCTAATTGAAGGCGCAGCGCCCGCGCTACGCTACCTGGTAGATTCAGATTCATAGAAGTCAGGAGAAGAAAGTAAAGAAAGAACTCTCATGTTTTTAACTTTTGCCACGGCCGCCGGCCGCCCTCCACCTTTTCCGCCCTAGGCAGCCGCCTAGTCCTGCCTAGTGGTAGAAACGGCCCTGCCTGGAGACAAAATCCCCCAATGAAGCAGCATTGTAGGTACAGGAATTTGAATGCTTGGGGTCGGGACTCTTTCCTGAACAGACTGCATTAGCAGAGTTTAGCCGTCAAGTGAGTAGCCAGCAAAATAAAATACCCCCACTCTGAGAAACATGAAACGAAATGTCCTGGCAGTGTGAGCGATCCCGACCCTTTCTATTAAGGAGACAGTGGGCATTGTTGCCCAGAAGAAAAAGCTTCAGAAGGATGCATTTTTACAGCATGATTTGAAAAGAATGTGGCGAAAAACTGCACATTTACCTGCATTGACTTATTTCTTTCTTGGATTTATTCTTTCGTTTTTCCCTTCATCTTTCTTTCCTACTTTTTATTTCATTCTTTTCTCCCTTTTTATTCCCCTCTTATTCCGTTTTCCATCTTTCTTCTGTTCTGTCCATTCTTCTTTCAGGTGTCTTTTGGACTCTCTTTCTTTATAACCATGCTTAATTTTTAGGTTGAGCCTAAACAGCGCTTGCGCTGTAGGCGATCTGTTATCTTTACTTTGTGGGGGCTGACTCCTTCCACGCTTTAGGTTGGCTTGACTGTATGTCAGTCAAAAATCGTAGCCTGCAAATGGCTACTGGTGGGTGCATGGCCCACCTTTTTTGAAAAGTTCACTCCCATGGAATATTGCCGCGGGAGCGAGCAGCAGCGCCCACGCTGACACTGTCTCTACGTGCAGTCTGGTGCATGTACTGATCAAAACCCTCGATGCTGCGCAGCTTCCAGGTCCCGAGCATCGCGTCTGCCATAGCAAGGTGTAAATGAACAACTCAAGCGTCCAAGCACCGGTGATGAGATACTTTGTGTTGTGTGCGAGGTAGTGCTGCATCTTGGCCTTTTAAAGAGGAACCGGCCGAGCTGGGAAGCGCCAGGTCAGCACCAGGTGCTGCAAAGCCAGGGAGGCACTGGGGCATGCTGCCCTGCCCTGCAGAGCACCCAGGCACCGTCCCCCAGGCCGCCCTCGGTCCCGTGCCTCTGCAGTGTCCACACGCAGTCATCCCACACTCAACACAGAATACACAATACAGAAAATGCACACTAAGAATGCAGATATAGCTGACAGCACACGAGCCAGAGATCTAGACGCCACCCGATAACCCAGAGGGTTGCCCCCGGTTTCAGTCACCCTCCTTGTGCTGGAAATTATTTTGAAGGTGTAAATGAGGATATTTTACGATCTTATTACGGACTTTGAACGCGAAAACAGTAAAATGCGTGTTCATGCTTTGCAAACGCCTGTGTGCTAGACTTGATTATTACTGAGGCTTGTGACTGCAGGGTGTGGCTGGGCCTCCAGTTCACTGACTCCTAGAATATTTGGAAAAGGTGCCGTTTTCCCAAAATGAGGCCACGAGTCTAATTTGCTGTTCAAATACTGACATCAGGGCTTTAAGTGGGCCGGGTTTTAAAAAGCAGGTGCTGAGATGGGTCTCTATCGGGCTCTCCGTTTCTTCCCCCACCCTCAGGATGCAAACAAATAAATCTTAATTATGCAGCAGTGCAACTCTTCACTAACTTTGTTGTAACTTCAAAGATACTCGTTACAGTTCTTTCAGTCTCACTATCTCAGAACTGAAGCGTTTTCAATATGCTATACAACGAAGCCATAGTTGTTGCTTATTTATCTTAAGCAACTAACAACCATTGACAAAGCCAATAGTCCTGGCTTGTTGTAGGTGTAATGTTACTTGTTGTATCATATATCTGGATACAATGACAAAAGCAGCAAAATACCAGTCGGGCAGCACACTAAGGTAAACACAGATTTTCAGCTTACCTGTTTTTAAGCCACGCCCTTAACGTCGACTACACCCCTTTGAGAGATCCCCACCTCCCCCCCCTGTTTATCATCCCACTTAAAGCCCTGCCTGGCACTATAAACTTTTGACGAATAACTCCTCACAAATATTGTGCATGAGTGTTAAAATGTGAAAATTGGCCAGAGGTCACTGGCCACTGTGCTGTAAGGGCAGATGCAGTAGTTCATACTGCAGCCTGGATGTCGTCTTGTGGCATGAGGAGGCAGCGATGCTCTGCTCGCATCGACGGTAAGCGAGAGCTTCCACAGTCTGGAAAGTGTTGATGGTGCACAAACACTATGAGAGGTCTTGCTGTGGCTACAGATACCACTCCCCCTCTTTATATTGCTTGTAATGACACCGCGAGTGAAACATGGCACCCTTCCACCTTAAGAGTAGAGAGGTTGCCTTCTCTGCATATGTCCTGCTGTAAATTGCAGACGATAATAAGATATGGCCAGTAAGTTCTGCACTCTTAGATAAAGAGGAGCTGAAGGGGGCACTTTGCCAGTTTCCTCTGTCAAGACGATGGCCAAGTCCTTGGGCAAATGCAATTCAAAGTAATCCCTGACTAAAATTTTGGTAAATTTGTAAGAGAAACTCATTATGTTTGCAGTGCCCATCCAAAGAAGATAACCCTCTCGTGCAATTTACAAGCTCCCTCTAAACTTCCAGTGCTGGAATCCATGAAGGAAGTCTTGATCTGTAAGCGGATGAAACCTGACAAGACAGCCATGCCACGATTCATGTCACATTTATATCCTATGAGGGATTCTCCCAAATCTCTGAAAGTGAATTCTCGGATTCCCAGTTTCGCAGACAAGATTACCATGGTATAAGATGCAACCCTGTTAGATTTAGTAGACAGGAGACTGTAAGCATCATTCAAGAAGAGGAAGGCTGGTTTCTTTTTGGCAATGAGGATCAATACATATGGTATCTATGTTTCTCAGGGTTGTATGTTGGAACAACGAGTTCCCCAACCACGACTTCCCTAACAACGAGGTCGCAACCACGACCTTGTCTAAACCACGATTTTTTTTACCACGCATTCCTTTACCACGATTTTTCGTAGTAAAGGAATGCGTGCTAAAAAATGCTTTCCAACTAGTACCCCGATCCCCCACCCCTTAAAACGAATTCCCCCAGCCTAAAAGTAAACACGATCACCCACACACACTAAACTAATTCCCTCCCACCCTAAAAATATACTCGATCACCAACACATCCTTAAACCAAACACGATCACGCACACCCCTAAAAACTAACCCCAACCCCTAAAAACTAACCCCAAACCCCTAAAAACTAACCCCAAACCCCCAACCCCTGCATACTAACACCAATCTCCCCCGCCCTCCTAAAACTAATTCCCCCACTCTAAAACTAAACACGATCACCCACAAACCCTAATAACTAATTCCCCCTTCCCTAATAATATACACGATCACCCACACACCCTAAAAACAAACACAACACCATTTTAACTAATTCCCCACCTTAAAACTAAACCCCAAACCGCTAAAAACTAAACCTAAACCCCTTTACCCCTCTTACCTGTTCCTCGACGATCTCCTCTGCGACGCTCCTCGGAACTCCTCCCTGCCCGAACACTAGACCGAATCAGCCTTAACCACGCACATGCGTGGTTAAGGCTGAGTCGTTGTTCGGGCAGGGCGGAGTTCCGCTTTCGTGACTCCGGAACTCGTTGTTCCGGAGTCGTTGTTCAGGATGTTTCCCGTTTCTCAGTCACTGCTGCAGGATTTGAGTTCTGTGATCAGCAGTGGACGAGGTGGTGGCTATGCAGAGGTCCTAGCCATGATTCAGTGGCAGATCCAGCTACTCTGTCACATCTCCATGGGTGCGATAGAAGCATCAGCTGTAGCAGGGGGGAAGGGGGGGCTATTTTACTGCCAGGTGCCACTTGTTTTGTACAGATTCCACCCAGATGAATAATGCTGATCAAAATTCGCCCTTCCAGGGGTCACGTTTTTTAGTCCATCCTCATAGAGTGGGGTATACAGAACAAATGTTGAGATGAGAATATCTGTATGGCTGCATGTGGTAGTCAAGGCAGCCTTCTAAGCAATGATATTTTAGAAACAACTCCAGCCCCCACAAACTCTGTAGACTGCTCATCAAGTAATTTCCCATGCCTGGCTGTACCCAAACTAAGAAACTGAGGACCTCAGTGAAGACTGAGTAGAAGCCTCAACAGACATCCTGGCTACCTTAGACTGAATCGTTCAGAAGATGGATTGGCTGGAGGTCCAACTAAGCCACAACACCTAGGAAGAATGTATTACCAATGTTTAAGTCATTGCTGTTCTACGAGATGGCTATTGTATAGAATTCAGAGACCTTTCACCAAACTTCAGACAGATAATGATCAAAAGATCCAGCCATTTGGTACGTCTTACAGGAGGGCATCATTTATCTACCTGAGAAGCAGGCTATTACGCCAGTCGCCAGGCAAAAGTGGGGAACAGGTTTTTACTCCACCCCATTCCTGTTGAAAAATATCTGGCAGTTCAACCAGTGGTGGACATACAAATGACAAGAAGAGGGTCAAGAAGAAATAGTTTATTTTGCCTGAAGCAACTGTTAGCATCTTTGGACCTCCAGGATGCCTACCTCTATTTTTGTGTCTCCATCTCAGAACACCATTGCAAGTTTCTATGCTTCCAAATTGGCTTTAATCACATTCCAGGATGTTCATACCAGGGGGGGTGGGGGGAAGGGACTTCAATGGGGACTTCAATGGGGTGTGCTTCATAATCCGCCTGGGGGTGGATCGCAGCATCCAGAAACTACACCAAAGCCCCCTCTCTTTTGCAGCTCCAACACTTATGCATGGAAGGATGCGGTTACAGGTTTAGGGTGACATGTCTGCAACTTGGATCCTGGTCCCATGTTCATGCATGCAAATGAAGTCGTTACTATTCTAACGCTTGCCGTCCAGGACCACAGAGGACCAAGATTTCGAGACAGCAATCCTAGTGGCATACTGCATCAGATCACAATGTTGGTTACACCCTAGGAATCAAGAGGAGAGAATTTCTTTGGACCGCCATCTCAAGGGATGAAAATTGAAGTCAATGGTCTCAAATGGGGAGCAACCATCGGATCTTTCAATATCCATAAGAAACTGCCATCGAACAATCTCCATCAGTTCTCCAATAAGAAGATATTGGAGGGAAGGAAATGGCTAAGGAGGCTTTCAATTAGCGTTTGAGGGGGCAAGCAGGGCTGATTTCAGGGGAAAAGCCTATGAAAGGGGGCTACAAGTTCCATGAGGCTCACATTCCTAGTAAAAGATAGCCTGTTGTCACTCAATGCAATGCACATGTTGAGCAACACTGCAGCAACCAGGGTTAACTTTACAATTGGTCGCAGTGCGTATGTTTACTCGCACATCCTCTCTAGCATCCCGACTTTGGAAAATAGTGTATGCAGTACAATAGCGTAACAATGTATATATTGCAGAACTACATCAGACTGCACTCTTGCAGAGTGCCAACAGAGTGCCGTAGATTACCACTCTATGATACTGTAAAGTGGCCTAGAGCACACAAGGAGTAAGAAACCAAAGTCGCAGCATAGGTATGTGATCAACAATTAGTAATTAGTAAAGTTGGTCAAATTCCAATTCATTTCGATCTTCAAAAGAACATATTTAATTCCACCAATGCCCATTACTGAAATAGAGGTGTATATAACAAAGTCCCTATGAAGACAGAACCAGCAACATCATAAACTACAACCAGATATTAATACAATAGGTGTCAAACACTTCTTTATGGTTTAAATCTTATATTGAAATTTAGTAACATACAGCATGTCTGGCATCTCAAGATATATAGCAGAGCAAGGGCAGCGTAGGCCCAAAGCGGCTTGAATACTAAAGTCAAGAAGTCGAAGTATGAGAATAAAATGCCTGAACATGAAATTAAACTTACTCTAACCCCCCCCACCCCCTCCCCTTCCCTCATCCACCAGGATAAAGCAAAATGTGGGGGCCATCCGGGTCTTAGTACATGAGTAGGGCTTTAGGTCTCTTTCGGTTGCTGATCAGGGAGTCGTAGTAGGCGCAGGTATCTGGGGCAGGTAACCTCTCAGAACTCGGAGGCCAGGAGAGACAAGAATGGCTGCCAAAGCTCTCCGAATGTGGAGCCTTTCCCAGCCAGCGTGAGGGTCAACTTCTCCATCCCTAGAATGTGCCATAATCGATATAACCAAGCTGTGAATGTAGGGGTCTGGGAGGTACGCCAGTGTGTTAATATGTTTTGGACCGCTGAGCCTAGGGCAATTGCAATTAAGCGGCCTCTGCGGGACCTAAGAGGGTACGTCAGGGGGTTCGGAAGACCCAGCAGGATGTATGCAGGAAACCGCGGCAGTTGTGTGTCTAGGTGTTTATCCACCTCGTCAAGAACCTGAGTCCAGTACGCTTGTAAGTGCTTGCAGTTCCAGAGAAGGTGTACCAAGGTGCCTACGCTCCCACACCCCCGCCAGCAGTCAGCGCTCTGTCTAGGGCCCGCGCGGTGGAGGCGCTCAGGGGTGTAGTACCAATAGGTAGCTAATTTGGTTAGTGTTTCGGTCAATCCCATATGGTAGGCAGAGTGGCGGGCCCTCTAGTACACCCCTTCCCATTCCTTATTGCTAAGTGACCTACCCAAGTCCCGTTCCCATCGTGCACGACTGGTGCTGTACATGTGTGTGTTTCTAGCCAATAGCATTTTATATAGATCAGAGATGAGTTTTTTATCTGAAGTGCGGGTAAGAAGCCATTTCTCATATGTGGAGAGGTGTCTGTGAGCATGCGGCTTAACTTGGGGGTGTAGCGCCCAGTGTCGAATCTGGAGATATCGTAGCCGTTCAGTTTCAGGGATCCCATATTCCGATTTGACCTGCTGGAACGGTATGATCCCGTCAACATCAAAAAGATGGCCCAGGGAATGGCACTCCGTGGATCGCCACCGTGCAAAGGCTGCATCACCCACACCCGGCTGAAAGTCGGGGTTATCGAATAGCGGGGTGAGCGGAGAGGGGAAGGTGGTCAGATTATGTTTAATGTTAGTGCGGTCCCATGCCTCTAAAGAGACTCGAGTAATGTAAGACGCGTAGAGATTGGGCGGTCTATGTACCCTCCGAAGGAAGGGAACCTTCTGGAGGGGCGTAGCTGCGACTGCTTGGTCTTGGAAGAGCCAATGTTTCTCCGATTCCAACCGGTTCCATTCAACCAAGTGACGTAATTGTGTCGCCTGGAAATAGAGTTGAAGGTCAAGGACACCGAGGCCGCCTTCCTCCGGTGGGAGGACCGCTAGAGCATGCTTCATCCGCGGTTTGCGGCCGTTCCATATAAATTGCGCAAGGTCGGATTGGGTTTGTTGGATCCAGCCTGGGGGGAGGGGCAGGGTCTGGAATAGATACAAGATCTGAGGCAATATAGTCATTTTAGTGGCTGCTGCCCTGCCGAGCCAGGGGAGCGGGTAATGTTTCCATTGACCGAGTTCTTTGCGAATTCTCGATCGCAGCTGAGCATAATTAACAATAGTTGTGGCCGGGATAGAGGGAGCTAGCTGGATCCCTAGGTAGGAAACTGTATCCGACGCCCACTGGATAGGGTGTTGCTGCTGCAAACATGCTCGGGTGGGAGGTGACAGGGAGAGGTCAAGCGCTACAGATTTGTCCATGTTAACCTTGAACCCCGAAGCCTGCGCAAAGGCGTCGAGTTCCAGAAAACAGGCTTGTAGCGCGGGAATCGGATTCGATAGTGAAATCAGGACATCATCGGCATATAGACTAATTGTATGGGTATCCCCCCCGAATTTGATCCCTGTTATCGCTGGGTTATGTCGAAAGCGGTGGGCCAACGGCTCCATATAGAGCGCAAAGAGGAGGGGCGAAAGGGGGCACCCCTGCCTGGTGCCCCTTCCTATAGGGAAGCGGGACGACGTGTGGCCGTTAACCCGGACCGTGGCTGTGGGAAAACGATAACAGTTTAGGATGTGTGTTCTAAGTTTATCTCCCATACCCACGTGGGTGAGCACTTGTTCCAAGTGTGGTCAATGGACCCTATCGAAGGCCTTCTCGGCATCAATGGTAAGCAACATGTATTCCCCCTGAGTCCGGGAGGCCTTCTCGATGAGGTGGAGAGCCCGTTTAGTGTTGTCGCTCGTTTGGCGCCTGGGGATAAAACCAGCCTGGTCCGGGTCTATGAGCCCTGGCATGTAGGGGGCGAGGCGAGCAGCCAAGATTCCAGTATATAATTTAATATCAATGTTAAGGAGAGATATGGGGCGATAAGCTCCGCAGGCCAGTTCTGTCGCGCCCGGCTTCGGAATGACCACTATGGAGGCTTCAAGCATTTCTCCCGGAATCGCTCCTGGTTTGCTAAAGGAGTTAAAGAGACCGGTCAAGATAGGAGCCACCAACGCGCAGAACGTTTTGTAAAAAGCTGCAAAGTAGCCATCAGGCCCCGGGGCCTTAGCTGGTTTAAGACATGAAATGGCTGCAATAACCTCCTCTATTCGGATTTCCCTCTCTAAATGGTCTGCCTGAGCTGTGGTCAGGGTAGGTAAATTGGCCTCCGCGAGGTAGTCGGTGCTGTCAGCGTTGTCCAGTGATTGGCTGGTATATAGATGGGCGTAAAAGTCCCGGAAGACCTCAGGGATCTCGGAATCCTCCGATACTCGCCTACCGTCCCCTCGACGAATCTCCGGGACCCCCTGTCTATGCCTGACCTCCCGAAGCTTATGGGCGAGGAGGCGACCGCACCTGTCTCCTCCAGTGTAATAAGAATGGCGCAATCGGAGAGCTGTGTATTCAGCTCTATCCTGGTCTAGAGCTGCAAGCTGCTGTCGCATGGCCCTCAATTGACGCCACACTCGAGGTGCTCCTGTTCGCTGGTACATCTGTTCTAACTCCCTTGTTCGCTGAGTAAGATCGTCTCTCTTACGCCTACGCTCCGCATTATCTGATGACCGCTTTGAGTGCTGCCCACTGTGTAGAGAGGGAAGTATCGTGATTCGCGTTGTGTGAGAGGTAGTCTTTGATGGTGCGTTGAATCTGTTCGACAACAGCTGTGCGGTGTAAAAGGGTGTCGTGGAGGCGCCACTGACGGGTAGGCCGCTGCAATGGGGGAAGCGTAAAAGTAGCAATTACTGGGGCATGATCAGATAGAGAGGCAACACCTCTACGCCTGTCGCGAGCGCGTGTATGGGTGATGAACCTAGGAGGTAATCAAGCCTAGCGTATGTTTTGTGCGCACTAGAGTAATAGGAATACTCGCGGTCCAGGGGATGGAAGCAGCGCCAGAGATCTTTGAAGCCTAGATCCCGCAGACGCGCCAGACCAGCCGCAGAGATCGCGCCTGACTGACTTGTTCGCTGGCATGATCTATCTATGATATTATCACAGACCAAATTCAAGTCGCCCCCCTAGCAAGATCCTACGTTCCGTCGTCGCCGCAGCTTCTGTGAGCGCTTCATGTAAAAACTTCTCCTGTCCCTCATTAGGCGCATATACCGACCCAATGGTAAAAGTCAGGCCCCCCAGAGTAAAACGGTAGGTAAGGAGCCGCCCCTTAATTTCAGCCTCCTTCTGAAGGATCTTCCCCTGAAATGTGCGGGAGACCAAGATGGCTACACCAGCAGATTTAGTAGAGCCGGAGGAGAACATCTGAGTCGGAAACATGCAGGATTTTAAGCGGTGGCAGTCCTTTGACAAGAGATGCGTCTCCTGCAAAAGGCATATGTCAGCTTTGGCATTCTCAAGGCAGGAAAGGACCGCCTTGCGTTTGACGGGATTATTAAGTCCCGCACGTTCAGGGTGAGGATTGTAAGAGTAGTGGGGGGCATCTACCTAGTAGTAGGTCGATAAGAAGCGGTACAAAGGTGCGAAAACTGCCCCCGAGATCGTGGAGAGGATGCATCGGCAGTGGATGGGCGCTCCCATTGTCGAGCCATGTGGGTACCAAAAAAAAAGGGTGGACGAGGGATCCCAAAACCCAAAAACAAAAACCCCAAACAAGAAACCAAGGAAGACTATCCACATAAGGTGGATTCAAGAAGAAAGAATGTTCAAAGTTGTAATATAGTCCATCATCCATAGATGATCGGTTGAAGGTCGTCATGGGGGTTGTGTCGTGGTCAAGGACGTCTCTCCGCTCCCCCGCCAGCCACCCATCGAGAGAGTTAGTACTGGGAAAGAGTCATTAGACCATGTGCCCTTCATGGAGGTTGTGTTTTTGCCAGGGCTTCGGGCAGGGTATCCAGAGCTGGTTTCTGTCCTTGCGAGATTGCTGCGGGATCTGGTCGCTTGGGTCGGCGTCGACGCCCTTGCTGTCTCCATCGTGGCCGTCCGTCCTCGGATCTGCGGGCGGGGCTGCCCTCGCCATCTTCTTCATCCGGGATATCAACTCCCAACAGGCGACTGGCCTCCGAGAGTGAGCGGAGTTGGTAAAGCTTGCCTTCCAGGCGGAAGATAAGCCGAAAGGGGTGTCCCCAACTATAAGAAATGTTACGTTGGCATAAGTGGGTGGTGATGGGTCGGAAGGTCTTCCGCTTCTGCAGGGTGAGTGCAGCTAGGTCTTGGTACAGGACGGGGTGCTGATCTCGAAACGTGATCGGATGCATCAATCTGGCCTTCCGGAGGATATCTTCCTTGGTGCAAAAGTCTTGGACACAGACCAATATGTCTGCCGGCAGGGCCTTATCGGAGCGTGGAAGACCTACCCTGTGCGCTCTGTCCAGTTTGAGTTCTGCGTCTGGGGCGTTACCCAGGATGTGATTGAAAAGTTCTCTGACATGTTTGAAAATGTCGCCAGCCTCTTCGTTGGCCCTCACCCCGCGGATTCCAACGTTATGGCAGCGGGAGCGGTTCTCCAGGTCCTCGAGGTGTGTCTGCAGGTCCACCTGCTGATCCTGAATTCGGATGACTTCCTGTTGAAGGGCTGTCATCTCTGTGTCCCTCTCATCGCCTTTGTCTTCCAGCGCAGCGACCCTCTCGCCAATGCTATCCATATCTCTGCGGACAGCTTTAATTTCAGCGTTGAGGTCACGTTTGAGCGTCTGCAGATCGTCCTGCAATGCCACGAGTAGGGACTCCAGGAAGGCCCTAGTCACTGGTTCCTCTCCAACTTCTCCCATCCGTGAGGAAGAATCGTCCCCTGACGGCGCGGCCCCTGTCCGGTCTCCACTCTGGTCTCGTGCGAATAAGTCCTTCAGTGTTTTGTCCTTTCTCCCGCGAGTGGAGGACATGCTGCCCCTCCGCCCAGGAGGCCCAACGCACCAGGATAGGCCAAACGGGGTCCCGCCTCAGCTCCTGGATCGTGGTGGAAGTACGGTGTGACTGCTCGGGGAGTACCCCCGTTGGCACAACGGGTCGTTGCCTCTCCGCTCCTCTCGGTAAGTTTTGGGCCTGTGCCTGGGGGAATCCAGGAGGGCTAGTATACGGCACCAGGAGACCACCAGGCGCACTGCTGTATTGATGTCTCTCAGCCCGAGGGCCGTCGGCGAACTGCGTGGGGCTTGTCTCTGCAGGGTGCTGGGTCGGCGCACCCTCTTCGCTGTCCCTGGTGCGACGTTGGGGTTGAGCCCCGGGCCTTGAGTATGGTGCCTGCACTCTAGGCACCCTGAGGGCGGCTGGATGTCTCCCCCTGGCTCCCCCTCTCGTGCACCGCGTATCCTCGAGGTCTTCACCACCCCGGATAGTGTGGGAGGCCGTAGTGTGCTGATCTGGGGCCCAGGCAGACTCCCGATGGCCGCCCGCCACGATTCCGCTTCTCCAAGATGGCGGACAGGAGCTCCCGGGGCCCTCCGGGGGAACGGCTATGTGTGGGAATGGGGGTGTCACGCAGAAAAATCCCTGCACGTAGGCCAAATTGGAGGACAGGTCCTGGCTTAGTAGGCCGCTGTTGCACCCCGGGCCCCCTGACCGCCCTGCAACGTCGGCGCGGTCTCCTCCTCCCTTTGTGCTCCCCCAGTGCCGATCATGCACTGCGAGTTTTCCCTGGGGCCGCTCACCTGTCTGTTCCGCGGCGGGGTGTGAAGAGTTCCGGATGAGTGGTCAGGAGCCGGTCAGTCCTCGGAGCGCTGGTCTGCCGCAAGGCCTCTCCCCGGCACTGCGGGCATGGCACCGACAGCACCGCCTCGGCGGGAACTCGTGTGCGCCAGCTCCAATCGGGAGCGCGCCCGATCCCGGTCGTCGCTCTGCTGTTGTTACCGGGCTCGCGGCCCAGCCTGCGCCCGCCGGTATTCGTCCACACAGGCAAGTCAGGCCTCGCTAATGCCTCAGCTTCCCAGACTCTGCAGCTACGATGCCAGGCCGCAACCCCGGCAGTCGAGGGCGCAGACTCTCCGTCTCAGGGGTGTAGCTGACAGCGGTCCCACTAGCTGCCGGGCGCTCGCCAGTCCCCGCACCTCTTACAGCTCCGGGGCACTGCTCCGAGTGGGTCCAGGCGCTATAGGTGGCTAGAAGTCAATGCTTTGCTGGGCCGCTGACGGGAGAGACGGAACGGTGCGTCCTATCTCGCCGCCATCTTGGCCACTCCCCTCCAAACACTTCTTTAGAAGCAATACGCTTCTACATTTTCCATAGCTGTGTGTTACGTCCTCAATGAATGTTAAAACGGAGTGATTTCTTGCTCAAGTTTATCCAGTCACAGGAGAATGGCTTTCTGTGTGGTAGGCATATAGCAGATTACCCTTTTCTCAATCCTTGGGCAAATCTTTGTCTTTCACCATTTGTGTCTCACCTTCACTCACTGCTCCCATTTCTCAGGGCCTCACAGAAGTGGCACTCGATGAAAAGGCACCCTCTGCCACTTCCTGCGAAGACTACCAAAAATGCGAATACCAGCTGTTTTCATTTGGGGTGTGACAGTGGTATTCCAAGAGGTACAGGTCAATGGTCTTTAGGGAAAGGAGAACTATTTTCTGATAATTGGTGCTCCATACCCTCAAATCTTTTTTTCAGAGGATCATCCACAAGCCAGTCCTCAGAACCAACAATATGGTGACTGCTGCTTACATTAACATCAGCTCACCCATTCAAAACATGTGACAAAACTGGACTTAGAGGTGGGCCTGTCAATGCCTCATATTAAAGGTAGAGACCAAATCCAAGAGGATGGGAGGAACAGGAAATTCTCATCCTACATAAAATGCTCAATCTCCGGAAGGATTTAGGGTAGAGTTGCCAGAAGTTCAGAACTATAGAACCCTTATGGTGCAATTTAAGGCAGCACCCCTTCAAATTATGCATCAAATATCTTGCAGGTGAAACTCAGGACGAAAGAGGCAGAGGAGGCTTGGTGCTTGCTTTTGACCCCTCAAACAAGGGTTTTCATGCTTTGGCATATAGCGATTTCAGCAGTTTGAAAGCTGCTTCTCCACTGGTGCAATGAGTAGCCTGGGATCTCTATGGTGGTATAGCAGAAGGCAAATTGCTGGTGCAAGTTTTATGTTCATTTCCTAACGTGGAATTTGCGTTTAGATCTGGATTCCTTGCAGGCTCAACTGTTTAAACCCATAGAGCCCGTCAATATTATGGGCTTTAAAATGATGATTGGTATTTTAATGGTCATTACTTGAGCAGGCTGGAAGAATTAGGTGCCTTGTTATGAGGTGGTTCTTTGATTCTTCTGTCTAATCAAGTTTCCAGACCAAAGGTGTTGGGCTTCCTTTCCTAACTGTCAGGAATATGACTTGCCTTATATTTTCCCCTCTCAGGCTTTCCTGGGGCATCTCCCTGGCACTGCCCTTATATGTGTAGGGCAGTACTAATGTACTTGAACATTCTAACACGTTTTGCCTCATAGGTAGGCGTTTTGTCACATTTGAAAAAGCAGGATGGGAAGGCTCCTATTCACCCAAAGCAGGTGGATAACATCTACGATCTTGTTGACTTACGTGTTGACTCTGGATGCACTAACATGAAGGTATTCTGGGGAAATTCTTGGAAAGACACTTCTACAGCATTACCCTCTTCAGATTAAAGAGGCTTACAGCTCTCAATTTGGCTTTATTATTCTTAGAATTGTGGAATAATGAACTTCATTTGTGATTCTTAAATATATAGACTGGGTGTGCAGTATGTTGTGGTCTGGTGTGATCTGTTATGCCATTTTTAGGTCGAGCCTGAGTCAGCGCGCATGCGTTGCTCAGCGAGACTGCTGTAGTGGAGTATGGAGGAGAAGCCCCGCCCACTCCCCGCCCATGTTTGTCATTGGCTTGTGTCATTGTCCTTCCTAAATGCTGGCTTCTGGTTCCTTAATAGGCTTGTTAGTCCCTCCTTAGTACCAACTTGTCTTCATCTGTAACCTCCCATGGCGACTGGCCCCTTTACTTCGGTTGTTACATGGTACCTGTTATTTAGTCTGTAAGCACTATTTACTTTGTTGAGTTTCTCTTACAGCAGGCCGGACATGCCTGCTTCAGCTGAAACCTCTTGTGTAATTTTTAAGCAGCACCTCCGCCCGCTTAACACAGGCGCCTGCTATCAATCACTTTAACCCGGCATTATATCGTGTCTGTTTCAAGCCCCCCTATGTAAAATGGACTCAGAAATCATTAGCGAATTAAGTCATGTGAATTCCAGGTAGCACATAATCAATCGTGTGCTTTTGGGCTGAAGCTGACAACAGCACATCTGTGTTACATGTCATCTGTACTAAAGCCACGCTCTCCTTTTGCTGACGGGCAAACTGTTTCTTTTCTTAGGGTTTTGGCAGAGGAGTAAACTGGCTTTGATGGATTTGTTCCATGATTTGACTTGCTTCAAGACGAATTGCCAGCTACTCAGATAGGTTAATCAAAATAAAGGTTTGTGATGTGTGTCTTTTATGAACATTTTGTATGGTGTAAAAAGAGTTGTTTTCAAAAGCCTGTTTTATTAATGTTTCACCAATAGACTCTCTCTCTCTCACACTCACACACTAACAGTGATCGGTTTATAGGTTGCGTGTGAGCGCACTGGTAATAAAGATGTCAAGGAACTTTAGATTGGATGGCCGAGGAATATTCTAAAAATCAAAGATTGTGCATGGGCACAGACCTGGAGTACGCCACTTTGGTCAGCGGGTGATGGGAGTACACCAGTTACCTGCTGTACTTACCCTCTGTTTCTAGAATGGTATCGCCTCCCTTTGTGTGCTGTGTGAGTCAGGGCTGGCTCAGTTGCAGAACAGGGGTGGTGCTATTAGCGCACCTTTGATTTTGCAGCTAAAGCAGCATAGAGGCGGTGGTTTGCTAATGGAGTACTTTCTAACACAGTAAACAGTTCAGAAAGGTAGGCTCGTGGTTTGATAAAAAAAATGCCCTACGGTCAGTGTTTCTGCTTCTGAGTGATAACAGGAGTGCCTTGTGCAACGCTGGCCTGCATGGTTGCAGTTTAAACTGGATCAGGAGAGACACCGTAGCTGGCAACAGTCCAAAGTTCTACAGAAATGCTAAAACCTTGCACTGTTTATCTGAACAGTTTTTAATGAGTCACCAGACTTTCCATAACCCCCCCAACTGTGCGAGCATCTCGTGGGCCGTCCCGCCGTTCTTTCATTCTCATCAATTATATACACCAAGACCTTTGTGGCGTTAGAACGGCCGCAGTTTAGTCTCATAATCTGTTAGTACACACTTGTCATGATGGCTTTGGTCATTAACATGTTCATTTTGGCTTATCTAGGATTTCAACGCAAGTCATCTCATAACAGGTTATACAGTATACCACCTATACCTTCTTCCATCTTAATGACCATAATTTGTCTATTTCTTTAATGCATCAACCTTACAGTCATGATGTCTCTTCCAGGTTGTCATAAATTGCTTCCATCTGCTGTGACAGCTCTACTTCTGTCACTTGGTTCCACGGGTCGCGGCTTCGAGGCTTCAACTTGCTACCGAATGTGTGGCGTTCGTGGCCCTGTGTCCATGCCTGGGCTGCAAGTGCCGTGTCCGCCCCGCTCTGAACATTTTACCTTATCCCTCAAGTATCCCTGCCATGAGGCATCCCAAGGACCTTGTCCGGGCACTTGTCTCCAGAGTCCCTGCCATAAGGCATCCCAAGGACCTTGTTCGGGCAATTGCACTTGTCTCAAGAGTCCCTGCCGTTAAGGCATCCCAAGGACTATGTTCGGGAAATTGCCCTTTTACATCCTTATGTGAAGATATTTATTGTTAAACCTCGTGACTCCTTGCCCCCTCGTCTTACTCATTCTCTGGTGTGGGTGGGTGGGATCAATTTCTTCTTGGCGACAAACATGTGGACTGCTTGTCCCGGTCGCCTTTAAGGCCCTGCTAATGACCACGCTTCTCCTCCTTGATTGGGTCCTTTGAATTCCAACTGCCCTGGTCATTCACTGACCCTTTTCCTTTTTTGGCGTGCTCTCGCGCCCTGCTGCTACCGCGCCCTCAGTTTGCCACCCACGGGTGGGATTAGCCGCCTTCCCTCTAGGGGCTGTGCCTCCCAGTCGGCGATAATTCATTTTGGACAGCATATTTTTTCTCAGTTCAAATGATTTCCCTCTGTGCAGTCTTCATTATCAATTAATTCTTGTGAAACAACAAGTCAGTTAACTGGGACCCGTTACCTTGTGCTGTTTGTGAGTGCTTCAAAGTCTGATGCAGATATGAACTTTATTCATGCTTCGAACGTGAGCCTGGATTATTTGGTGCTTTGTGGTGGGTTTTGGGCGTGGCCTGAAGTTCAGATATATCACGGGGTGCTCCCGTGCACAGGTAATTTTTCACCGGTTTAGGTATTTTTGAGTTGTAGTAAATGATTACTTCGAACCCTGTGCGCTCTTTTTGTTTAGTGGAAGGGACCTGGCGAGTGCCACGATTGACCCCAAAAATACAACAGAATGGCCCGAGACCAAGACATTTTATTTTGTTGGAGAAATACTTCTCAGGCCACACTTACAAGAGCATTGCATAAGGAACGTATAGGGCATTATATAGGGAAAAATGACACCTACCTAAGAACATACGCCAAAATATACTAGTACAAACACCGTTAGAAATCTGTACATCCCGATGTGTCAAAAGAGGCCGCACCACTAAGGGCTCCCACCCTGCCAACAGTCACCACCCCCACAAGGCCCGCCCAATACTTTCCCACCGCAGCACACCTTGACACTTTATCTGGCCCGGGATCAAAGAGGCTGAAGGCCCCTTAGGGGGAGTCCAAAAGTTTATATTAAATGGTGCGTTCCCAGACCTAAGGAATAATAGCTAATGTTTATGTTAATTGGTAGCATTGCAGTTAGTTCCTACGGGGCTCTAGTATATTTTTGGGTGCTTTCTGTAACGTACCCTGTATCCAGGTTCACTGCAATAATGTGATGCCTGGGTGCTTACTAACAATTATAGAATAACCATCCTTGCCACATAATCCACCATCTGCAGCGTAAATTGCAGATGTAACAAAAAATTTCAATTTCTATTTCAAACGGATCACAAGGGGCAGATTTACAAGCCCCTTGCGCCACCGGTGCGTCACTTTTTGTGTCGTACCGGTGGCGCATTTTACTGCTCCATATTTACAAGGACAGGAAAAGCCACCCTGCGTGACTTTTCCTGTCCTTGTAAATTGGGCCCCTTTGCACGCAGCACTTTGCGTGAAAGGGGTGTTTCATGGGTGTTGCTGTGGGTGTTCCCACGCAACACCCATGAAACCAAACACATTTCCAGATTTACGAGGAATCGTAAATCTGGAAATGCGCGTGAATGCTACGCCTCCCCTGGGGAGGCGTACGGAGGCGCAACGAGGAGAAATGTATTCATTTCTCCTCGTTTTCTTTTCCTCTTTCTATGCGTGCTGCATTCTGCAGCACACATAGAAAGAGGAAATCACCTCTAGTGATTGTTTTTGTTCAGGTAGGGTTCCCTTCCTGCACATAAACAATCATTGAAACAATGACGTTTTTCAACTTCTATGTGTGCTAATGCAGCACACATAGAAGTTAAACAAGCATTGGCATAGCCAATAGGTCTCGCTTTTGGGACCTTATAAGTGTTTAGCCATGCAACAGTTGATGTTGTTGCACCAAGGATATTGTGCTGGATAACTAAACACTTATAAGGTCCCAAAGGTGAGACCTATTGGCTATGCCAATGCTTGTTTGGTTTGCAGTGGAGTAATTATATTTACATAGCGCTATTGCCATAGGTATAAAAAGCAAAAGTAAAAAACATTGTCATTTTCAACGCCAACAGCTCTAACTTTAACAAATGCGAGACCTATTGCATTTGAAATGCAATAGGCCTCGCATTTGTTGGATTTGGAGTTATTGGCATTGTAAATGCCAATGTTCTTTACCTAGCCATGTTGCAGGGTGCAGTATCATATGTGCCCAAGGGACCTCTTTTGGCCAAGTAAATTTAACTACAGGGGCCCTGTAAGCGTGAGCCCGAGTCACAATGCCACCCCCTCCCCGTCCCCATTGTCACAGTCATGATGAAAGGTTCGTGATGGTTCTGCTGATGTGGGAAGGCCAGTAGGGTGACTAACCTTGTCAATGATTTGTAATACTTATTTTGAGGAGTAAAACTAGCTTTTTATTAAAGATGACTGCTTGGTAATGTTTTTGCTAAAGGGCAAATCATTTTCTATCTTCCGTGAATGAGGCTTTGTGCACATAGTTATTATTTTCAGATGGGAATGAAACACTGAAAAAGAAATATAGGAGTTGCATGTGCTTTTCATTTTCCCCTCCTGCTTTGAAAGTCGCCTCAGAAGCTAAGAAAACCTCAGCTGGTCAGAGGGCAAGGTGATGGGGGAAGATTTATGGAAAATGCTTATGCTGCATCTAGCTGGCACAGGAGATTTCAGGCGTTAGTTTTATTTTCCTTGTGATGAGTTTGATTATCTTGGCACGGCTGTACTGGACAGTGCCAGTTATGCACAGCTTCTTGGGGCATTTTAGTAATTGGCCTATTTAGGGGCAATTATGTGAAATTGCTACATGGACTTTGCCGTATAAGTATTTTATTTGTTACTTACTATGGTAAGCAACATCTGTAAATATCCCTTGAAGAGGACAAAATGACGGTGATGGAAAGCTTCTCTTAGGGGTGTGTATGGGCTGTTTTTCAAGGAACCTGGATGTATATGGAATACGCAGCCCATATGTCAGTAACTGTGCTCAGGCTACACAAAGGGTGCGATTTTGGGGATTTTCGTATTCGTTTATTTCTTAGTTGAAACTGGGATTAGACTGCATTGAGTCGGGTGAATACATTTCTATAACACAACACTGTGTTGTGCTATCATGCTGGCAGCAACAACAAAGGCTGTCTTTAGATGGAAATAAAAATAAGAAAAGTAAAAGGGAATACAACTGTATTCCTTTTCCAGAAGACCTTGTAGTTCCTCATTCCGTTCGAGAAATGTGTGATTGTAGGTTTTTTTACCAAGTGTTAATGGCAATGGCCTAAATGCCATTCCCCATCAGATGAAGTTGCACGGACACGCATACTTTCTGTAGTTACCATGCAACAAGCTCCCCCTTCTCCTGCCGAGAAATTCAGGGTTCCAGTAAGTTGGTATTGGCGGGATCCTTTACCACCAAATATAGCCACGGCTCTGCCTGACACGGGATTGTTACAATGTTTTCATTTTTATCTTTTTGCAGTTTTATATAGCGTGAACTCGACCAGAAGGTATTAAAGTGCTTTACATGAGCGCCAGCTCTATCACACAAGGTCGCATTATTAATTCTGTGACATGCCCGAGGAGATTAAGTGGTTTGGTTAGAATCACAAGATGGTGAGGCACCCCGAGACTCGAATTTGGTTTCCCAAGACCAAAGTCGGCAGCTCTGGCCGTAACGCCACATCCTCTCTATGGAGACAGCGAACCCTCCTGTATCCATAGCACGCACTGTCGATAGGCCTTCTCCTCCTCTGGTATCGCCTCCATACTCTCTTTTGATCTTTCTGACCTCTTTAAAGTGTCTGGCATTCTTGACTCCACCACAGGTACAATACCCCGAGGTTCATGAGTGCGCTCGGAGCACGCACGCTTCATCCTCCTGGCACAATTGTCCTTCCAGCGGGTGCGCCATTTCAGGGACATCTTAAGGGTTTTGTGCTCCCTGGGTCAAACGCATTTGGTGGGCCTTGTTTGGAACAGCTTTGAATTTATAATCCAGTTTAAACTCTTTCATGCCATCTTTGGCCAGGTCACTGACAGCGCAATTGTCGACGTGTGTCGTGATCCAGTTGCAACCTTACAAATGCCATACATAATACATTCCTGGTGACCCAGTTAACACCTCATTCAAGTTGGCGAATGGTGGGGCAACAGTGCCCTCCTAGTGGTCATGCTATAAATACTGTGTCACAGCATTGGTTTGTGGGTTTCTAAGGCTGTGAGGAGGGCTCAGTGGGTGAGGTTGTGGGTGGTCTGTCAGTGTTTTGAGTGTACAGGAGTGGATTTTGCAACCTGCTGTCCAGACGAGGTTTGTCACCTGGCTGTTTTTACCGACACGGCCGTTATTTTAATGTAAGGCCGATAGTTTCCCATTATCAGTATATACCTTAAATAGTACGTATAAGACAAGAACACTTAAAAAAATAAGTTCCTTCAATGATTCCTGCCTGATCATTAAAGTAAACTAAGACCTTGCTAAAATGAATGTAGGCGAAGGCGAGTATATTTAAAGTCATATTTAAGTATTGCGCACAGGCCTTTGCAGAATCTTAAAAACGTGACCAAATGCTCTATTTTTTCCCTGGAAAGGTGGCCACCCTTTAGACCCATGTGAGGTACTTGTGTGTTTGGATTGCCCCTGTGGGAGGGTCTTCTGACCCTTTGCCTTTAACTCGAATCATGTGTGGAAGAGTGGTCCGTCGCTTGTGGTCTCGTCAGACTATTTATTAGCAGGGGAGACCCGTGCTGGTGGTCGAAGGCACTATACACACAGCTAACCTTTGTGTGGTTGCTCTGTTGAGCCAGCGTTGTGGTCTGCTGGGATGTAACTATAGTCCCCTAATCACATTCTTAGAAATGGAAAATGCTCAGCTATCTCAACTGTATGGTATTCAGTTATTTTCTGCAGTTCCGCTTTGTTTTCGAAGGTGTCCCTTTGGTTGCTTTCTGGTGGTTTCTGCCTCTCGCTTCTTCATCATCTTTCCTCATGGCCTCTTTGTATGGTTTCTACTGTGTTGACTGTTGGGTGAGTTTGATGGGTGGCAAATGAGGAGTGGTTAGTAAAATGTGGGCTAGTGAGTTGTGACGTGCCGTGTTGAGTGATAGCTCAATGGAGTTGTGTTTTAGAAATGACAGCGCTAGTGAAACAACCATTTCCACACTAAACATGTTTTTCGCGATTGCGCCATTCCACACCAGGTGCTGATTGACTGTGCAGGCGCTGTGCTCTAACAACTGCGTGTGACTTCTGGCCTAGTCGCGCCAACACATGCGTTTGTGCGCGTTTGTTTGGAAGTTCCTCGAGGGTGGCGCGGGAGTAGACGCCTGTTAAGGTGTGGTTTTCCGCTGTTTGTCCCCTGGGTGTACACAAACATTTCTTCCTTTATTCTGAAGAAAGTTAACCCATTCTTTTGGGAGAAGCCGCCTCCGATGCCATGTGTACCGAAAGCATTTCCAAGAACATTGAAAACAAACCAGAACCTAAAAGCATCTTTTCGGAACTGAAGCCGCATATGCACTGCTGCAAACTGTCAAGAAATGTTGGACGAGTCACTGTACAGAACTTGAGGTGTAGTTCGATCCGAGCCAGTATAATGGCAGCCCAGCAGCCAATGGTTTACGTGGGCTCTTTTCATTGGATACAGTGCAGCGACTGACCTAAGCTTTTCCTGGACAGCATGAAATGAATCATTGTTCGGTATGTCCCATCATCAGCCGTGCTGCTCATTTTCCAGGAACGAGGTTTTGAGATGGATAGGTCCAACATCTGACCTTGGCTGGCTTACACATTCAGAGTGAAGAGCCAGAACCTCCACTGTCAAACTGGGCGGAGTAAATTGAGCCCTTTTAAAAGATCTACATTAATCTTCATAAAAAACATGAACTCTAGGACCCCGCACCCAAACGACTACTTCAGAGTTACCACAGCACTGGTGAGTAGGCGAGGCACCGTTTGATGAATTGAACCACTAGATACGTCTGTAGTGGACTGCTTTATATTTTTTTATGGTCAGATTATCACCAATACTGTTTACTTTCCAATAGATCTGATTATTATAAAATTGTGCTGGCCCAGCATGAACCGAGGCTGCGTTGTGAGCCTTTCTCCTCGGGGTACACTGAGTAGAAGTAAACTCTGCTGTTGTGTTTTCCATGTGAGTATGCGATATGAGGCTGGTGGTCTGTCCTCGGCTTCCATTGTATCAGCTGTGTCCTCATTGGCGTTAGTATGCTCCGGTTGCAAAAACTAGCCCATGGATTGGGCGCATCTGAATCTGGCCCGTGCCTCGGTCAGTGGGTCCTATAAACAACAGTAGAACTAGTGGAGACCGTCATTGCTCGCCCTTAGAAGGCCATCCCCTGCATTTCTTGCTCCACAGAATGAAGAAGAAAGTGAAACAGAAGTGGAGCAGTTGCCAGTGGCTCCAGCAACGTGGAAAAATGCCTAATGCCATTTGCGCCACACAACACTGGCCACTAGATGTCCCCAGAGCACTATCTTATTCCGTCAGTACCGTCCCAAGTCAAACTCCGAGAACCACGGCCTGCACAAGGGGGGCGAGACACAGCGCAGGCACGCTAATTAACAAGCGCGACAAGCAGCGTTTACCTTACGGGAGCGAGCAGCGGCGGGCACGATAATTACAAACACATGGCGCCGCTGCTCGCTCCCGCAAGGGAATCGCCAAACGTGCACGCGTTGCAATAGAAAGCAATGCAACACGTGCACGTTTTTGGCTCAAATGCTGCATCGATTCCAAAGGTCCCTCCTATGCAGCGCATGCGCGCTGCGTAGGCGAGACCTAAAAACGGCATTTCAGATTGTTTTTATGCAGGAAGGGAACCCTTCCTCAACAAATACAATCTCCCCACGACACAGGCATCCTTGCACCATGGTGCAAGGGTGCCGGCGCATGGCAGCAGTTTGGGCGCCAGCGCAGGGGGAAGCAGAGATATGCGACATATTGTTGTAAATATGTCGCATCCCTGTGCTTTGAAAGTGACTCAGTGCGGCGCAGCCAAATGGCTTGCGGAATGCACTGAGTCACTTTTCTGTAAATCTGCCCCCAAGTTGCTAAAAAAAGCCCAAATGTGGGTCCGCTCAGTCGCAGACCCATTGCAGAGGTTAACAGGAACCCTTTCAGTTGCTGTATTGAGGTGTTCAACCAGTACTTATAAGATGGAACTTGAGCAAACAGTCTTTAGACTAATACTGCCTTAGAATGTGCTGCATTATGCCGCATAATTTAGTCAGTTATGTCCTTCCTTGCCACATAATTGCATGTTAAAGAACAGTAGATGTTTCAGCACCCAGGCTAATGTGCTGCATAGCTTAATACATCTAAGGTCCCAAAGGCGAGACCGATTGCATTGCAAATGCTTGTTCTTCCTGCTTTCCATCTTTCCTTTTCCTAGTCCCATTCTCATATTCTTGTTCCTTCCTTTCTTTTTATCATCTCCTGTACTTCTTTTGTCTTTTCTATCATCTCTCTTTCTTCTTGAATTCCTTCCATTTGCTAATTCTTTTTCTTTCCTTCCACCTACCTTGCACCTGTCTCTCATTTCTTCTTTCCAATATTTCATTCTATTTTCAGCTTTCAGTTCTTTCTCTCCTCCCCTTTTTATTTCTTTGTTTCTTCCTCCTACCCCTTTTTCCAAGTTTCATCCTTTTCTTATCCTCCCATTCTTTTTCCCTTTCTGTCCTTTCCTTCTTTCCATTCTTATTTTGTGCGTATGTTCCATCCTAGTTCCTTTTAACTGTTCTTCTTTCTGTTCTTATTTGCATTTTTCTTTCTTTCCTTCAAGCTTTTCTTTGTATTTGCCTCTACCTTATTTTGTCTTTTATATTAAAAAAAATATCTTCTATTCTGTCAACATGTTAAGCTTTTTTGAACTCCGGCACCCCTTCCCCCTACCACAGTTGTACCACTGTAATTTGTAGGTCTTTCCTTCTTCCTTGCAATGAACTGCAAGCCATAGATGAAAGTTAAGGAAGGCTGTAAAACACTTTTTATCTGTCTCAGGCACCCCGCTTAAGCTGGCATAGTGGCGGCTTCCCTACGCCCTTCTTAGCCGTACCCTGAAAGAAGAATGATATGAATAGGTGTCATAAGATGAAGTTGGTGTCAGTTATGGGTGCTACGTAGCGGGGTGGCGCTACGGGGGGTGGGGTGGGGAGGATGTAGGGGTGGTGGGTGTAAATGACAAAAAAAAAACACCTGCACGCTGGCTGCTTCCTCTTCGTCCTCTTCGACTCTTCAGTGGAGTCCAGGAGCAGGAAGGAAGCAAGAACTAGGAAGCCCCCTGGCTCCCAGAATCCCCTAGCTAATCACAACTCTGAGTTACAGCAGCGCTGTGATTGGTCTGAGCGCCGTGGTTCGACGCTCTGGCAGGGACTGGGAGGCTGGGCATGTTCTCCATCCAGGCTGTGTATTACAGCCAGTGGAGGACATGCAAGCTGCGCCTGACTGTTTGGCTGGCTGGAAATGGCTGGCCAAACCGTCATGCGCAGTTAAGAGTGCCACTACTCCTCCCCCTGTTCCTTTGACGTCCAGCCCCACCCTGCCCCTAACCAGTTGAGCCAGGAACAGAGAAATAAAATGATAATAAAGTTGACTTATTTTCATTTTATTTTTCCTCTTTCAACTGCTCACAGAGCTGTGGGGTGACGCTCCTCCGCCTTAGCGGAGGAGCCGCCCCTGGTTGGTTTTGTATTTTGTGGTGTGTGTGTACAAGTCTCAGTGCTAAACTCCTGGCACCTAAGGGACATGCAGCAGGCAGGTCGCAAGTGAAATGGTGATAAGTTCAAGCAAAGGCAACAATATTAAAGTCAAGAAAACAATACTGTAAAACTCCCAAACCAATTTAGAAAAATAGAAAACAATAAGCAAAAATACTCAAAATACACCCAAATGATTAAAATTCACATAAGGGGAACTTGTCAGGTTGCACTAACCTTTTGCGTTGAATCCAGCAGGAGCTATGCTCATTTGCGCCTCTTACCAACCCTGTCATGGGCTGGACGTGGCTTACAGCTCTTGGTCCTGTCCCTTGTCTATCCGAGATAAAGAGGATTCCTTTACAAATCCAAAACCCCTTTCCACTACTGTTAAAGTTGCAAAAGGCAGGTATCACAGTTCGCTGGAGGAAAAGCTAAAGCCACAAAAACCTCCAAGACAATAGAAGAAGAAAATCTCATAGTCCAGGAGATGGAGTAGTCAATAGGGAGACAGCTCCGGAGGAACTTCAGAAGAGGAAGAATACTGTACTGCAGGCTGTACCTAACGGAAACTCTAGGAGGGTAACATTTAAGGACAAAAATGGAGGCTAACGGGGTGCAGAACCCACCAAAAAATACTACAGATGCATTGCAATGAAGTGAAAAAGGAAGGCGGTGGTCCTTAAATACTAAACAAACAACAAGGAAATGACATAATGCATCACCGGGTGACTGCAATTTTGGACTTTGAACAGAAGTGCACAAAAGGAATACTTCTCCATATTGGATTTACTAAAGAGAGAAATTAAAGACCTGGACTGGAATGAATTATAGAAACACTTTAAAAGGCTTCTACAAGTCCTTAGACAAGTGATTGCTCTCCTCTTCCATGAAAGCCATGTGGTTGCTGGTGAGTCCCTCTCCTACAAGCAGTACTGAGTTCCAGGATGGAACTCATAGGAGCAGGCAGAGGATGCCATCAACAGGGACTGAGGAGCAGGACAAGCAGGGGCCCCAGAGGATTACAGGTAAGTTTGAGCCCTTCTTCCCATCACAGCTATCTGCCCTACTCCTGCCGGGACCTGCCGGGACCTGCCTGTACTGCAGTTTTCCCACGGTAGGCACCCGCCTTCAGAGAAACTGCCTGTAAGCAGCGGTGGGGGCAACAACCCCCGCCAGTGACTACACACACAGGGATATGAGAGTCAGTGATTGAAGAAGGGGAATGAAGAGAAAACAGAGACTCAGGGCTCAGTCACTTTGATTTGTCACTTCTGTTGGTCAAGGAGATCTGCAGGTTGTAGTAGATTTCTACAAGAGATGTCTTAAGTAACTTGCCATTAAGAGTGATAAGTGTAGCTGTAATTGTGAATGAATATACCTTAATAATATCTCTGTGTAACCAGTACTTCAGTGTGAAACTGGTAATTCCTGTAAACCAAACATACAAAAAGTATCTCAGATATATTTGTACACTAGTACGTTTCCCTACATTTTACTACCTCAAGCTTCATCCCTGTATTCCCTTTTGTGGAAGATGGGTTATAGTTTCTACGTGACTTCTGTAGAACTGCATAATAATTAGTGCTGGTAACATCATGTAGTTCCCCACTATTAGCAGTTGTAAGTCCGGACAATCTGAGCTGCATGTAGCGAGATCCTGGCTGCCGCAACATTTGACCTCGGTTGCCTAGAAAACGATGCTGTGAGCCACAAGGAAGTAAGTCCCAATAATCTTAGATGGCCGCTGTCCCTCTAGAACACATAAACGTTTGCGGGCTGATGGGAACAATAGTTCATTGCAAGCATGCTGCCACACAGAGCATCCTCCAGTACTCCTTAATGACCTCCAGTCTTTCATGTGGTGAAAGAAACGTAGTTTGAGTGGATTTGGAGTACCACCTCCCCACGCATGAGCCACATTAAGCTGAAAGTAGTAAGTCCAGCCCCTCTTCCTGACAGAATTGAATCTAGGAATTTTTTGAGTATTTCGGCAAAAAGACACCAAGAAGAGGCAAAAAAGACCCATTAAAATGTCAGCTTGCAGTTAACCTGGACCTAGGCCTGATTTCAGGATGACTGCATTAGAGCATAGGTCGTATTCAGCAAGCCGGTTGCTCCAGTCAAATATGGAGCTCAAAGTCTTCTTGAGGGACCAGGTCCAAGGCTGAAACCAGAAAGTGTCCCTCAAAGTCTGGCACATCGTCATTGAACTACTACTGAAGCTGTTAGTTTTAACACCCAAAGATGCTAGTAGGAAAACCCCGATTTCATAGCTGCTGATGCCACTCTACTGTTAGGGTAGTTTTACTGCCTCGACCCGGGCCTACGTTTTATCTTCAGACTTAAGGCCTAATTGAACGTTTGATGGATGGTTCTCTATCCATCAGGGTAGTTGAGGATATTACGTCCGCCAAACTGATGTCCGTCAAATTTTTTGATGACTTCTGACCCATGGGCCCTCTTTGTACATTGAACACTGTACATTTAAAGGAACTACACTCATGGTGGTTTCTTTCAGTATACAAAAAGTGTGGTGGACAGCCGCCATGGGTTTTAACAGTCGCTCACTAAACTTTTCAAAAGTCTGTGTTTTTCTGGAACATACTCCCCAAGTTTTTCCTGGTGTTCATGAATAGGGAAAATGTGTAATGTGTAATGTCCTTCTGCTGACTGACCCTACTCCGTCGGACCATCAGGGGATGTTTTCCGTTGAGAGAGCCAACAGGGCCTCTGTTGATGGAAAGCTGGCAGTCTGCCCGACTATAAATGAAGCAGGCAGACCAAGAGTATGGCAGACAGATTACTCAGTAGACCTTGTGGCGGAGTACCATCTTCACCTTACTCTGATTTGGGATCTAACTCACTTTTTGGCTCACAGATTCTTCCAGCAGAGGCAAGACTGAAACTGTAGCCAAGCATAGTTCTCGAGGCTGGGTACCTTTACTGAGAGATCTCCATGAATCAGTTTTCAGTGCAGCAAAAAGCTCCAAGTGAGACAGATATGGCTTTCCGTCCCACTTCTGCCATGGGGAAGCCTCCACACCGGTCCTGGCCCTCTAGAGGTGGACATTTTCTCCAGATGCAAAAAACTTCTTTCTGCCTCTGCAGCAGCCCCCAGGTCTTCAGGGCAGGCTTCAAGGCAGCATGTCTATCTCCAAACAATTCTTCTACAGGGTCGAGTCCTCTGTGGCCAGCTAGGCCCTCTTGGAGTCAGGAATACTTGTGCTTTTTATGTGCCTGAGGCAAGTAAACAGGTGGTCAGTTCAGGTCCCTGGGTGGCAATAGGATCCAGGAATCTTTAGGTCATTCTCTTCCAGCAGGATCTTCTTTTTTCAGGTGTTGTCTTCCCATGTCCAGGAATACCCTGAAGAGGTGGTGGTAAGGTGCCAGTATTATTCTGTGTGCCAGTCAGTGATAAGAGAAGTTTACCGCCCAATTACTTTCTACTTTTTCGATTTATACCCACTTCCTTTTGCAGCACTTCCTCTTCACTTTACTGTAAAATTCTAGAAACCATAAATCCAAAATGGCTAACCCCTTCTTTCACCTAGATGGAAACTGTATTTCCCTTAGCCACTCCCCTATTTAGATAAGCTAATATCTCCCATCAGGGTCAGAAATTGGTTCCCACTGACTGCTGGGGTTGAACTCAGCAGTTCTAAGTGGGCCATAGTAAGGAATGGGAGTTGCTTCAGTCAGCCCCATTTGACATCTCCAAGTCAAAAGAGGAAATATGAAGGCTGTCCCTTGTTCTGCCAACTATTCCCATCTCCCTCCCGGGTGGCTAATGCCTATTAGGTAACCAGTTGTTAACAACACCCCTGCCTCCCTGGGTTCAGAGGCAAAACACTTGTTCTCTGGGATCAGTGCCATTAACTCCCAAAGCCAGGAATGTGCATTGGGTCATCAGGGGGGTGGAGGGGCTGGGTGACAAACTGTTTGTAAATCCATTTGGGCTGTAGCAGTCAGAGTGCACGTTTATAAAGTTACTTTTCCGTTAAAGATACATTTTTGAGACAGAGTGGAAAATAGCTTTCATCAATTTTTCTAGCATTTCCCAAGTGGAGATGTGAAAAAAACACTTAATCATACCTTCTCCTGTTCAAATAAAACCTAGTTTCACCCACACAGAATGAAAACAGATTTTCGTATTTGTTGGCATTGATGGGATGCTATTTCTTTTATGTAGTGTACCATTTTTGATATATTAAGCACTGAACCATTGGGCTTACAAGTCACACTTTAAGTTGTGTCTTTTTTTTTTTTTTTATGTTTATAAGCTTTATTGAATCATAAATGTTGGAACGATACAACAGAGGCCTAAAGTAAAACAATATGGAGAATCACTTAAAAACAGAGTAGTGTAGGCATCATAAAACAGAGTAGAAAGCTATTTATAATTTAGAGATGAATCGGGAGGAGGAAGAAGGTGGGAAGAGAGGGGGAAAGAAAATACATACATAGATACAAATGAAAATACGAATGATAATATTACGCTCAAAAACCTTATACTATGTTAAGCAGAATATATATTGAATATAAACTTTACCAAATATTAAAGGGTTAAGAATGAGAGATTAAAGAGAAAGAAATTCAAGGGGTTGGACATTTTCAGAACGATAATGAGAGACAGTATTGATGGATAACTTATTCAAATAAGCAGTCAATGGCAACCAAAATACGCTTCTGTTTATATTGGGTTTGCATTGGGAGGCATAAGCAACATCCAATCTATGATATTGGCATACAGTGTTCCACCATGACTTAATTGAAAGTTTGGTCAAGCATTTCCAATTGAATGTAATTTGTTGAAAAGCTAAAGCTACCATAAGATCAAACAATCCTTTTCATAGGAGGATAAGGTAATGGAATCCGATAAACTCCCCATAAGGAGAAGAGGAGGGGACATGGGATTGTAAATCTTAAAAATGACAGATAGTCGAGCCCATACTTGTTTCCAAAAGGATGCGACTGGGGGGCAGGAAAAAAGGAGGTGTGAGAGATCTGCTGAGGGAGAGTCACAGGACCAACATTTCTTATCATCTGTGTGTGTAAACTTAGCTATACAAGTGGGAGTAAAGTATAATCTATGATATAGAAAAACATGGACTGGGTAGTGGAGGCAGACCTCGAGATCTTCAGCGATCGAGCCCAGATTTTATTCCACATATCAATACTCCACTGACAATCCAAGTCTGATTCCCACGCTAATTCTAGCTTGGTCTTAAGGCGTTCCTGATTTATGTCGTAAAAAGATTTATAAATCAAGGAAGCTCTTGGATGTGAAATCAAAAGTTTACGATGTGAGTTCTGTGTAGTTAAAGAGTCATCAGAAGGGAGAGAGTAGAAGATACTGAGAATCTTTTCCATAAGAATGGAGAACTTGTATAAGAAAGAGCAAGGACAACCAAATGTAGCTTGGAAAACAGGAAAGGAACAGGGAGAAGTTCCATCAAATAAGTCCTTGACCCAACTGATGCCTTTTATTCTCCATGTGGACCAGTACAAAGGTCTATTATTAATGGTGATAAGCCGGTTATGCCAAAGAGGAGAATGTATAAAGGCACTCCTGGATAATATTTTTGGTTGAAAGAGAGGAATTAGTAGTGAGCAGGTATGTTTAAAAAGCGGAAGGGATGTGATCGCTGTCCTAGCAGTAAAAAGAAGAGTTTCCGTCAACGAGAAAGGGGCAAGAAGACCGCGTTCTATGCCAACCCATAAGGGAGTAAAAGGGGAGGATTCCGGAAGAAGCCAATAAGAGGCTTGTTTTAAACAAAAGGCCTTGTGGTAAATCCGAAAATCCGGAAAATTTACTCCGCCCACAAGTTTCGGTTTTCTAAGATGAAATAGAGAAATTCTAGGCTTTTTACCTCTCCATAGAAATTTGGAAAGAAGAGAATCTATTTTTTTAAAAAGGTGACGGGAATACGAATTGGAATCATGGAAAAGTAATAAAGCAGAATTGGAGTAATCATCATCTTAATGGAGTCTAGACGTCCCCACCAAGACAGGAAAAGAGGGTTCCAGGAAGAAAAAAGTTTGGAAATACAATGCGGATTTGTCAAAGGTAGGTTAACCTCGGATAACTCTCGTTTATTTTTTAATGTTCTAAATAAGGCTTCTACGTTATCTTATCCTCTAGCAGCGGTATCCATTGACGCAGAGAAGGCCTTTGACAGGGTTGACTGGTCCTTTCTGTTTAAATCTCTTTGTTGGCATGGTTTCGGTCCTAAGTTCATTTCTTTGATCTCCCTCCTTTATTCTGCCCCCTATGCGTCCGTCATCGTTAATGGACAAGTCTCACAGCATTTTTCACTTCATCGAGGGGTTAGGCAGGGTTGTCCGTTATCTCCTCTTTATTTATCCTATTTCTTGAACCTTTTCTCTCTCGCATTCGTCATAACTCTTCTATTTCGGGATTCCCGTATGGAGAGAATCATTTGAAATTATCAGCCTACGCCGACGATATTTTATTTTTTATCTCCAACCCAGACTCTTCAATCCCCTCATTACTACAAGAAATCTCTGACTTTTCAGCGGTTTCAGGTTATAAAATTAATTCTGATAAGACAGAGGTTTTACCAATTACTAAATTTTGTCTTAAGCAACAATTTGACTCTACCGGTTTTCATTGGAACAATGTTAAAATCAAGTACCTGGGTATTTGGTTCTCCAAATCTATCGTGGATTCAGTTAATATAAGTTGTGTCTTTTTAATATATAAAAAACAGATTATCCTACATAGCTAAGGTATTCCTTTCCAGTGATCTTGCACCATTGACGAAGCCATATACATGAATGTAATCCTTCCTCAATCATCATGTGGTAATCAGGCATACCCTCAGGAGGTTCCTCTTCACCTTCCCGAACAGCAATAGTCATATCACCTCTTATCATACTGTTAACCCCTTGCATGCTAAGGACATGCTGGAGCCTTCCACCTCAGCAGCGCTACGGTGTTGTGGACGGCTGTAGCACGTCCTGGCATTAGGGGCAAGAAATCTTTTCAGTTTCGCTTCGGGCTGCTAGAGAAGTGTTCCCTCAGCAGCCAGTTGGCATTTTTTTTCTTTGTAATGACGATTGGTGTGCAGGACACGCTGAAGTCATTACATACAAAGTGAAAGCAAAATGAGCCAATCGGCTAATTTTACTTTTGCTGCATCAGTACTCGGGGGCATATCTCAGCCCCCTCCCCCAGCACTGATTTGAATGGGGGAAGGTACCGTTGGGAAGGGGAGAATATCCTATTTCCAATGGCATCTCTCCCTAGTGGATCTCTGCTTAAGATTGCCACAGGAGGGCGATAGCCAAGCAGGGCATCCATAAACTAGACACCAGGGAATGTTTTTAGTGGGGAAAGAAGCAGCCATCCTAGCAATGGGCTAGTGCTCCACCCAGCCACAAAAGTCTTTTTGCCCCCTCGGGGGCAGATGGGATATTATTACCTCCAGTCTGCCGCTGGGGAGGGTAGAAAGCCCACTACACACCAGGGTGTGTTTTTGGAGGGGGAGAACACCCCTTGCAATGGGTTAGTGCTCCCCCTCCCCTCAGCCACAAATATCTTTCTGCCCCTCCAAAAACCCACTAGACATCAGGGAGTGTTTTTTTATTTAACAATGAAAAGGGGTGAAGATGGCCAACTCGGGCATTGGACCAAGCTCCCCCACCTTCCCCCCCAACAAATATGCCAACAGTCTTTCTGCACCCCGTGGGGCAGACAGGAGGTATTTGCCACCAATCTGCCCCAAAAGGGGGGAAGAAAGCCCAGTAGACACCAGTGAGATTATTTTTTATTGCTGCTGGAGTGCGGTCAGCCTGCCCAGACATGCGGCTGAGCCCCCACCCCCAAAATGACCGCAACAGTCTTTCTGCCCCCCCCACCCCCGTCAGGGGGGGGGCAGGTAGATGGTTTTAACCTGCAATCTGCCCCCTAGATGCCAGGGAGATTATTTTTTGTATTGCTGCCGGGGTGGGTTTGCCCAAATAACCTGTTGCTATGACACATGCTTTGTTGGCGTCATCCATCACACTCCACTCAGGTAACACTTCATCTCCTTCACTGGCTGCATCATGTGTGATCTTCAGCCACATACGTGGGGTATTGTTTAGCACATGAGGTTGCTGTTTTAAAATGTTAAATGTTGGTGATGAAGAGCAAGGAACCCCTCAGTTGCATGCACTGCAGACAATGCCCTTCCTTACTATATTGCATTTTGAACCTCATATGTTTTTCTGTATGTGTAAATATTTTGCAGCATTACTCTTTTCTTCTTTTCAGTATCCATAAGGTGTTCATTAAGATATTACCTACGGGAACAAACTTTAGGAAGGCCAGACTAACTGCAGAGCAGATCTGCTCTTTGCCAGGATTGCGGGTATGTATTGCAAGACGTCATATACACGTGAAATGTAGAAGCTTAGTATATATTTACTAATAACCTGATCTTACTTCTCCAATTTAACATTTAAAGAATGCAATACAATGGTATGATCTTTTCATGGAGCAAGAAAGAAGGAGGGAGAAAGAAAGAGGAGGGAAAGAGAGAGATGGTATTGAGAGGTAAGCAATGAGAAAGAGAAAGAGGGCGAGAAAACAAGAGCGAGATATAGAGGTATATACAGAAAGAGGGAGAGGTGAGAAAGAGGAGGGAGACACAGAGCGGGGTAGGTGGAGACAATCACACAATAAGCAGATACAGTATACCCATGCTATATTTCATAAGTTGAAGCAGTTCAGTGTACCACTTAGGTCAGGTCGATCACCACTCATAGATAAAATGGTGCCTTATTGAATGCCAATAACTACAGAGGTGGCTGTATTTGTAGCAAACTAGAGACAGTGTTCTGTGCCATTTATACAAAATAATCCATACATACCTCACTGACGAAAAGGTGTGACAGGGAATACAAGTTAGTTTTCTCGACAATCACAGGTCCAGTCATTACATGCCCACCTCGTATGCATTAATAAAAATATGTTCTGACAATGCATAAAGGGAAAATGTGTGCATGCTTTGTGAAATTCATCAAGCTTTCTACTCATTCTTTCACAAAAGACTCTGCCTAAAACTCATTGAAAGCTTTATTGGAGAGAAGTCTGTGATGTAATTAAAAAATGTACACCCACTTGAAAACGTTTTGCGGATGAATGTGGCCCTACAGCCTTCAGCTCGGATGGTCTCCTAACACTTACCAACATGAAGGTATCAAGCCAATGTCATCCTCCAAAAAATGGCTTCCAATTGACACAAGATGTTCATACAAAACAGGTTACCTAACCTACAAGGTCCTGTACTTGACTCCTCTAAAATAGATAAATTGGCCAATCTAGGGGCTTCCGATGGATCAGGAGTTAATTAATACTATTGACTGTAACCTCCTCACTTCAGAAAAGGTCTGCAAGACTAGCTTTCCCAGTCATTCATTCTCAGGGATATGGAGCTCAGTTCCCAAATCCATCAGGAAAGTGGGTCGACTCTCTCACGCCTTTGAAACATATCTTGAAGAATCACCTACTAGGAGGTGTCTATATCACCTGCAACAAAAATCACATCTTGGGCCCAAACTCCCCTGCACCTTTCACCGCATTGAACAACTTAATTCTAAATTTAGTAAATATATGAAAAAAATTAATTCAATATCAGATTGTTGCAAGAATCTGTCATGTCCCTTATGTATGCTTATGTGTACGCTTATCTTAAAATCCTTGTGAAATGTTATGAGCCACAAGCATATTTGTATTTCTTGGCATTCCTAAGTAGCAAGATTTAACTGTACATGTAGCTCCTTATCACCATGATGTTCGGTGCTCTGATGCATTGATGGGCCTAGTTTACATCCAGGGGCTGTATCTCTTAAATACGGTGCATTCCTGCCCTTTCGATTTGGCCTAGGGAGGCACAGCAGAAACACTTGTGGCGCTGCTCTACTCCAATTCATTGAAAATGAGGCCCCCAGTTTATTGTAAAACCACAATAAATAAAATATCTTCTTAGATTCAAATCATATGGCCAAAGGCACTTAAAGGTGCACCAATGCCACCAATACCATGTCTTGCCCTCCAGTTTGGTGATAGCAGGGATTTCCAGTCAGCATCCTTGCTCCGAAATCTGGCAACTAGATTTGTTTTGGGACTCCTGATAAACCACACAAACATGGGCATATAGGGTCTTTTTTAATAGTTTTTTCCCACTTTCGCAGACAAATCCGATGATGTTTTCCAGATGTTTAACGAAAGCGCAAAATAAACCGGGAGGGCCGGTGAAGGCCTAGGGCTGGGAGTTTGGATGGCTGGTCAGGGCAGGGTAGGAATCAGGGCCGGACTGGGAACCCAAAGCAGCCCTGACAATTTTGTAGGACCAGCCCCGGTGGGGTGGGGAGAGGGGGCAAGTGTGAAGCACTGCTGCATTTGTTACTGGGGCCGATATTGTAGCACCGCTGCAAAACAGGCCCCCAGTAACAAAGAACCAGCCTCACTGGTGCAAAACCAGCCCCCACCCTTCCAGCCTTCAGTGAAAATGCCCTATGCCCGCTACGGCCAGCCTGGCCCTGGTAGGAATAGTTCAGGAGAGTGCTGTTTGCGCCCCCCCCCCACATCGCTGCAGGGGTAGGGCGGGAGCTGGGCTGCATGCATGCCTGCAACCCCTGCTTTGCTCCGGCAGCAGTTTCAGTGGTTGCATATATGCACCCGCTGAAACTGCGATCGTGGCCCTGGGACCGGACTTACTGTGTCTGGATACACCGGCCCACATAGAAGGACTCATCACTCTCCATGAACCGACAGGTCAACGCCGTCACCTCCAGCTGCTTCAACACCCTCCGCATCCTCCGCAAGACCTTCAAGTGGATCCCCCCTGAGTCAAGGAAGACAGTCACCCACGCACACATCACCAGCAGACTGGACTATGGAAACGCACTCTACGCCGGCATCAACAAGTCCCTACTCCGCAAACTCTAGACAGTACAAAACACCGCCGCCAGACTCGTCCTCGGTATCCCCCGACACGAACACATCAGCCAACACCTACGAAGTCTCCACTGGCTCCCCGTGGAGAAAAGAGTCACTTTCAAAATCCTCACTCACGCCTACAAATGCCTACACAACAACGGACCCAAATACCTCAACGACAGAATCAACTTCCACGTACCCAAAAGAAACCTCCGATCGTCCAACCTCGCACTGGCCGAAACCCCGCGCATCCACAGAGCCAGAGCAGGCGGAAGATCCTTCTCTCACAATGCAGCCAAGACCTGGAACGAGCTAACGGCAGACATCAGACGCGCCCCTCCCTGAACACCTTCAGGAAGACCCTCAAGACCTGGCTCTTCGGCTAAACAGATCTGCGGACCCCCCCCTCAGCGCCTTGAGACCCTCACGGGTGAGTAGCGCGCTTACAATTCCCTGATTGATTGATTGAAGGACAGGCAGTATCTTTCCCGGAGTGTACACCACCACTTATAATGAACAGCTTCGAGCCGGACATGTGACAGACCCTGTCCCAGCCCTACAATTCTCTCACATTTGTGCATGCCATGCTACTGACTGCGCAGTAGACCCACCTGCTGGCCTTTCGGAATCTGAACCTGCCATGCTACTGATTCATCTACAAATAATCCATCGAAAGGAGACCTCGCGTGGACAATTAATAATGCTTAGTTAAATCAACAGATCAAAAGCACGTCCATTCAGTTGCTCACCGTAGAGTTCATCACTTCATTCTTCAATTATCTCATTGAATTTAAACAGTTTTTAATAAAGCTCAAACACAGAGAAGCAAGTGGTTTCGAGTGTTGTATTGTGCAATAAACCATGAAAAATAGACTCATTAAGAATCCAGTTACGATATTCTTTTAGAATGTGGAACGGAAAAGGTTCTGTGTCAATACATTAAACTGTCTAATATTTTTTTCTGGTTCGGACCAAGGGATTCTAGACTGAGAATAATGTAGATAGAGTTCAGCCAGTCAAAAAAATTGTTTAAATCAAGTCCCCTTCCCGCCCAGTTCTATATATTGATATATATTTCAGACATTATTTCTCTCTTATTTAGAAAACCCAGTTGCGTGCCTGCGAGAGCTTTCAATTAGATAGGGTTGAAACGCGTCAAGACTTTCTCTAAGGGTGAATGGCTTGCTTTTCCCCTTACAACAGGTGAGTCAGTTTTGCTGAAAGACGACAATAATAACAAGCATTTGCAATGCAATAGGTCTCGCATTCACGCGCGTTTGAGCTATTGCCATTGTAAATGACAATGCCTTTTATTTTTGTTTTCGGTTTTAAAACATAAATAAAAGGCTTTGTCATTTACAATACTGATAGCTTAAACTCTCGCAAATGCAAGACCTATTGCATTGCAATAAGGGGCCTTCTCGACCGCTTGTTAGATTGTACATATCAGAGGACGAGACCGGCCTGCGACGTCTTCAAAGTAGTGATAAATAGTGCAGTGAAGAAGATGTTGTAAATTACACAGACACAAAGTGTGCAGTGAGAGTTACATATGATCCGAGCTATAAACACTAACAAAGCGCTCCAACACCTTTCGCACTGTGATTACACTGTTGCCGGCTCAGGAGGAAGAGCGGGAGGGGGGGGGCTATTTCCTGCCGTCTCCGTGATTTGAGTGTGCAGTGTGGCATTGCGTAATCGCATCACAAAAAAGCAACTGCTATTGTCTATATATCCCTAGGGATGTCTAGACTGTCAGAAAAAAGGAAGAAAGACGAGTGAAAGTGGTCCCGCACAGTTTGCTTCCCCTCCAAACAATCTTCGGGTGCTGGGGTATCCAAAGATATTGGAGAAGACGCCTCACTCACTTATCGTGACATGCTTCATCATAGGCGTCTTTCCACACCCAGGTAAGATGGTACTACCTGGGCGGACTCAACCAAAGTTGTTATTGGAGTTCTTATATAAAGCATAAACTGGCCATGCAGGGAACCAGATGAGTGATGTTAAAAATGCCTCCAGGTATACCCAAACAATACGTTTATTCGGTGGGTACCTGGGGTATAGGATAAAAGCGTGAACTAAATGGGGTTATGTCTGAATTTATTGATTCAGTTGTACCCTCTTCAGAGTGCCAACATGTTTCGGCCCGCAACGTAAGCCTGCATGGGTCTGGGGCCTTCTTCAGGGCTGGATTATCTACTCTTAAGTATCCCTGCTCTAGAGTAAGCACGCATTCCATGCATAAAAATGAGGCCTAATGCGCTCACCTATATTTTCTGTTTTTCAGTAGTAATTATACAGAAAGGGAAACAAAGAAAGTATTTTAGTGGGACTTTACACCTAGCTTAAGCTTTAACAGGCTGCTTCCACCGTGATTTCTTCATCTTATATATTCAGTTTTACTGTCCATATGCTCCTGTTATCCTAAATTCTGTGATAACGTGTATAAAATTCCTCAATACTATATCTATAATGTGGTGATCTCCGTGCAATTATTAAAACCATGATGTTAGCTGACATCGTAAAATAGTCTTTTATAAACTATAGTCATTAGTGTATAACTGGAAAACATTCTACCTGTCTAAAAACATGCCAGTTGCATTCAATATAGTGAAAAAATACACCAGATTTCACTGTGTATCTGGTGTGACCACGCTCATGCCAGTGGAATCTCATTTTTCACTTTATTATATGCTTACCTACTGGGGTATGCTAGTTTGCACCATACGGGTCAGGCGGTTGGTGCTGTCTTTTAGTCACACACTGTGAAAGGAAGCAGAACATATCGCAAATGGCGTGAGGGAAAGGTACTTTCTAGTCTCTCTGATCAGGCAACAGAACGACTTCCAATTGGTGGTTCCCTCCATGATACTCTAAAGTTAATACTTGTCTATTTTTTACACTGACAGAAATTACGAGTCGGTGCAACATGTTTCATTGTTCATTCCCTTGTTTTGATGTGCAACATGGAAAAAGGTATTTAGTCCTCCTCCCATCGCACCATTCATACCCCATGCTCTTGCCTTCATTTCATATGATTTTCGTTTGTTGCATTCCTCGGTGTAGCCAGATCGCTACTTTCATGCATCTGTGCTTGAATTCAATCTATCACACTGGTTTTGGGTGGGAGCCCATGCTCATAGCCCTTGTGCCACTCAAAACCTCGTTTCAGTTCCAGTATCAGAGTTTTCGTCCTCACACCCCCATTCGTGTCGCACCCGACTACCTGCATCACACACATACGACTTACTTCGTTAAAGTACAGTCACCGCTGGGGTACCTATATGTCTCGCCCTGCCCACCGCCGAGTGCCGGAGGTAGCGGCGCAGGACTCTATGTACCCGCGGTGTTCTGTCTGTAAGGTCATCGCTCCACGCGGGCGCCTTGGTGGAGCTATGCCTGCTGGGAAATGCAGTTTCTTTCTCTCGGGTGTTGTCCCCGTCATGTTTGTAACCTCCGATTTGTAGGCCGAAAGGCTTTTTTATACTTATTAGGACTTTTCGTGGCTTGGCGTGTTATCGCAGCCGGTATTAAGTCAGGAACCGGGCGAGAAAAATATCTAATCTCTTTTCATGTATATACCCCACTGATCGGACACAGATTGTTCCGGACAATAAAGTTTTATTGATAAAGAATATATATATACACCCAGTAGCCCAGAGCTGAATGAACGAACACACAGTTCTAATCTGCCGTGTAGAACGGTGTCGGGTTTGTATAGAGACATTAACCAGTTATGGAGAAACAACGGAGCAGGATCAGGTCTGTCAGGCATGTGTCCATGCTGGTGCCTATCTGACTCAATTCATTTCTCATTTTTTATTGGATCAAGATATTTCCCTCCTGATCTCTTAACTCTCCCCATTTGGTATTTAAAGATGCCTGTGTCCACAGGCTGTACATCCTAAACAAGGCAGTTAATTCCTCAGACAAGAAATTACTATTAAATTGACCTCATGCTCATAGTCTGTCTGTGTTATTTTAGCATTGTCCACGGTATATCTTCATTTAGCCCGTCTGCTGAGCTGGAAAGGCGGTATATCCATCGCTGTTCTAGTTTCAACAGTTGTTTTTCGCTGAAGGTGTTAGGCATTTTTTCAATAACTGACCAGGTGAAATCGTTCTCATCATGTCCAGTTGTTTGAAAATGGTGCATCATCTTGGTGAATGTCTTTCAACATCGAAATGTGCTGCGGTGTTCATTCAGTCGTACCTTTACTTTCCGTGTCGTCATTGCGTTGTACCTCAACTGGCACTTGCAAGTAATGACATATACAACGTTGCTGCTGTTGCAATTGGAGAACTTCCTCTGTTCCCAAGGGGTCTTCAGGCATAGGTCAATTTCTTTGCTAGCCTTTGTTAGTCGACATACGTTGCAGGTTCCGCATGGAAAATGCCCCACTACCTCAGGGAGGTTCCACAGTGTGTTCCTCTGTCGGTTGCCCTCATCCATCTTTTTCGGACGTGTATGTACCACCGAATCTTTTAAGGATCTCCCTCTCTTAAAAGCAAACATGGGTTTTTCTAACTTCAATGGTCCTGAATTCAGGGTTTTCCAATGACGCAGAATTATCCTTTTTAGTGTGTTAGACTCTGTGCCATATGTAGTCACACACACCATTCTTGTATTTTTTGGTTTGGGGTATGTCTCTAGTAGTATCTCCCTAGTGTTATTCTTTGCCCTCTTGAATGTTTTCTTTATCAGTTTGTTTGGATAGGATTTTTCTTCGAGTTTCTTCGTCAGTTTCTTTGCATGGACCTCATAGGCTTCTTTTTCCGAGCAGTTTCTTCGGAGTCCCACCGGTAGGTTGTCTTTTAGGGCCTTGGGGTGAAAACTGTCGTATCGGAGTAGATTGTTCACATCCGTGGGTTTGTAGTATACCTCCGTTTTCAGTGATCCATTTTCTGGCCAGATTCTTAAGTCTAGAAAAGTTTTAAAATCCCTGCTTATCGTCATAGTAAACTTCAGGTATTCGTTCAGGAACTCCTTGGCCTCTGTTTCCGTCCCTCTCCATATTAGGAAGATGTCATCTATGAACCTTCTCCACACCATGAGTTTGGCTTGGTAGGGGTTGTTGTTTTCATGGATGAATTTGGTTTCAAAATCATGGACGTATAGACAGGCAATACTGGGGGCAAAAGTACTGCCCATCGATGTTCCGTGGGTCTGCAGGAAATATTCCCTGTCGAATTCAAAAAAGTTCTTGGTTAAGGCCAGTCTGGCACAGTCAATGACAAACCTTTTTGGTGTAATTGATGTCCAATCCTTATTTTCCAACAAAGCTTCAATCACTTCTAAAGATGACTCCTGAGGTATGCTGGTATACAGCGCTTCGACGTCTAGAGTGATGAAGATGTCAGTGTTTGTATTGAATGACAAAGTTTGGAATTTGATGAGGATATCCCTAGTGTCTTTGAGATATGATGGCATCCTTTGGACCATCGGTCTGAGGAAGTGGTCTGTGAATTTCGATAAGGGTTCTAATACTGATCCAATCCCCGATATGATGGGCCTACCGGGAGGGGGATTCTTGTTCTTATGCACCTTCGGCAAAATATAGAAATAGGGCATCCTTGGGTTTTCTTCTTTGAGGAATCCTGCTTCTGATGCCATGATCCATTCTTCTTCTTTAGCCTCACTCACCATCTCATGTACAATTTTTACAGTCTCCTCAGTCGGATCTTTTTTTAGCCGTTTGTAGTTTCGGGGGTCATCCAACAGTTTCTTACATTTGCTGCGGTACATGTCTAGTGGCATTACCACTGTCGCTCCGCCTTTATCGGCTGGTTAAATTATAATGTCCCTCATCTTATCAATTTCGGTGATGGCATTCCGTTCAATTGTCGTGAGATTGTTGAAGACACGTTTCTCGTTGTCCTTTAGTTTGTCAATTTCCAATGTTACTGCTTTTTCAAAAGCCAGCAGCGCTGGCGGCATCGTATGATTTGGTGGAATGAAATTAGACTTTTTCTTGAGGCCAGTGTTCTTATCTTCCTCGACCTGTGGTAACATATTCTGGTCTGCGAAAAAGACTGATAATCTCAGTCTACAGAAGAACTCAGCCAGTTCAATTCTGAGGTCAAAAAGGTTGGATTTTGCAGTAGGGACAAAACCCAATCCTTTATTGAGCACTGTCTGCTGTGCTGGAGTGAGGATCTGTTTGCTCAGGTTTATTATTCCCGAGGACTCTTTCTGGTGCCTGGTCGTGCATCCTGCATTGTGGGATCCTCTTGATCGAACTGCCATTGTACCCTTGGGCCTCTCCGTTTCCCACCTCTCCGAGTTGGACCTCTCCCTAAAAAAGGAGGCTGGAATGGTTGCCATTGATAACCGTACTGTGGGGGTTGGAATGGCGGTTGGACAAACGGTCCCCATCCAAATGGTTGTTGATGGAATGGGCCTGTCGGCTGGTAATTTCCCCTATTCCTACGGCATTGCGTCATGTCATTGCTATCGTTGGCCAAATAAACACTCCAGCTGTAGTAGGGCCCTGGCTTCACCTCCTGGTGCAGGGCGGGCTGTGCTTTATGGCACGCATGGAGGGAGGGAGGGATGGTCTCGGCTGCAGCTCCGGCCTTGTACAGTGCCCCTGCTATTACTAGTGAGCCAGAGGCGCTGTGGTGGTGGTATTGGTGGTATTGGTGGTGGTGGTACTGGTAGTGGTACTGGTAGTGGTGGTAGTGGTACTGGTGGTGGTGGTACTGGTGGTAGTGGTACTGGTGGTACTGGTATTGGTGGTGGTACTGGTGGTATTGGTGGTGGTACTGGTACTTGTGGTATTGGTGGTGGTACTGGTGGTATTGGTGGTGGTACTGGTGGTACTGGTGGTGGTACTGGTACTAGTGGTATTGGTAGTACTGGTACTGGTGGTGGTACTGCTGGTATTGTTGGTGGTGGTATTGGTGGTACTGGTACTGGTGGTACTGATACTGGTGGTACTGGTGGTACTGGTACTGGTGGTACTGGTGATGGTGGTGGTACTGGTGGTGGTGTACTGGTGGTGGTACTGGTGGTGGTACTGGTGGTGGTACTGGTGGTTGTGGTACTGTGGTGGTGGTGGTGGTGCTACTGGTGGTGGTGGTGGTGGTGGTACTGGTGGTGGTACAGGTGGTGGTGGTACAGGTGGTGGTGGTACTGGTGGTGGTGGTACTGGTGGTGGTCGTACTGGTGGTGGTGGGAATGGTAGTGGTAGTGGTACTGATGGTGGTGGTGGTGATACTGGTGGTGGTGGTACTGGTACTGGTAGTACTGGTACTGGTGGTGGTACTGGTGGTGGTGGTACTGGTGGTGGTGGTGGAGGTGGTACTGGTGGTGGTGGAACTGGTGGTGGTACTGGTGGTGGTGGTACTGATGGTACTGGTACTGGTGGTGGTGGCACTGTGGAGTGACCGCTCAGCCCTCCACAGGGCTTGGTCGCCCCACTCACTGCTGCCGCTCCTGCCTGCCTTGCCGCCTCCTGCCTGGAGATTCCTTCGCTCGCTGCCCGCTGCTCCTGGGACTTTCCCGCTGCTCCTGGGACTTTCCCGCTGCCCGCTGCTCCTGGGACTTTCCCGCTGCTCCTGGGACTTTCCCGCTGCCCGCTGCTCCTGGGACTTCCCGCCACTGCCTCCCTGCGGCCCCGCCCCCGTGATTCCATTCGCCGCCCCGCTCCCGCCACCCAGCTGCTCCTCCCTCCAGGCTCCTTACTTATGACGCCCCTGAGCGACCGCGCAGCGGCCGCGCGCAGTGGGAGCACCGACGGAGCGCCGAAGGTGCGCCAAAGGTAAGCCCGTCTGCGCCCGTCCGCGCCTGGCCCGCGCCCAGTGCCAGGACCCCTGGATCCCACCGATGCAACACTACTCGACGGACCTACGGCGCCGCCACCCTCACCGCACTCAATGCCGGCCGGAACCCTGCCTGCTACCGAGCCTCACCGAGACGCACCCACGGACCCTTCACCTGCCAAGCCTGCCGATTCACCTGCCCCCGGACGTGCACCACCTCCGCCAAGTCGAGCACCAGCAGCAACCACCTGAAATGCATCCTGTTGAACACCCGCTCCGTCCACAGGCACGCCGTGGAACTCTGGGACCTGCTCGACGCAACAGCACCGGACGTCGCCTTCCTCACCGGAAACCTGGATGAACGCCTCCTCAGCGCCCGACATCGCCATAGCCATCCCGGACGGATACAAGATCACCCGGAAGGACCGCGTCAGCCAGACGGGAGGAGGCATCGCCATCGTACACAAGAACACCATCCGCATCTCGACTAACTCCGACGAGACCTTCACCGCCGCCGAACACCTACACTTCCAGATACACACTGACCCCAAGACCACCCTCCGAGGCACCCTCATCTACAGACCCCCGGGACCACGCACACTATTCAGCGAAGACATCGCAGACTTCATCAGCCCGCACGCCATGCCCTCCGCCGACTACATCCTCCTAGGGGACCTCAACTTCCACCTGGAGAACAACAACGACAGAAACACCACCGCCCTGCTGGACAACCTCGCCAACCTCGGACTCAAGCAACTGGTGAACACGCCCACCCACTACGCCGGCCACACGCTTGACCCCGTCTTCTCTTCCAGCAAGCACATCTCCTTCAGCCACGCCACCGGACTCCACTGGACCGACCACAGCTGCGTCCACTTCAGCTTCAGAAAGTCTGCGACCCACCACCACCCGCAACAGGCTCCCGCCGGAGCTGGAGCAAGATCACCGCCGAGCAGCTCACCGCCTCCCTCAGCCAGAACACACCCACCAACACAACGGACCCAAGCGAAGCAGCCAGCAACCTCGCCAAGTGGCTGACCGCCTGCGCCGGCGACCTCGCACCACTAAAAAGCCCTCCCAGCAGACCCGGAAGCAAGAAAACCCCTTGGTTCACTGACGAACTCAAGGAATCCAAGAAGAACTGCCGCACTCTCGAGAAAGCCTGGCGGCTCGACCAGACCACAGACAACAGGACCGCCCTCAAGCACGCCACCCGCAAACACCACCAGATGATCCGTGCCACCAAGAAGTCGGCACTCAAAGAACGACTGGACAACAATGCCCACGACAGCAAGGAACTTTTCAGCATCGTCAAAGAGTTCTCCAACCCCAGCGCCGGAAACAACGACATCACCCCCTCGCAAGACCTCTGCAACTCACTTGCCGCGTTCTTCCACCGCAAGATCACCGACATACATAACAGCTTCGACGCACAGACCACGCACCCTACCGCCGAACCAACGCCCGCCACCACCACCCTCTGCAACTGGACCCCGATCAGCACCGAAGACACCACCCGCACGATGAACTCCATCCACTCCGGATCACCAACCGACCCCTGCCCACACCACGTCTTCAACAAAGCCGACGCCACCATCGCACCCCATCTCCGGGACATCATCAACTCCTCCTTCCACACCGCCACCTTCCCGGAGAGCTGGAAGCACGCCGAGCTTACCGCCCTCCTGAAGAAACCAACGGCGGACCCCACCGACCTCAAGAACTACCGTCCCATCTCGCTCCTTCCGTTTCCGGCCAAAGTCATCGAGAAGACCATCAACAGACAGCTTGCCGCCTTCCTCGAGACGAATGGATCCCTCGACCCCTCGCAGTCCGGGTTTCGGGCCAACCACAGCACCGAGACCGCCCTTATCGCAGCCACCGACGACATCAGAACCCTAACCGACAACGGGGAAACAGCAGCCCTCATCCTCTTGGACCTCTCCGCGGCGTTCGACACCGTCTGCCACCGCACCCTAGTGAAGCGCCTCAGCAACATCGGAATCCGAGAGAAAGCACTGGAATGGATCATCTCGTTCCTCGCCGGAAGAACCCAGAGAGTCCGCCTCCCCCGTTCAGATCCGAGGCCACCGAAGTCATCTGCGGCGTTCCACAAGGATCTTCACTCAGTCCAACCCTCTTCAACGTCTACATGAGCCCCTCGCAGCCATCGCACGCCAACACAACCTCAACATCATCTCCTACGCCGACGACACCCAGCTGATCCTCTCCCTCACCAACGACCCCACCACCGCCAGAGCCAACCTACACGACGGGATGAGAGACGTCGCCGACTGGATGAGGAACAGCCGCCTTAAACTGAACTCAGACAAGACGGAAGTCCTCATCCTGGGCTCATCACCCTCCGCCTGGGACGACTCTTGGTGGCCCCCGGCCCTGGGCACCGCGCCCAAGCCAACGGACCACGCACGCAACCTGGGCTTCATCCTGGACTCCTCCCTGTCGATGACCAGACAAGTCAACGCCATCTCATCTTCGTGCTTCAACACCCTGCGCATGCTCCGCAAGATCTTCAGATGGATCCCCACTGAAACCAGGAAGACCGTCACCCAGGCACTCGTCACCAGCCGACTGGACTATGGGAACACCCTCTACGCCGGAACCACAGCCAAACTTCAAAAAGACTCCAGCGCATCCAGAACGCCTCCGCACGACTCATCCTGGACATCCCCGGCACAGCCACATCACCGGACACCTGAAAGACCTGCACTGGCTCCCCGTCAGCAAGAGAATCACGTTCAGACTCCTCACCCACGCACACACGGCACTCCACGACCTGGGCCCCAAGTACCTCAACGACCGCATGACCTTCTACACGCCCACCCGCCAGCTACGATCAACCAGCCACGCCCTCGCCACCGTACCACGCATCCGCAGAGCCACCGCCGGAGGAAGATCCTTCTCCTACCTGGCAGCCAAGACCTGGAACTCCCTCCCCACTCACCTTCGGCGAACCCAGGACCATCTCTCCTTCAGGAAGCAGCTCAAGACCTGGCTGTTCGAGCAGTAACTTACCCCCTCCCCCAGCGCCTTGAGACCCTCCCGGGTGAGTAGCGCGCTCTATAAATGCCGTGATTGATTGATTGATTGATTGGTGCTGGTACTGGTGGTAGTGGTGGTGGTGATACTGGTGGTGGTGGTGGTAATGGTGGTAGTGGTGGTATTGGTGGTACTAGTACTGCTGGTATTGGTGGTGTTACTGGTGGTATTGGTTGTGGTACTGGTACTAGTGGTATTGGTGGTACTGGTACTGGTGGTATCTGTAGTGCTGGTATTGGTGGTGGTACTGGTGGCACTGGTGGTACTGGTACAGGTGGTACTGGTGGTGGTGGTACTGGTACTGGTGGTGGCACTGGTGGTGGTACTGGTGGTACTGGTGGTGGTGGTACTGGTGGTGGTGGTAGTGGTGGTTGTGGTACTGGTGGTTGTACTGGTGGTGGTGGTGGTACTGGTGGTGGTGGTACAGATGGTGGTACTGGTGGTGGTGGTGGTACTGGTGATGGTGGTACTAGTGGTACTGGTGGTGGTACTGGTGGTGGTGGAACTGGTGGTGGTACTGGTGGTGGTACTGGTGGTGGTGGTACTGGTGGTAGTAGTGGTGGTAGTGGTACTGGTGGTGGTGGTACTGGTGGTGGTGGTACTGGTGGTTGTGGTACTGGTGGTTGTACTGGTGGTGGTGGTGGTACTGGTGGTGGTGGTACAGATGGTGGTACTGGTGGTGGTGGTGGTACTGGTGATGGTGGTACTGTTGGTACTGGTGGTGGTACTGGTGGTGTCATAAGGTTTCTGCACATACACAGAGCTATGCACAGGAAAATGGGACCCCGGAATACAGTGGTTTGCCACCATATACCGTAGCACCCAAAACCCCAACCCAACTAGCTTAGCATCCCATTAGCACCCAAGTACTAATGTTTGGACAACCCAGAACACGGTATCTTTATCTCAGGACTCACAGAAGCAAGAACACTCTTTCGTCACTCACTCGTACTTGTCCACAAGATGCGTAGGAAGAGACACTGGATAGGTTAAAATGTTTATTCCAACTTACGTGCTCTAATGTACAGTACACGTGTCAGTACTAATAGCATAATGCATATGAATAATATAAGCAGCATGGTTACAATTCCATAGAATACAAACGGGGAAAGCATTTCATAACTCAGTGGATAAATGTCTAAATAACATTACCACCCTCCCCGTGCAGTAAGATAGTTTATTATAGAAATAGAAGACCTCTGGGCTTTGACTAGCGAACCCCCATACCTCAGTCTCTAGATGCAGAATTACATCAGCAGGACATCATAGCTCTTCTCACTGAAAAGGATTTCTCCAAGTGTGTTAAGCGCTAGGAAACCGCAGTATTAAAAGCACACAAAATTCTTCATGGCAATTGCACCTAATGTTATGTCTGGGTGCGCGAGACTGGCCATATCAGGAAGAACCAAAATACATTGTTATGTGACCTTGTACATGTTTGTGCAGACCGAGCCCAAAAGGTGAACAACAGAAAATGCAGACAGTGCAAAAGAACTTGGCACGAGCAAAGGGCGAGGAGTCCCGGCTCAGTGTAACGTGCGCAAAGAAAAGCAGCATGGCAGCCAGGCCTAGGCCAACATAACAAGGCAGGCAACAATCCACAAGACACCCTCCCTGGACAGTCCCGCGTCCAAGACAGAGGAAAAAAATTCAGTTTTGCAGAGGGAGCGCCCAAACGGCGAGGAACAAGTCAATCCATGATAGTGTAGGTGCAGAAAAAAGCCATACCCTCCAAAAGGACATCATTGGAATCGTCAAAAAACATAGATGCCATCCAATCCATAAGATTAAAAGAGCAGGAATGCTCCTCAGCAAAGGGAGCATCCAGAAGCAATGCGGGACAGCTTGCGTGATAATTGAAACAGCTTCGTTGTAGGAGATCCTGGGCAGCCGCCCAGATATCCCATTGCGCCAAAATCCCCAGTGCAGCCGCACGCGCCATACAGCCAGCAACGGAACAGTCCTGTTCATGGGCCTCTAAGGGACCCATCAACTGAACAAAATCCGGAACAGACAATGACGAATTGGAGAGGCAATAATCCAGAGTCCAGGTGAAAGGACAGCGGATACAAGTCATCACAGGTTGCACGCAAGTGAAATACGCAAAGCGGAATGAAAGAGTATATGACACACTCAGTGTCGCCAATGGCAGTACACCAAAACCAGCCAAGAGGCGCTCACGGAGCAGCTGTAGGCGTTCTGGATCGAGCAGGTCCCATCGGGGAGCAGCCATTGCGCAGAAAGCAAATTAAGAGCAGGACACCAGCCGCTAAAGCGAGGATCAACGGGAAACCGCCAAAGACACTGGAAAAAATAGAATGTATGAAAGCCGGGATGACACCAAAAATAGTTTGGAAGGAGGACACCAAGCCCGACCCCACAACCTTAAAAAAGTGTACTAGGCCTTCAGTGTTAGATGCGTTAAAAATACGATGTATTAACTCCCCAAAATGTTGGGGGAGATTAGTGTTTAAAAGGGCCTGTATTTCACTGTGGGTACTCGCCACCTGGAGAATGAATGTCTCCCGGGCGGACGTGAGCATAACTTCCTCGTTTAATAATAGTGCCTTTATTCTGCTCAGTCTATTGAAATCTGCTTCCATGGTAGGGATGGAAGGCCAAATAGAGATATCAACCTTGCCATGAGGGGGAGGATAAAGCACATTTTTGCAGCAGACAACTCTGTGCGAAACTGTTACAATGTAAGGAATGCCAGCCTGCAGGCCACAACAGTTTTCGTTATTTAAAAGTAAATAACTACCATTGGAAAGGAGAGTGAAAGTAGGAGAAATAACAGGAGCAGGAATACCTTTCAGCACACAAGCAAGATTAGGAGCGGAAACGCTACATGAGCCATGCAATTTAATGTTTTTACAAATAAGCGAATGACCCATAGTCGAGTCGCAGTACTCCCCGTGAGAAAGACTTCCTTGCCGTCCCGAAGGCATTTATACATGAAAGGCAAGGACCAGAGTTCATGCAGGAAAGCACTGCCCAAGGGCCGGTAACGGCCCACAGGATAATGTTTCATGCATGAGTCAAATTCAAATAAGGAAAAAGGTAAAGCTATAACCCCATGAACTAGCCATACAGCAGAATCGAGTTCTGCAACAGAGAACGACAAAGGATCCATCTTTTCGATATGTAATAGAGTGTAAGTTGCATCTTTCATGGACATAAATTGCTGTTTGTCAGTTAAGTTAAAAGGTAGAAACAAGGCAGAGGTGTTCAAAAATGCCAAGGAACTTTACCTAACTTGAGCGTTTGTAAAGTCCATGCAAACTGCATAACTGAACGCAATTGATTCTGACCATGATATAACACAGAAACATCATCTTGTACAATATCAACAACAGAGGACACAATATTCTCCAAAGTATAAATGCGAGAAGACAGGGTATTAATACTATTGTCAACAACAGCAAGCACCTTTTCCAAATTTGCTTGATCTATTTCCCGAAGACGGGAAGCAGCTTCCATTTGTGATAGCTTCCAGAGTTCATTATATGTCTCATAAATGAATCTTTTAGGTCGGGGACCACGAGGTACCAAAACAAAATCGGACAGATCAATATTGCCTGAAAGGAGGGACAAATGTTGTTTAACAGAATCAAGGGACGAATGTTGCAGCCATTGTTTGCATAATTTACCAACAGAATATGTAGTGACAGTACGGGCATCAGTAAACCTCGGATCAGGCCTATTCTGTGTGTAGCTAGCACCAGAATCATGAAAACGCATTTGACATGCATTAGATGATATAGGCCATACTAACCAGGGTGACTGAACCAGCTCAGAAACATTAAACGAATTATTTTGTAACATTGCCTGCAGGGACACGAGGGACAGATTGAATCGTGAGCTTTCATTTGGAAAACTCGACAGGGATGGTATTGATGGCGTATTCAATTGTTTAGTGGTTGCTAAGCCCCAACATGTAGTCTGATAGATGGAAACATTGAGGAACATAATTTGGGCAGGGATGAGGCAAGCACGATGTAATGCCTCGGTTCCCTGTACCTGCCATGGCTTGGAGCCCCAAATAGATTTTAAATCCACTGTATTATCCCAGTACTCATAACCACCCACAGCTAGGGAACTTAGAAAGGAACCTGAATAAAGCAATTTGGTGTGTGTTAACATAATTTTCTGAGTTGATGTGTTATTTAGTCTAAAATAATAGGATGCAGGGTTCGACCGATTAAAATCAGTAAAATAATTAAACTTATTTCGAAGAGTTTGAGAGCTACCTGGCAAGGGGTTTGGACAATGTTCCCATTGGGTGTAGTTAACAGAACTACGCAGGGCACTTGGCTTATGGAGAAAATGATTACCCCAATGTTGGTAACAATACAAATCGGCATAATTGGCAGAATTCATATATAAATCTTCAGCATTAAAAGATGCATAATATTTTAAATCGGCAAACAATGCTTCAACGGCATGCACATCCCAATCATCAGAATGAATATTATTTTGTACTACATCACCCATTGAAACACGAAGGACATTAGGTACATTAATAATTTCCGTCGGACCATGGATTTGATAGTTCACTGCATCCCATACGATGCCATCAGCAACTGGGAAAGCTGAAATGTTCACAAATGTGTGGTCACGCTTCATGATGTGAGACGAGGAATGAGGAGCCAAAGTTCCAGAAACATAGTCTACAGCAGAGCGTTCAGGTAAATAGTGACCGTTGATTAGTAGAAAAAACACTGTGACAAAGCCAATGGACTATGAACATATGTCCGATAAATGGCAGGACAAGAGACCGCTGGTGTGACACTATTCAGGATCGGCCAGGCGCTGTAGCTTGACATTTTCCACTGAGATGTATCTGTTCTCCTTGCGACCAGGAAGCGGTGGTAAAATGACTGTACGTGTTCCCTTCAAGCCCAGAACTGGAACCGGTGCACGAAAAGAGGGGCCAAATTCTTTTTGTTTTCAACCTTCTCTCGAACCAGTTCTCCAACTTTCGGAAGCCAGCCGGCTACCGGAATCTGCAACGCAGGATCTGTGGCTGAAGGCAAATGTGTAGTTGCAAGTTTGTCTCGGACTTCTTGTAAGTCCTGTAACATAGCAGAATGGTTATCTACATCAAACTTGGCGGATTGCGCCGCGATGTCTGGACCCTCAAGGTCAGGCACAAACATTCTTATGCCAAAGAGCATTTCGTATGGGGTCCGCCCACCCAGAGGTCTTCTAGGGAGATTATTAAGTGCACGCTGAACGGTATACAAATGGGCCAGCCAGTTCCTGCCAGTACCTATAACCCTAGCTGTTAAGGATTGCTTTAAGTCACGGTTCATTCGTTCAACGATAGAGTTGCCCTCAGGCCTATACGGAGACGAAAATTTCACCCGCACCCCAAGCGAAGCCATTGCATCCTTGTAAGCCCTAGAGGCAAACGCTGGACCTTGGTCCGAATGGAAGGTGCCGCATGCGAAAATTCCCACAAAGACACGCAAATCCCTGATTACATTTCGGGCGTCAGCACTCCGTTGTGGCCAGACCCAGAGAAACCGTGTGCACGAGTCCACTGCCACTAAGATGTATTTATAGGCAGTGTCTGATGAGAATGGACCGCAGTGATCCAAGTAAACACACCCAAAGGGTCTGTTAGCAATGCAGAGCGGGGTTTGTGGTGGACGTGTTACCGTGGAAGGCTTAATCTGTTGACAAACGTCGCAAGAAAGCACGAAAGCACGGGTGTCTTTATATAACCCACGCCACCAATAACGCTGCTGCAAGATGGAAACCGTAGCTGACACACCTGCATGAGCAGAGGCCATGCCTTCGTGTGCAGCTGATATCAAGGCACTCCTGCGGTCCGCGTTGGGGATCAGCCGATCTCCAACGTCAGGTATAGTTACATAAGGAACCTGATCGGGACTTAATGTGTAAGAATACTTGGAAGGGAAACCTGTAGGGTAATTATTACCTTCCTTGGTTGCAGCAATAGCTGCTAATATAACAGGGTCTATTTTAGACATGGACCTGGTAACCGCTGCTACTGAACACGTGACTACTGCTGAACGGGCAGCTTCATCTGCCAGATCGTTACCAATAGCGTGTGCGCCCACCCGCTGATGGCCTAAGGTGTGAACCACCTGTGTGAGAGGCAGACGTTGTTGCAATTCTGCCACTCGAACCCAAAGCATTTTATGCTTAATTGTGCTCCCTTTGCGTCCTTGTAGTCATTTTTCGACCAGAAAAACAGATTGTCATTGTAAGATTGTACACAGTAAAAAGAATCACATACAATAAGAGTGGTCTCATCCTGTGAAGCGAACTCAAGCGCAAGTAGCAATGCATGCAGCTCGGCCAATTGTGCGGTACTATCTCCAAGTGTGCGAGTATGCACTACAGAGGATTTGAACTTTCCATCTACAAAGGAACCCGCAACAATAGCACATGCAGCTGAATAAGCGTGCTTGGACCCAGTGGCCGGTTGCGCCGAACCATCGGTGTAGATCACACATTTGTAATCCTCAAGCGGTAGTAAAAACAAAGGAGGAGGATGAACGAATTCATACTGTAAGAACTCCTGAGTCTGAAGAGAAGAATCGAAAATAAAGGTGACGTCTGATGACGTCAAGGATGTAGCCCATTGTATCCAACGGGGATGCATTGCTTTAGAGTTCGGTACACTTGCCTTTGTTACTGCCTCTAGGGCAGGACAGGGTGTTACCACCAGAATTCGCTTTCCCTGTGCCAGTGCGCGTTCTTTTAGAATCGCCATTTGCACTGCAGTTAGAACTTTTTCAACAGATGTAAAGCGCAATTCAGCGGAAGTGTACAGATGCGACTTGTATGCGATGGGTACTGTATCACCTTCATTAAAGGTTAAGTATGTGAATCCCACCGCCCCGGAATTATTCTAATCACCAGGTTTGTGTGGTTATCACGAGTCAAAAGATATTTAGACTCCAAAGGTCTGTCTGCAAAGACTGCAGAATTGAGGTATGCTCAGGCAGCCAGCAAGACCTTGAATAAGTAGGTTGTATCAAAGCATACAAAGGCTTGATACGCTGGGCATATTCGTGTAAGTACGCCCGAAATTCAAGAACCCCAGCAAAGACTGAAGTTTCTTCAGAGTATTTGGGGGCACAAATGTGCACATTTTTCCAAGAAATGGGGGCTAAGCCCTTACCTTCGTTATTGAGCTCATAGCCCAAGAACAGAACGGTAAATTCAGCAATGTGTGACTTAGCAAAGTTAAATTTGTAACCTTGCTCCGCGAATTCAAGAATAATGCGGTCCACACGGGACAAATGCTGAAATAATTACGTCAGTCCGTCAGATAGATGTCATCTACGTACGAACATGCGTCTTGATCAATGTCATTTAACAAAGAAACAACACGGGCGGCGAATATACCCGGACTATTTTTGTAGCCCATGGGTAAACGCCGGAACTGGAATAATTTACCACCGGAAGTGAATGCGGTCCATTGACCACTCTCCGGGGCTAGGTTGTGCGTGTAGAAACCGTTTGAAAGGTCAAGTGTCGTTTTGTATTTTTTACGAACAAGACTGTCTACAAGCGCAGAACTGTGTGTATTTTGCACCGCAAAGTTCCGACAATGAGTATTTAAATGCCGGTAATCCAAAACTAAGCGGTACGATCCATCGGGTTTAGAAACCACGAAAGGGGATTGTTCATAGGTGATACGCATGGTTCAATTACTCCCTGATATTCCAACTGTGTCAGAATTTCGGAGACGGGGCCTTTTGCCTGCCGTTTGATGGGATATTGGGGTTGTGGCTGCGGTAGTGACCGCAAAGGTATTGCATGAGGAGGTGATTCTTCATCCCATCCCACATGGTTGCGGTATAACGCTGGTGCCAGGTACACTGCCCACTCAGCTGCAAGTGCTTCAGCTTTGTCTTTTGGGACATGCCGTGAAAAGCTTGGAAGGATCACCTCCTCTCCTTTATGTGCAGCTAAAGCGAATGGGGGTGGCCAATCCACCTCTGCTAACAAAATGTCATATGAAGAGGTTAGATTTTCCCAAAAAATCCCTTTTATTTCACGCGGTATATCACCTTCAATTTGGATGACTATGTTATAAAGTCTGTCAGGGGTGCCACTCTCGTGTCAGCTGTCTCTACTGTAACGAATGTTTCAGTTGCTGTCGCCTCCATATGAGGACGTAGCGCCTCCCGCACTATGGTAACTTCCGCGGCGCTGTCTAGGAGGGTCACTGCCCACGTCCAATTCTGGAGTCTCGTTCTCACGGTCTGAGGCATATTTCGCTGTGACAGCGGCAACCTTTTTCTTCTGAAATTGCGGTCGAGGAAGATGAAAGTCTTCTGCTTTACCTCTGACTTGTTGTCGAGGTTGGTCTCGCTCCTGGGGAGCCTCTCGGCCCCTTCCTCTATCTTGCCGTTCTCCTCCACCAGCCTGTGACGACGTCTGGGCCTGTGAAGAACGAGGAGAACGCGCATCAGAGCTCTGAAACCTTTCTGGAGATTTAATCCTTGACCTATCACGTAAATCATAAGTACGTTCAGAAGAAACCGAAACTGGGGAAGCGCCTCTCGACCCCGGCTTCTTTTGTTGCTTACCCTGCTTTTTCTGTCTCCAACTCTTTTTAGTGAAGACCGGTTTATCATCTTTCTCAGATGCACTTTTTGTTTGTGTAACTTGTGTTTGCGATTGAGTTTGCATTTTTACAAAAGGCTTGTTGCCCAGGCTATTTCTTCCAATTGTTTTATAAGCCCGGGCAATAATTTTCGGTAATTCGCGGGGCCTGTCCAACTCTGGGACCAAAGCCAAAGCATTCGCTACTTGAAAGTTCATAGCATCGCCCTTGACATTTCCAAGGATCAGCTCAGCTACTACATCAAACACTCCCACTAGTCTCATCCCTAATTCCACAGCCGCTTCAGGGCCATGTTCATCCTGTACTTTTTAATTACAGAGGGTAGAACCGTCATGGAAGGAGTTCCAAAACATTTTGAATAAACTGCTGCGAATACCTTACCCCAGTTTTCACATGATGTCAAATCGGGATTATGTCTTTTGGCAAACTTATCGTGAGGATGCGGTGTTTATCTACTGGGGATGTATGTGGAAACACTGCTTCTATCTGATCGAACTTTTCTGCAAGCCAGTAAGGATAGTCGTCCTTATTTTGTGGACGTTTGCCCATCACGGAATTTACCATGACAGGACTTATGGACACTCCAGCTGCAATAGCTGGTTGGCCTGCGACTACAGGAGCAGCTCCATGGAGGCTACCTGTAACGTATGTCACTAAGGCTCGATGCACTCGCACCAATTCGGTATGCATAGTGCGCAGTTCCATAGCGGTAATGCCAGATAATTTGGATGCGGGGTATACCCGGCCAATACAGGCCAAGTGGCCCCTGAATTGATAAGGGGCCTAAACGAACTGCGGTAGTTGGTTGTGGTAGGGCGCCATTGAACCAAACACGGTGCTGCCAAGCCGTGAGAGGTACTTCAAGATTGGTATAGGGTCGATAGGCAGCAGGAATAGCGGTGGGTTTATATTCATGAAACAGATTATCATCTGCCTCCACCGCTTCAAAAGTGATCCAAGTGTAAAACACTTCAAAGTGATAAGCCGCATCGGCTTGAACCACAAAGACCAACTCGATCCCTGTATCAGGCACTCCATACACCCGTAAGTGATCTCGGAGTGCTCCTCGACTATGTGCAGCAATCGCCACACCAGCCATGACTAAACAGTTATATTCGACAACCTAACAGGGAGCACAAAAATGGGTCTGTTAACTAACCTTTTTAATAACATCAAGCTTGAAAGAACCTATAAAACATTCAATATAGGAGGTATCACCGTCACGTACGCCTCCGGAAGCGTACGCGAGGGGTTTGTGGACAAGCACAAGTACTACTCAAGCGTCTCGCAGATAAGCTGCCCCACGGTGGTCGCGCCATGTCATAAGGTTTCTGCACATACACAGAGCTATGCACAGGAAAATGGGACCCCGGAATACAGTGGTTTGCCACCATATACCGTAGCACCCAAAAACCCCAACCCAAATAGCTTAGCATCCCATTAGCACCCAAGTACTAATGTTTGGACAACCCAGAACACGGTATCTTTATCTCAGGACTCACAGAAGCAAGAACACTCTTTCGTCACTCACTCGTACTTGTCCACAAGATGCGTAGGAAGAGACACTGGATAGGTTAAAATGTTTATTCCAACTTACGTGCTCTAATGTACAGTACACGTGTCAGTACTAATAGCATAATGCATATGAATAATATAAGCAGCATGGTTACAATTCCATAGAATACAAACGGGGAAAGCATTTCATAACTCAGTGGATAAATGTCTAAATAACATTACCACCCTCCCCGTGCAGTAAGATAGTTTATTATAGAAATAGAAGACCTCTGGGCTTTGACTAGCGAACCCCCATACCTCAGTCTCTAGATGCAGAATTACATCAGCAGGACATCATAGCTCTTCTCACTGAAAAGGATTTCTCCAAGTGTGTTAAGCGCTAGGAAACCGCAGTATTAAAAGCACACAAAATTCTTCATGGCAATTGCACCTAATGTTATGTCTGGGTGCGCGAGACTGGCCATATCAGGAAGAACCAAAATACATTGTTATGTGACCTTGTACATGTTTGTGCAGACCGAGCCCAAAAAGGTGAACAACAGAAAATGCAGACAGTGCAAAAGAACTTGGCACGAGCAAAGGGCGAGGGAGTCCCGGCTCAGTGTAACGTGTGCAAAGAAAAGCAGCATGGCAGCCAGGCCTAGGCCAACATAACAAGGCAGGCAACAATCCACAAGACAGTGGTGGTGGTACTGGTGGTGGTGGTGGTGGTGGTGGTACTGGTGGTGGTACTGGTGGTGGTACTGGTGGTACTGGTACTGGTGGTGGTGGTACTGGTGGTAGTAGTGGTGGTGGTGGTACTGGTGGTACTGGTGGTGGTGGTGGTGGTGGTGGTACTGGTGGTGGTGGTACTGGTGGTGGTGGTACTGGCAGTGGTACTGGTGGTGGTGGTGGTACTCGTGGTGGTGGTACATGTCGTGGTACTGGTGTTGGTGGTACTGGGGGTGATGGTACTGGTGGTGGTGGTACTGGTGGTGGTGGTGGTACTGGTGGTACTGGTGGTGGTACTGGTGGTGGTAATGGTGGTGGTGGTACTTTTGGTGGTGGTGGTACTGGTACTGTGGTGGTGGTACTGGTGGTGGTAGTACTGGTGGTGGTACTGGTGGTGGTAGTGGTACTGGTGGTACTGGTGGTGGTGGTACTGGTGGTGGTAGTGGTACTGGTGGGACTGGTGGTGGTGGTGGTACTGGTGGTGGGACTGGTGGTGGTACTGGTGGTAGTACTGGTGGTGGTGGTGGTACTGGTGGTGGTGGTGGTACTGGTACTGGTGGTGGTGGTACTGGTGGTGGTACTGGTGGTGGCACTGGTGCTAGTGGTGATACTGGTGGTGGTGGTGGTACTGGTGGTGGTACTGGTGCTACTACTGGTGGTACTGGTACTGGTGCTGGTTGTACTGGTGATGGTGGTACTGGTGGTGGTGGTACTGGTAGTGGTGGTACTGGTGGTAGTGGTGGTGGTACTGGTGGTGGTAGTGGTACTGGTGGTACTGGTAGGGGTGGTAGTAGTGGTAGTGGTGGTGGTGGTGGTGGTGGTACTGGTGATGGTGGTAGTGGTGGCGGTGGTGGTGGTACTGGTGGTAGTGGTACTGGTGGTGGTACTGGTGGTGGTGGTACTGGTGGTGGTGGTACTGGTGGTGGTGGTACTGGTGGTATTGGTGGTGGTGGTGGTGGTGGTGGAAGTGGTACTGGTGGCGGTGGAACTGGTGCTGGTACTAGTGTTGGTGGTACTGGTGGTGGTACTGCTGGTGGTGGTACTGGTGGTGGTGCTGGTGGTAGTGGTGCTTGTGGAGGTGGTGGTGGCACTGGTGGTGGTGGTGGTACTTGTGGTACTGGTGGTGGTGGTGGTACTTGTGGTACTGGTGGTGGTGGTACATGTGGTGGTACTGGTGGTGATGGTACTGGTGGTGATGGTACTGGTGGTGGTGGTACTGGTGGTGGTGGTACTGGCAGTGGTACTGGTGGTGGTGGTGTTAGTGGTGGTACTGTTGGTGGTGGTGGTACTGGTGGTGGGACTGGTGGTGGTAGTACTGGTGATGGTACTGGTGGTGGTACTGGTGGTGGTGGTACTGGTACTAGTGGTGGTGGTACTAGTACTAGTGGTGGTACTGGTGGTACTGGTGGTGATAGTGGTACTAGTGGTACTGGTGGTGGTGGTGGTGGTACTGGTGGTGGGACTGGTGGTGGGACTGGTGGTAGTACTGGTGGTGGTGGTGGTACTGGGGGTGGTGGTGGTACTGGTGGTACTGGTGGTAGTGGTGGTACTGGTGGTAGTGGTACTGGTGGTGGTACTGGTGGCACTGGTGGTAGTGGTGATACTGGTGGTGGTACTGGTGGTGGTGGTACTGGTGGTACTGGTGGTGGTACTGGTGGTGGTGGTACTGGTGGTACTACTGGTGGTACTGGTGCTGGTTTTACTGGTGATGGTGGTACTGATGGCGGTGGTACTGGTGGTGGTAGTGGTGGTGGTGGTACTGGGGGTGGTGGTACTGGTGGTAGTGGTGGTGGTGATACTAGTGGTGGTGGTACTGGTGGTGGTGGTGGTACTGGTGATACTGGTAGTGGTGGTAGTGGTGGTGGTAGTGGTGGTAGTGGTGGTGGTGGTACTGGTGGTGGTGGTAGTGATGGGGGGGTGGTGGTACTGGTGGTGGTGGTACTGGTGGTGGTGGTACTGGTGGTGGTACTGGTGGTACTGGTGATGGGGTACTGGTGGTGGTGGTGGTACTGGTGGTGGTACTGGTGCTGGTGGTACTGGTACTGGTGGTGGTGGTACTGGTGGTGGTGGTGGTGGTGGTACTGGTGGTGGTACTGGTGGTACTGGTGCTGGTGGTGGTACTGGTGGTATTGGTGGTGGTACTGGTGGTAATGGTGGTGGTACTGGTGGTATTGATGGTGGTACTGGTACTAGTGGTATTGGTGGTACTGGTACTGGTGGTGGTACTGGTGGTATTGGTAGTGGTGGTACTTGTGGTGGTGGTGGTGGTACTGGTGGTGGTGGTACTGGTGGTGGTGGCACTGGTGGTGGTACTTGTAGTGGTACTGGTACTGGTGGTGGTACTGGTGGTGGTGGTACTGTGGTGGTGATACTGGTGGTGGTACTGGTGGTGGTGGTACTGGTGGTGGTAGTGGTACTGATGGTACTGGTGGTGGTGGGGGCTGGTGGTGGTACTGGTGGTACTGGTACTGGTGGTACTGGTACTGGTGGTGGTACTGGTGGTGGGACTGGTGGTGGTAGTTGTACTGGTGGTGGTGGTAGTGGTGGTGCTGGTGGTGGTGGTACTGGTGGTGGTGGTACATGTGGTAGTACTGGTGTTGGTGGTACTGGTGGTGATGGTACTGGTGGTGGTGGTACTGGTGGTGGTGGTGGTACTGGTGGTACTGGTGGTGGTGGTGGTACTGGTGGTGGTAATGGTGGTGGTAATGGTGGTGGTGGTGGTACTTTTGGTGGTGGTGGTACTGGTACTGTGGTGGTGGGACTGGTGGTGGGACTGGTGGTGGTAGTACTGGTGGTGGAACTGGTGGTGGCACTGGTGGTGGTAGGGGTACTGGTGGTGGTGGTACTGGTGGTGGTAGTGGTACTGGTGGTGGTGGTGGGACTGGTGGTGGGACTGGTGGTGGTACTGGTGGTAGTACTGGTGGTGGTACTGGTGGTGGTGGTGGTACTGGTGGTACTGGTGGTACTGGTGGTACTGGTGGTGGTACTTGTGGTGGTACTGGTGGTGGTACTGGTGGTGGTACTGGTGGTGGTGGTACTGGTGGTGGTACTACTGGTGGTACTACTGGTGGTACTGGTACTGATGCTGGTTGTACTGGTGATGGTGGTACTGGTGGTGGTGGTACTGGTGGTGGTGGTACTGGTGGTAGTGGTGGTGGTGGTACTAGTGGTGGTGGTACTGGTGGTGGTACTGGTGGTGGTGGTATTGGTGGTGGTGGTACTGGTACTGGTACTGGTGGTGGTACTGGTGGTGGTAGTTGTACTGGTGGTGGTGGTACTGGTGGTGGTGGTACTGGTGGTCCTGGTGGTGGTGGTACATGTGGTAGTACTGATGTTGGTGGTACTGGTGGTGATGGTACTGGTGGTGGTGGTACTGGTGGTGGTACTGGTGGTACTGGTGGTGGTACTGGTAGTGGTGGTGTGGTACTGGTGGTGGTAATGGTGGTGGTGGTGGTACTTTTGGTGGTGGTGGTACTGGTACTGTGTTGGTGGTACTGGTGGTGGTACTGGTGGTGGGACTGGTGGTGGTAGTACTGGTGGTGGTACTGGTGGTGGCACTGGTGGTGGTAGTGGTACTGGTGGTGGTGGTACTGTTACTGGTGGTGGTACTGGTGGTGGTAGTGGTACTGGTGGTACTGGTGGTGGTGGTGGTACTGGTGGTGGTACTGGTGGTAGTACTGGTGGTGGTGGTGGTACTGGTGGTGGTGGTGGTACTGGTACTGGTGGTCCTGGTGGTGGTGGTACTGGTGGTGGTACTTGTGGTGGTACTGGTGGTGGCACTGGTGCTAGTGGTGATACTGGTGGTACTGGTGGTGGTACTGGTGGTGGTGGTACTGGTGGTACTACTGGTGGTACTGGTACTGGTGATGGTTGTACTGGTGGTGGTGGTACTGGTGGTGGTGGTACTGGTGGTAGTGGTGGTGGTGGTACTAGTGGTGGTGGTACTGGTGGTGGTGGTGGTGGTACTGGTGGTACTGGTAGGGGTGGTAGTAGTGGTAGTGGTGGTGATGGTGGTGGTGGTTGTACTGGTGGTGGTAGTGGTGGGGGTGGTGGTGGTACTGGTGGTGGTGGTACTGGTAGTGGTGGTACTGGTGGTACTGGTGGTGGTGGTACTGGTGGTATTGGTTGTGGTGGTGGTACTGGTGGTGGTGGTGGAAGTGGTACTGGTGGTGGTGGAACTGGTGGTGGTACTGGTGGTACTGGTACTAGTGGTGGTGGTACTGGTGGTGGTACTGGTGGTGGTGGTAATGGTGGTGATGGAACTGGTGGTGGTGGTACTGGTGGTGATGGTACTGGTGGTGGTGTTACTGGTGGTGGTGGTACTGGCAGTGGTACTGGTGGTGGTGGTGTTAGTGGTGGTACTGTTGGTGGTGGTGGTACTGGTGCTGGTGGTGGGACTGGTGGTAGTACTGGTGGTGGTGGTGGTACTGGGGGTGGTGGTACTGGTGGTGGTGGTACTGGTGGTGGTACTGGTGGCACTGGTGGTAGTGGTGGTGGTGGTGGTACTGGTGGTGGTGGTACTGGTACTGGTGGTGGTGGTGGTGATACTAGTGGTGGTGATACTGGTGGTGGTGGTACTGGTGATACTGGTAGTGGTGGTAGTGGTGGTGGTGGTGGTGGTACTGCTGGTGGTGGTAGTGATGGGGTGGTGGTACTGGTGGTGGTGCTGGTGGTGGTGGTACTGGTGGTGGTGGTACTGGTGGTGGTACTGGTGGTACTGGTGGTGGTACTGGTGGTGGTAATACTGGTGGTACTGGTGATGGGGTACTGGTGGTGGTGGTGGTGGTGGTACTGATGGTGGTGGTGGTGGTACTGGTGGTGGTACTGGTGGTACTGGTGGTATTGGTGGTGGTACTGGTGGTACTGGTGGTATTGGTGGTGGTACTGGTGGTATTGATGGTGGTACTGGTACTAGTGGTATTGGTGGTACTGGTACTGGTGGTGGTACTGGTGGTATTGGTAGTGGTGGTACTTGTGGTGGTGGTACTGGTGGTGGTACTGGTGGTGGGGGTACTGGTACTGGTGGTGGCACGGGTGGTGGTACTTGTAGTGGTACTGGTACTGGTGGTGGTACTGGTGGTGGTCGTACTGTGGTGGTGGTACTGGTGGTGGTGGTGGTACTGGTGGTGGTGGTACTGGTGGTGGTAGTGGTACTGATAGTACTGGTGGTACTGGTGGTGGTGGTACTGGTGGTGGTACTGGTGGTGGTAGTGGTGGTGGTACTGGTGGTGGTACTGGTGGTGGTGGTGGTGGTACTGGTGGTATTGGTGGTGGTACTAGTACTGGTGATATTGGTGGTGGTACTGGTACTGGTGGTGGTACTGGTGGTATTGGTGGTGGTACTGGTACTAGTGGTATTGGTGCTAATGGTGGTGGTATTGGTGGTGGTGGTGGTATTGGTGGTGGTACTGGTGGTACTGGTTGTGGTACTGGTGGTGGTGGTACTGGTGGTGGTACTGGTAGTGGTACTGGCACTGGTGGTGGTGGTACTGGTGGTAGTACTGGTGGTGGTGGTACTGGTGGTAGTGGTGGTACTGGTGGTGGTACTGGAGGTGGTACTGGTGGTACTGGTGGTGGTGGTGGTGGTGGTACTGGTGGTGGTACTGGTGGTGGTGGAACTGGTGGTGATACTGGTGGTACTGGTATTGATGGTGGTGGTACTGGTGGTGTTACTGGTGGTACTGGTGGTGGTGGTGGTACTGGTGGTGGTGGTACTGGTGGTGGTGGTGGTACTGGTGGTACTGGTGGTGATGGTACTGTTGGTGGTGGTAGTACTGGTGGTGGTACTGGTGGTGGTAATGGTGGCGGTGGTGTTACTGGTGGTGGTGGTACTGGTACTGGTGGTGGTACTGGTACTGTGGTTGTGGTACTGGTGGTGGTACTGGTGGTGGTAGTACTGGTGGTGCTGGTACTGGAGGTGGTGCTGGTGGAGGTACTGGTAGTAGTACTGGCGGTGGTGGTACTGTTACTGGTGGTGGTACTGGTGGTGGTAGTGGTACTGGTGGTGGTACTGGTGGTACTGGTGGTGGGGCTGGTGGTGGTACTGGTGGTAGTACTGGTGGTGGTGGTGGTACTACTGGTGGTACTATTGGTAGTGGTACTATTGGTGGTGGTACTGGTGGTACTGGTGGTGGCACTGGTGGTGGTGGTACTGGTGGTGGTACTGGTGGTGGTGGTGGTACTGGTGGTGGTACTAGTGGTGGTGGTGGTACTGGTGGTGGTGGTACTGGTGGTGGTACTGGTGGCACTGGTGGTGGTGGTGGTACTGGTGGTACTGGTGGTGGTACTGGTGTTACTACTGGTGGTACTGGTGATGATGGTACTGGTGGTGGTGGTACTGGTGTTGGAGGTGGTGGTACTGGTGGTAGTGGTGGTGGTGGTGGTACTGGTGGTGGTGGTGGTACTGGTGGTGGTGGCACTGGTGGTACTGGTAGTGGTGGTAGTGGTGGTGGTGGTACTGGTAGTGGTGGAGGTACTGGTGGTGGTGGTGGTACTGGTAATGGTGGTGGTGGTACTGGTGGTGGTGGTACTGGTAGTGGTGGTACTGGTAGTGGTGGTGGTACTGGCGGTGGTAGTACTGCTAGTGGTGGTGGTGGTACTGGTATGGGTGGTGGTAGTGGTGGTGGTGGTGGTACTGGTACTAGTGGTACTGATGGTGGTGGTACTGGTGGTAGTGGTACTGGTACGGGTGGTACTGGTGGTACTGGTGGTGGTGGTATTGGTGGTGATAGTGGTGGTTTTGGTGGTGGTACAGGTACTGGTGGTATTGGTGGTATTGGTGGTGGTACTGGTGGTACTGGTACTGGTGGTACTGGTAGTGGTGGTGGTACTGGTGGTGGTGGTACTGGTGGTGGTGCGACTGGTGGTGCTACTGGTGGTGGTGATGGAGGTGGTGGTACCGGTGGTGGTACTGGTGGTAGTGGTGGTACTGATGGTGGTACTGGTGGTGGTGGTGGGACTGGTGGTGGGACTGAAGGTGGGACTGGTCATGGTACTGGTGGTGGTACTGGTGGTGGTGGTACTGGTGGTGATGGTGGTACTGGTGGTGGTGGTACTGGTGGTGGTGGTGGTACTGGTGGTGGTGATACCGGTGGTGGTGGTGGTACTGGTGGTGGTACTGGTGGTACTGGTGGTGCTGGTACTGGTGGTCGTGGTACTGGTGGTGGTGGTACTGGTGATGGTGGTACTGGTGGTGGTGGTTGTGGTAGTGGTGGTGGTAGTGGTGGTGGTACTGGTAGTGGTGGTAGTGGTTTTGGTTCTGGAAGTGGTGGTGGTACTGGTAGTGGTGGTGGTGGTACTGGTAGTGGTGGTACTGGTAGTGGTGGTAGTGGTGGTGGTACTGGTAGTGGTGGTACCGGTAGTAGTGGTGGTGGTGGTACTGGTGGTGGTGGTGTGATGGTGGTAGTGGTGGTGGTGGTGGTACTGGTAGTGGTGGTAGTGCTTTTGGTTCTGGAAGTGGTGGTAGTGGTGGTGGTACTGGTAGTGGTGGTAGTGGTGGTGGTACCGGTAGTAGTGGTGGTGGTGGTACTGGTGGTGGTGGTAGTGGTGGTGGTGGTGGTGGTACTGGTGGTGGTAGTGGTGGTGTTGTTGTTGTTAATAAAACAGGCTTTTGAAAACAACCCTCAGGTGGCTTTAGTACAGATGACATGTAACACAGATGTGCTGTTGTCAGCTTCAGCCCATTAACACACGATTATGTGCTACCTGGAATTCACATGACTTAATTAGCTAATCCTTTCTAATTCAATTTTACTTGGGGGGGAGGGAGGGGGGAGTTGAAAAAGACACGAGATAATGCTGGGTTAAAGTGATTGAAAGCACGCGCCAGTGTTACAGGGCGGCCGTGCTGCTTAAAAAAACACAAGCATTTGCAATGCAATAGGTTCGTATTTTCACGAGTTTAAGCTATTGGCATTGTAAATGACAATGTCTTTTATTTATGTTTTTAAAAGGAAAACAAAAATAAAAGGCATTGTTATTTGCAATGTCAATAGCTCAAACTCGCGTAAATGCGAGACCTATTGCATTGGAAATGCTTGTTAGATTAGTGAGTAGAAATGCTCCCTTTCGGCCCATGCGGCAAATTAATTAAATAAACAAGCACGGCCGCTTAAGTGAAAGCGGACCGCACTGCAAATAAAAATAAATAGTGCTTACTGACTTATGAAGGAGACCGTGTAACGCCACAAGTAAAAGATCCAGTCCTCATGGTAGGTAACAAATGGCGACAGGGCGGTAACAAGGAGGGACTAACAAGCCTCATTATCAATCGGAAACCAGCATTTACCAAGGACAATGACACCAGCCAATCAAAAATATGGGCAGAGAGAAGGCGAGGCTTCCACAGCATACTCGACTACTGCATGCCTCGCAGAGCGAGCAGCGCATAGCCGCTGCCGCTAGGCTCGACCTAAGAATCATACAGCTGTACCTAAACTACGCTCTGCCTCGCATCCCTGTCCCTAACCAGCAAACATTTATTGGACGGTTTAATCTGTTGAAACAGAGCCTTTTCCATGCCATATTCTCAAAGAAGTTTGGAACTGGACTTTTTGGCTTGTGTGGGTCTATTCTGCACAGCACTATTCACTGGTGACGGGATATTTGCGCAATACAACACACAAAAACAATTGCTTCTCTGTGTTTGAACTAAGGGGCATATTTACAAGCCCCGATCGCCACCACAACGCCACTTTTCACGACGTTGTGGTGGCGATAGGGGTTTCTTATTATTTACAAGGCGGCGTTAAGCCACTTGAAGTGGCTTAACGCCGCCTTGTAAATAAAGCACCCTTCACGCTATACTTAGCGTGAAAGGTGAGGGCAATGGGTGTTGCGGTGGGCGTTCCACCACAAAACCAATTAATTTTGCTGCTGCCCCATATTTACAAGGGTGGCATAAATATGGAGCAGTGCCAAAATTAAGACCAGGGAAAACTTGGTCTTAACATGGCACAACGAGGAGACATGTTTAATTTCTCCTAGTTTTTGCTGTTTCCATGTGTGCTGCATTGTGCAACACACATAGAAAGAGCAAATCGCCAATGATTGTTTATTTGCAGGAAGGTGTCCCCTCCTGCACATAAACAATCATTAAAAAAATGACGTTTTGCAACTTCTATGTTTTCTGCATTAAGCCGCACACATAGAAGTTACAAAACGCCATTTAAAGGTTGTTTATGTGCAAGAAGGGCACATTCCTGCACATAAACAATTTTCCCCTGCAATGCAGGCACCCTTGCACCAGGGTGCAAGGGTGCCTGCATTGGCGCTGTAGTGCTAGGGTGCCTGCATTGGCGCTAGGCAGCTAAATTTAGTGCCAGCGCAGGGGGAAATGCAGGGCTGCACCATGTTGTTGTACATACGGTGCAGCCCTGCGTTTCAGAAGTGGCGAAGCGCGGCGTTAAGCCAAGGAGGCTAACGCCGCGCTCCGCCACTTCCTTGTAAATATGCCCCTTAATGCTTCACTAACATGTGTACTTTAAATGAAATAATAGAAGAATGAAGTTATGAACTCTACTGTGATCAACATAATGGACTTGCTACTGATCTGTTTATTTAACTAATCATTATTAATTTTCCATGCGAGGGTACCTTTTCATGGTTTATTTCATTGTATTGTGCTCCAACCTCCTGTGTGTAAAGGACCCACCCCCTTTGCCTCCTATCTGGGAGTAGTGCCTATACTGATTCATCTCAGCCTTATTGGCCTTTCTGACACAAGCCCCACAGTGCTTCTGTTCTGTTGGTATCTCACAATCTCAGCTGTGACCTACCTGCCCTTCTTGTATTTCAGAGCTCAGCCTGCCATCCATTGACAATGAGGAGGGCTGCTGACCTTTCACCCAACATTACCCTGACATTTGACACAGCTTTCTTGCCTTTTAGGGCATACTGGGCTGTCAGACAGTTCAATCTGATTCGGCCTTGCTGGCCAATTAATAACAAGTCTCTCATGCCACTAAGCCATAGTAAGGAAGTGGATATTGGTGCAGGCCCTTTTGAAGCTACGAGCAGCTCCAAGGGCTCCTCGCTTAGCAACAAGTTTGTTTTAAAGCCATGTCTTGTGGTTAAACGCCCTTGCTTTAATGAAGCGCTGGTCCTGGCCACTCGCCTGACATATGGCCAACTCAGGAGCTTATTTGCAAGCCCCTTGCGCTGCTGGAACGACACTTTTTCCCATAATAAAAGTGACGCACCGGCGGCGCAAGGGGTTTGTAAATAAGCCCCTGAGTGTCTACCCCAGAGCCACACTTGAAATGTGCAAACTGCCTAGGTCCTATTAGCCTTTGAAAGTTGTGTGTAAAATACAATATTCTGTCTCTGAAAACCTGGGGGCTTATTTACAAGCCTCTTGCGCCGCCAGGGCGTCACTTTTTCCCATATTAAAAGTGACGCACCAGCGGCGCAAGGGGCTTGTAAATAAGCCCCCTGGAATTTGTCTGGAAGTAATGCACTGAGGAAATTCATGGTCTACCAAAAGTATTTCGATTGGTCAGAAAATGGGCTATTGTTTGAGAGAGTTACCACTACCAGCTTAATAAACACAACCTGAGTACGCCACAACCCAGTTCAGTGTGAGTCTCTCAACACCTGGTAGCTATGGCACAAAGATTAGGTGCTTCCCAAGAGAAAGGTGTGCTATATTCAAGCAGTACGAAACAACATTAAGGTGAAGATCACAATGCAATACATTTCCCAACCAACTAAGAAATCAAAAGGAATTTAATAAGCAAAAATACCAAAAATGTCAACAATAGAATAGAGGAACAAGAGGTACAGAATTTTAAAGTTTTAAGGTCATCCTTTGTGCAATACCCGATATGGCCATAAGAGGCCGCTATTGAATTGGAAATAAAAACTTGGCTTGGGCGAAATTTTAATTACACTACAGCAAATTACACGAGTTGCACCCACCCCTAACAAAAAGAAAGAAAAGTTACCAGTAAACTGTTCTGCCTGACAGATGCCTTGTAGTCAGAGTCAGTAATCTTTCAGACTGGTATACTCGTGTGCTTTCAGTCTTCCTTGCGCTCTTCTGAGGAACTCCAGTCACAGCTCTAAGGGTGAAACAGGCCGCTCGGCCTCTTCTTTTTGCTACACTCGGGAGATGCTATATTTCCGGATGCTGGGAAGGCCATCTTCAACAGCTCCAAGTCCTCAGGGCAGGCTTCTTGTCACCACATCTCATTTCATCCAGGCTACTCACAACGTCAAATGCAGTTCACTCACAACTGCCAGCCGGTTCTTCTTCACAGATGGAGCCATCCTGTGCATTTTATTTCCCTGTAGTTGTGAACAAGAGGTTGCCACATGACCCCTGAAGGGTTGTTTCTGTCCTCAAGAATAAGTGGAGATCCGGACTTTCAGGCAGGTTTTCGCAGCAGTCAAGCAGCATTATTCCTTTTTCTCTGTGTTCTTCTGTACTGGAAACTTAATAAGCCAATTGGGTGTTACCAATTTTATATGTTTAAGGGCATAACAGTGACTGTGGCACTGAATGGCAGTCACACTGAAGAGAGAAACAGCCAGGAAAGAAATGGAGGAACCACTAAAAATGATGTCTTTCCTTACAGGGCTCGTGTTATAATAAACTATGATTAAAGGGACCTGAGTGTTGTCTTAGGGTGAGGTACTGGAGGATTAGAATCCAAGATAACTGCCCTGGAGATCAGGGGCACTTCTGCTGCTATGGACATAGATGGAGAAAGGGTAAACAGTGAGATGCGCGAAAAGGGCCGTAGTGGTAAATATGTGAGGGTGGAAATAAACTTTGGGAAAAGTATTAACCTTTCACGTTTGCTTTGCTCTCAGGTGAACCCTTACCGCGACAGAATATGTAAGATCTTCTCTGCTGAGGAAGGTTTCTTTTCCTTTGAACATTTTCTAGAAATGGCCTCGGTGTTTAGTAAGCAGACATCTTTCGGTGTAAAAGTTCGGTACGCATTCCGTATATTTGGTAAGTCTTCTAATGTTTTTCAGTTTGTTCAGATTTAAAAAGCGTTATTTCTTCTGCTTCTCTTGGTAACTCTTTCTACTAAAATCTTGCATGATTATTTTCCTGCTCATCGTAGCAGAGGCAGAATGAGCCTTTCCCCGCTCATGCCTAGTAAGGTGACAACCTTCCTCCATGTCATTACAAACACAGGGCTATATTTACAAGCCCCTTGCACCACCGGAGCATCACTTTTTTTGACTTTCCGGTGGCGCAGTGTGCTGGCCCCTATTTACAAGGCCACGCAAAGCCATTCTGCATGGCTTTTCATGACCTTGTAAATATGGCCCCCTTTCACGTGTTACTCTGCATGAAAGAACATTCCATGGGTGTTGCTGTGGTTGTTCCAATGCAACACCTATGGAATATGACACATTCCTAGATTTATAAGGTATCATAAACCTGGCAATGCGTCAGATTCTGGGAAGGCGTTAAAGTGGTGCACCGAGCAGAAATACCTTTTTTCTCCTTGTTTTTTGCTCTTTCTGAGGGGCATATTTACAAGAAAATGATGCAGTGCGGTGCTGCAAGCCATCTTGTTGTGCCGCACTGCGTCATTAGGAAAGTGCAGGGATGCATCAAATTTACAGCAATACGATGCATCCCTGTACTTTCCCCTGCGCTGGCACACAGTTGGTTGCCTAGCGCCAACGAAGGCATCCTTGCACCATCGTGTTGCAGGGATGATTGTTTTTGTGCAGGAAGGGGCATCTTCCTGCACAAAACCAATCATTGATGGCGTTTTCCTCCTATGTGTGCTGCAGAATGCAGTACACATAGAACGAGCAAAAAAAGATCCTCATGCACATCACCCCTGTTTGCAACAATGCACTATAATGCCTTGGATGCACATTTTCCTCAGGAAATGGTGTCCGTCCCGATGACGCCCACTGGCGATGCATGCACAGTCCGAGTGCTCAGACGTTTCACATTAAGCAGCAGCTGGGGATCTCTCAAAGAAGAGACTTTATCATATTTTATGTTATGTTTTTTATATGATTTGCATGTGCAAACATTTTCAGGGCTCTGCTCGTGCACGGGCTCAGAGCCTAGCCAGACCCTTGGCTTGGCTCCGCTTGTCCTTCTAGCTTGCCCACCTCTGAGCCACTTCTTTTGGCTTCATCTAATTCTGATAGAGCAAACTCATAGCTACTTGTGTACCAGATCCCAGATACAAAAAATAGACTAGCGTGGTGTGCTCCTCAGGACAAACTCACAGCGAGCTTCCATCTTTGAAGAACACCAGAAAGCTTAAAACACATGAAAGGAGAATATCATGATGCGTCGAAGATGGAGCATCAGCAGGTTTTCTTTTCTAAAGCGTATAACCTGTGTTAAAGCGGCCCCTACTGCTACCGAAAACATCAGTTGCAGCCGAAATCCCAACTTACACAGTCACTTAGCAACTGGACGCTACCCCTCCACTTTTTATTCGGCAACCTACATTTTGATTTGTCAAGCACGCCTAGAGACTAGACCGCGTGGTTGAAATGTGTCGGAGACTGCTCATCCATTTGGTTTCCATGTTAGAAGTACATGCACCAATCAGATGCAACCCTCATTCATCTGTTCATCCTGCTGCAGGCAGGAGGTGGGCAAGGGTTTATTTTCAGGGGACGGGTCATTTTTTCGGATTGGAACTGCATAGATATGATTTACTTTGTGGCAGTGTGCTGTTCATTCATCTGTTCATTCTTTTTTTTAAGTTTCAAAAAATAAAGTTTATTGAGGTCTAGTCAAAAAAAAAAAAAAAAAAAAAGAACAAGCATGTAAAATATAATATAAAGTAAACATACAATATAAAAAGGGATCATAAGCATATACATGAAGTCATGGATACATCATCAATACAAATCTATGAAGCAGGACGAGCAACTTATTAAATATACAACAGCATATTATTAATGACTCTAATTCATCAAACTGATAAGAGAAAGTAGAATGTCAAGGAGGTTTTAGGACTTCTTGCGCAGAAGTGGCACGTGCATGGGAAATATTGGCATGACAGTCGAGAAATTGTGTAACTGGGGACCATAATTGTGAACGCTTTATAGCAAGAGATATAGGGTATACAAATGCTGTGTCTAGTCTGTGATTGTGACAAACAGCATACCACCAAGCCTGGAAGGATAAATCAGATAAAGATTTCCAGTGCTTGGTAATTTGCTGAAATGCAACTCCCAAAAGTAAGTCCAAAATTTGCATGTTTATATGAGAGTGAGACCAATCTTCAGAAAGGGAGCCCAAAAATATGTTAGAAAATGAAAGGGGTACTGAAGAATTAAAAATGGAGGTAATCTGCTTCCAGACACATGACCAAAATTTGTGTACATAAGGACAAGTAAAAAGCATATGTTTTAAGTCAGCATTTATGGAGGAACATGACCAGCAGGTATTAGAAGTGTCAGCATTTATTTTATGAAGAAGAGCCTGGAAAAGAAGTAATCTGTTATAAATAAAGAAAAGTGTTTGTGTGGAATTAGCCGCCTTTGAGGATTTGCGTATTTTGAGCCAAATTTTATTCCATAATGGGAGAGGATAGGTTGTATCCAAGTCACGTTCCCAATCCAGTTCTACCTTGGTTTTGTTCCTGGGGGAATTTGAAATACTTAAACAAGTGTAAATGGTTGATGCCTTAGGACAGGTACTGAGAAATTCACGAGAAATGTTAAGAGAAGAATTAGGCAAAGCAGGAGAATGAGCAAATTGAGTAACAGCAGTGTTCAACGCAGTGGACAGCAAGTGATATTTATTGCTAAATGAGAGAGGAAGATCAAAATTAATCTTGGCCTGAGAGAAAGACAAAATTGTACCATTAAGAATAAGTTGGTTACACATTTCTGTATTTTATTGCTTTTATTGTCTTATATTTAATAAATGCTAATAAACAATTTCAACACAAAAAGAATAAGTTGGTTAACTCAAATAAGACCTCTTTGTCTCCAAGATTTCCAATATATAGGCTTACCATTAATTAGTGCATGTCTATTATGCCAAATAGTGGACTGTAAAAAAGAGTCTCTATCAATGTGGTTACCCGACAAGAATGGGCCTAATAGTTTGTTACCGTGTTGAAAAATAGGATTTGAAAGCTTTTGAGGCTTCCGTGTAAATGATAAGTATTCCTGAAAAGAAAAAGAGGTAAGATAAGATTGTTCAAGTGCAACCCATAGAGGAGAATCAATTGAGAAGTCATGTAACCAATGAGATAATTGACGCAAAATAAAGGCTTTGTGATAAGTAGGAAAGTCGGGGAAATTGACACCACCTTCCAATTTAGGACGAATAAGTTTTGATAATGACATACGGGCCTTCTTTTTATTACAAAGAAAAGATGAAAGTAGGGAATTAAGGGCCATATGTATGAAGCCAATTTGCGATCGCAAACGCCGAAATTCGCAGAATTTCGGCGTTTGCGATCGCAAATTAGCAGTGTGCAATGTATCACACTGAAACACCCTCGCAAAATAAGGAATCGCAAATTTTGCGATTCCCTATTTTGCGATTGCATTTAAGAAGGAATCGCTAATTGCGATTCCTTAAATGCAATGTAAGAAGCACAAAAAAAGTGCAATTTGGGCTTAAGGAATCGCAAATTACCACCAACTTCAAGTTGGTGGTAACTTGCGATTTCACTTAAAAATGCACTATTTTGCATCTTTTAAAGTGCCATGTGGCGCACATACATGCCCTTAGGGCACGTATGTGTGCCACATGTGCACACATGCACATTTCAGGGGTGCAACAGGGTGTCCTTTTGACACCCTGGCACCCTTGAAATTGCATTCTCAATTTGCGATTCTCTAATTGCTAATCGCAAATTGAGAATGTCTTCCCATTCATTCCTATGGGCCTCTAGGCCCATAGGAATGAATGGGGAGGTATTCCTTAATTGCGAATCGCAATTTGCGATTCGCAAGTAAGGAATATGAAGGATTCGCTAAATCTATTGCAAATCCTACATACATAGCGTTTTGCAATTCTCAAATAGCGAATCGCAAAAAATCGCTATTTGAGAATCGCAAAAGGACATTTTGATACATATGGCCCTAATTTTTTTGAAAAACTTTTGAGGTATGGACAATGGGATATTAGAAATGGTGAAAAGAACGATTGGGGGTAACATCATTTTTATAGTGTCCAACCTTCCCCACCAAGAAAGATATAAAGGGTGCCATCTATCTATCAAGGAGGAAATTTTCAAAGAACATTTATCGAGATTAATGGAGATGGACGATTTGATTGAAGTGGAGAAATACATCCCTAAGTATTTGATATGATGTGAGTTCCATTTAAAATTAGCAGATTGAAAGTCATCTTTAAAGGTGAATTTAGTCAAGGGTAAAATCTCACATTTGTCATTATTAAGTTTATAGCCGGAAACAGCAGAGTAGGCCATTGTTTCTTGAAGAAACTGTGGAAGGGAAGATTGGGGTTGTGAGAGAAATAAAAGAATGTCATCCGCATATGCTGCCAATTTGATATGAGTGTCACCAGAGATAAATCCAAAGATATCCGAGTTTTGGCGAATTTTTGATAAAAAAGGTTCTACGGCTAAGTTGAATAGAAAGGGGGATAAGGGACAACCTTGTCTAACACCCCTACCTAAGGTAAAATAGGAGGAGGTAAGACCATTTGCAAATATTGCTGCTTTAGGAGAGGAGTATAAAAGAGAAATTAGGTTAATAACTTTGGGTCCGAAACCAAACCATTTAAGAGGTGAAAAAATAAAAGGCCAAGAAACTCTATCAAACGCCTTTTCTGCGTCTAAAGCAATGGCTGCTAGAGGCTCAGAAATATGAGATGATTTGGAGAGGATGTCAAAGAACAAACGCGTATTGTCGGTTAGGTAACGACATTTCACAAAACCCGATTGTTCTCTACCCAGAAGATTAGGAAGGAGTGATTCTAATCAAATGGCTAATCAATATTCTCTAATGAGATGGGCCTGTAATTTTTGCAGAAACGGGGATCTTTATCTTCTTTGGGAATGAGGCAAATCAGGGCTTCCAAAAAGGAACCAGATGAAGTTCCTGCTTGCGAGAAGGAAAGTAATAACCTATGTAATTTAGGGAGAAGTAACTGAGAAAAATGTTGGAAAACTCAACAGTAAAACCGTCAGGGCCAGAGGCTTTATCTTTTTAAGTGTAAATAGCGCACTGTGTAATTCTTTTGGAGATATGTCAGAATCCAGTAAATCAAAATTTAAAGAGGTATCAAAGGATTTATTGATGGATGAAAAGATAAGAATTATCAGCAGGGGAGGAAACAGGAGTGTATAGTGATTCATAAAAGTTATAGAATTCCTGCAAAATCTCAGAATCTTTATATTTGGGAGAGTTTTGATCATCAAGTATCGACTCAATGTCAAACTTCTGTTTTTTAACTTTAAGATAGTTTGCCAATAAGTTACCAGATTTATTTTGGCCACCATAAAATGTTGCTGTGGATTTAAGAAGATACAAGGAAGCATTATCAGTGGATTCTTTATTAAATTTAAGTTTGGTGGCTATGAGTTTGGCTAAAGAGTCTTCTGACTTAGTGGTATAGTAAGAGTGTTCTAATTTCTTTATCAATGAGAAAAGATCTGTGGCTTTCTTACGAGCTGCATGACGTTTTTAGATACAAAATTAATAACAAAATCGCGAGTCGCAGCCTTAAAGGCATCCCAAATCGTATGAAAAGGAAGATTATCTGACTCATTAAGGCTAAAATATTCTTCAAAAAATGAGGTAAAAGAAGAAGTAAACCCAGGATCAAGTAACAAGGAATTATTGAATCGCCAACGCTGAGGAGCAGAAGTAGTATGAAGCATATCTAATGAAATAGAAACAGGGGCATGATCAGAGATCAGTATAGAACCAATCTCTGCAGATAAAATAGATTGTGTAATGTTATGAGAAATGAAAATGTGATCTATACGTGATTGTGTCTTGTGGACTGGTGAGAAGTAAGTGTACTCCCTCAGGGTAGGGTTACATAAACGCCAGGCATCTGTCAAGTGTCTATGTTGGAAGGACTGCAAAAATAATTTATGGGCTTTAGAGGGAATGAAGGAGGTTACAGAGTTTCGGTCTATAAAGGGATCTATAATCTGATTACAATCTCCAGCTAAAATAAGATTTTCATGGGAGTAGTGCAACAACTTTTGCTGAAGATGGGACCAAAAAAGGGAGTCATTCGTAGTAGGAGCATAAATATTCAGTAAAGAGAAAGACACTTTCCCAATCAGTAAATCTGTAAACAACCATCGTCCTATGTCATCCTTTTCCTGAGATATAAGTTTGACGTGGAGAGATTTATGACATAGCGTAACAACACCATTGCGTTTACCATCACCCGGGGAGAAGAAGACGTCACCAACCCAGTCCCTTTTCAATTTCAAGGATTCCGATTCTGTGAGATGCGATTCGTGAATCAGTGCAATATCAGTGTTCAATTTAGATAGGTGCGTTAAAACACGCTGCCTTTTAATTGGCGAATGCAGACCTTGGACAGTCCAAGTAACAATATTCAGTGACATAGGTAAATAAATGAAAAACTCATTTGAATTAGACCAGACAAAAGATTAAATAGATACAGAGAAGACCACAACATCATGCAGATAAATGAAAATGCAGTATGAAAAGAGGAGAAAGAAAAAGAGAGAAAAGCCAAAAAAAAGTGAGGTATTCAGGAAAGGGAAGTAGGAAAATGAAGCTTCAAGCAAGAAAGGGGAGAAGACAGAAAAGGAAGTAAAAAGAACAAAAGATAAATAGAATAGAATAAAGTAAGAGAAAAAACATATACCTATAAAAATCCAAAAATGAGGATGGGGGGTGAAACCACATGGAAGGACGGTGTATCCAGAGCTCACGGAGGGAGGCACAGGGAAGACTGGAGACGACATGGTGCGAGACAAGAGGAAATACACACAACGATATTATCTATAGGAGAAAAAAATATATAATTAAACTGCGAAATGGTAATATGATAAACATAGAATATCAGAACAACAATAAACAGAAACACTATCTATTTAAAATATGAAATGCAGAGAGAACAATATCAATAAGGCATATCAGAACATTCAGCCAGTTTGAGAAGACGAGGCACCAGAGGTATCCAGAGTCTCAACTCTGCAGGTATTTAGAAAACTTCTCAGCTTAACAGGATCTTCGTAGCAAGTAGTTTTATTCCGGTACGTGACCTTAAAGAGGCAAAGATGGAAAAGGCCATATCGAGCACCAAGGGCACGAAGGTCTGGCCTCATACTCAAAAATTCCCTACGTCTGTCCGCAGTAGATTTAGCATAATCCTGTGAAAAAAACAATGAGTGACCCAACCATGAAATGCGAGGTGATTTCTTTGAGGCTGCCAAGACTTTGAAAAGGTCCGTATATTCCAAGAAGTACAGGATGACTCCACGAGGACGATTAGGACCAGAAGTGTCCATATGCTGACGACTTAGTCGGTGGGCACGTTGAATGTTCAAAGTAGAGTCTGCAGGTAGGCCCAAGACTTTAGGCAGGAAAGACTTGAAGAAGGAGAGGGGGTCAGTACCCTCCGTATTTTCTGGTAATCCATAAATGCGTAAGTTATTTCTGCGATTTCTATTTTCTAAGTCCTCCACATGTTTCTGTAGGGAGGTGACCTGTGACTGAAGAGCATGAACTTTATTCTCAGTTGCGTTGTAAAAAGAAACCGTCTGTTCCACTGCGACAAGACGTTCATCCAGTTTGGACCAACGGTCCGTCAGAAACTGAAGTTTGGAGTTTGTCTCTTCCATAAAGGGTTTTAAGGCGTGTATCTCCTCCAGTAGTAAGTATAATGAGGCAGGAGGTGGTGACTTCGCCAGTGAGGGGGGATCCTTTTTGAGACACTTAGGATTAGACTTAACAGGGTTCGCCAGATTGGGAATCGATGACGAAGTAGATGAGGAGGCGCCAACCTTCGTTTGGGGAGCAGAGGTAGACTCCATTATAAAAAGCTTCGTGAAAAGTTTTGAATTCTTGATGTAATTTTGTGAGTGAGAGGAAACAGAGGAATTAAATCTCCTTAACCTACCCATAAACAGTGTGAGAATGTCCTTGAACTAGTCACAGGTCAACTGAAAGAGTCAATTATGGGAGCAAGAAGAGGCAAATTGTTGAAAACAAGGAACAGCGGACAGTTAGTGTTGAGGCACAGTGCTTTGTAGTATCAAAAATAATGAGCAATGTTGACTGAAGAGAATACCACTCAGTGTCAAAAAAAATGAGAGGCTTCCAGCAAACGAGATAAAAGTAATGAAAAAAAGAAAGAAAAAATAATGAAGTGACGTAGGCGCATGGCTTCAATACATCGCAAAATGCCAGGAGACGCAACCGCATTAGTACAGGAAAGAGAGGCGGTCGTTGTAGACACCAAAGAGCTTTTGTTGCTGAAACGCTGGTAAGGCTGGAAGCAGTAGGAGTCTATCATGAGGAGGCATTTAAAAGTGTATCAGAGAGGCTTACAGTTGCTTCAGGAGGCGAAATAATGAAGTAGTTAAGTTGCGCCATTGAAGCTTCATGAGGGTGGTAATGATAGGAATATCGCGGCCGCGATACAAAATGGCGGCCGCAACTGAGGCGAAAACAGAAAAGCGCCAAATACCTTTAAAAAACGTTGCTGGAAAGTTAATTACTTTACCAGTTCATTGTCGGGCGGTTTATGTGCAGAAAACCGCACTTCGCGAAGAGAACGGGTCACGGGACCCGCGGGAAAATAGCCTTCGTCCGCACCGCCTCGTCGGAGCTCAGGAGTCCGCCGCCATCTCCCGTGGGCGTCAAGCCACGCCCCTCATCTGTTCATTCTGATGCAGCCCCTCTTTTTGACTTCTTTTAGACATGAAGCACTTAAAGGCGATCCAGTTGGAAGTGCTATGATACAAATGCTGTCTGTTCATCCACCTGCAGACTGGGCTCTTTTTATAGGGAAGCAATGTGCAGTCCAGTTTTTTTAAACTAGGAAGCGCCTACAAGTGATTCAGTTCACATGGGGGCACTACATGGGAGTATAGCCATCTTCATGTAGGGAGGGGGCCTGACGGGGACCTATAGCACCAGCCATGACAGTGCAGTGACAGCAAACCTAGAAGTGTCCATCTTTGCCTTACTTCTCTTGCTGTTTTGTGATATTTTGTTATTATCAGGTACGTGTTTTTTTTTTATCATAGTACTAACCCATTTAACTAATCTCCCCACTTTAAAATAACACCAGTAACAGCACAATATATTGCCTTTCTTAAAAACACAAGTCATAACATTTGAACAGACTTTCAGTAACTTATATTGCACAACTATTCACCAAGCTACAACTTACAAAACAAAACAGCTTATTATTAATCAAATAGGCAAAACCTAATGCATTTACCAATGCTTGTTATTTCACAGTCTTCTTTTTTCCCTTCCTTTATATGGTTACCTTTCTTTAATATCCCTGCCTTTCTTATCCCATTTTAACTCTCTCATTCGTTCTGCTCTTTATACCTTTCTTCATCTTTTGTTCATGACTTTTTCTTTTTCTTTGTCTTTCCTTATTTCTTTATCTTTTCATTTTGTTAATTCTTTTTTCAGTCTTTCTTCCTTTCTTTCCTCTCTTTTTTGTTGTTCTCTTTCTTTTTTCTCTTCTCCTTCCTTTCTTTGTTTCACTTTCACCCTCTTTGTCTCTTTCCCTCTGTTTTTCTGTTTACTCACCCTTCTTTGTTTCCTTCTTTATTTTTCTTCTTCTTACTTTGCTTTCTACCTTTCTACTCCCCCCTTCTTTCTTTTCTTTTCCTTTCTTCATTGTAGCATTCCTTCTCCCAATTTTTTTCCTTTCTTCTTTTCCCCCTCACTGTATTTCTTTCTTCTATTCTTTGCATTGTTATTTCACTTTTTTTCCTTTAATTAATTTCTCACTCGCTTCATTTTTACATGTGCCTCTTTCTTTCCTTTTACCCATATCATTGTACTCCTGTGGTAGCCCTAAACTCCCACCCTATGATGAGTGTTATTTACAAGCTTATACGCGACCAATACAGATCAAATCACAGAATCTACCTCCACTGCGCCAGAGCCCTCAGACCCTAAGAAGACCCAAAGGGAAAGATCCAGGGAGCAAAACCGAGGCATTGCCATCTCCACCTCTCCTGTCGCTGTCAATCCCACTCTATTTCAAGGAGCTGAATGTCAGCCATAGGTACTTTGCCGACAATCTTCACCCTCAGAGGTTGTGGAGCTCTACCTATGACAGCACTCAGACAACACCATTCTACCTCTGAAAGATCTACAACGTTGAAGTGCTTCCACTGAATGATATCACCAACTTGCTGAACATCATATCACTGGACGTTGAGAAAGGCTTCTCGACCAGGTGATCATGGACAGTGAGACAGCCTTTGCCACAGCGACTATCAACATTGAGGCACTCAACGAACATTAAGCTGCTTCACTTAGATAGACGTCAAAGATGTATTTGTTTTGTGCATCGTCCATAGTAGAAATATCCCACCAAGGAAAAGTCTTAGATTATCTCTGGATGTGACATCAGACACTCTTGGGCCTTTGAGTTTTCAAATACCAATTGAGGCTTTAGTTCAAACTCCATTGAGGCCATTGAACCTAACTCTGCCTTAAACACCAACCCTAACGGTCTTGAGACCAAGTTCTTTGCCTCCAACCAGAAAGAGGCCTCCCTCTCTCATGAAGTCAAATCAGATCATCAGTGCCTTGATAGATTTTGTGGATTTGACAATATGAGTACTGCCACTGAATTAAACTGAGGAGGTCTTTTGTATTTGACAAAATCCTTAAACAGAGGCAAAGCATAGAGTGACAAGTAGGGCATAATAATTGGTCAGGAAGAATATTCACTCTGGTTTAAAATGTTACCACTGCCTGTACCATTGGCTTCGACACCATCATACCAGCTTGCCGACGTGTACAAATAAACAGCTCTATTATTAGAGAACGAAGCAATAGAAATCGTTCTCGATTCCCAAAGGGGGGAATACATCAGTTCAACATAATGAAAAGGAGAGGTTCAAAGAAGGATTTCAGACGTATTCTACCTAATAAATGGATCAGGCAGGAAAATTCCGAATGTTAGCATTACATGAAATCTACCTCTATCTAAGAACAAGGGCCTAGAGGTGTACGATCATGCTCCTGGATACATATTTCCTCATCCTAGTTGTGAAGAATCGCAGAAAAGTCCCTTGTTTTCTGCTAGTAAAGACGCACTTCCAATATGCTGTTTGCCCTTTCGGTCTAAAGTCCACTCCTCTGACCTTCTCCAAATGCATGGTAGTGGTATGTGTATCCATATCTGTACAATTGGATACTCAAAGCCAGCAACACAATCATGCTGAAAGAAGATCAACAAGCCACAATGTATCTGCTTCATCGATATCCAGTAAACTCTTAACTATTCGCGGGAGACTTTAGATGCAAGCGAAGGAAAAGTGTTTTCTTCGGCAGACAGAGTATTTTCCATCTTGGAAAAGTGTCATCTTCTCAGGAAGACCCCAAATCCAATAGCCCTTCAGATATTATCCCTCGTGGCCTCAAAGGTGTCATGCATTGCTGTTGTGCCACATGCAAGACTTCATATGAGACCTCTATAGCAATGTTTGGAGGATCAGTAGAACCAGAAGGAGAACAGCTGGGGTGACAAGCTCAGTTTGTCATAATCAGCAAGCCAGTCTCTAGCCTAATAGTGTAAAAAGAGTAATTTGTCACAATGAGTTCCATTTCAGGAAGATGTGCCTACCCAGATAAGTGCACCACATGCCTTATTACTGGGACAGAGGGCTTACCTAAGACATCTCGCTGCTGAGGACCTAAGGGCTCCAAAAGGAAACCTCATATTACTTCAACTTCTTGGAGCTGAGGGCAGTCCGCTGAGCTCTCAAGGTATTTTGGCTGTCTGACACAGATTGGGTTTAGGGCAGATGAACAATACTGCCATGATGCACTACTTAAATAAACAAAGTGATAGCAAATCAAGACCTCTGTCACTAGAAGCTCAGAAAATCTGTTTGTGATTACTAGCTAGGATTTTTTTCATAAAGACAGTGGGGCATATTTACAAGGCCATTGCTCCACTGGAATTACACTTTTTACAACACTCTGGTGCAGCAATGCCCTGCTCCATATTTACAATGCGGCGCTAAGCCATTTCACGTGGGTTAACACTGCTTTGTAAATATGGTACCCTTTCACGCAGTTTTCTGCATCAAAGGGGCATGTAATGGGTGTTGCTGTGGGCGTTCCACCACAACACCCATTGCTTTTTGACTCTGCCCCAGATTTACAAGGATCTGTAAATCTGAGGGAGCACCAAAAACTAACACCAATGAAAAGCAGGTGTAAGAGTGGCGCAACGAGGAGAAATACTTTTATTTCTCCTCGTTTTTTGCTCTTTCTATGTGTGCTGCAGAGAAGGAGAAAATCGGCTTTATGGGTATACCTTCCTGCACATAAACAATGATCCCTGCAATGAAGGCACCATTGCATCAGGGCACAAGGGTGTCTGTGTTGGCATTAGGCAGCTTTTTTAGCACCAGCGCAAGGGAAAACACTGAGGTGCATCGTATTCTTTTGAATACGGCGCATCCCTGCGCATTTGAAATGACGCGGTGTTGCTAAATTGCTTGCAGCGCCGTGCTGACTCATTTCTTTGTAAATATGCCCCAGTGTCTTTTGGGACTACAAAACCAAAGGGCAGGTTTTCTAAGCAGAAAATCACAAATGGGGCATAGACTACCTAGGATTGCAATACATCTTCTCGGCCTGGGGACTTCCAGACACAGATCTATTTGCCACAGCTCTAAATACAAAATACTGAAGCTTTGCCTCCAAGAGATGGGAATCATCATCTCTGAGCAATGTCTTTTAGATTAACTGGCCTGAAACATTGCTATACGCATTTCCTCCCATCACTCTAATACCAGCAGTGATTCTGAAATTAAGGAGGTTAAAAACTACGCTGATTATAACTGCTCTTGCGTGGCACAGACAAATAGTGGTTTATGGATCGTCTGAAAACAGGAGATTGCTGTGCAAACAGATACTCCTGACAACATGAGAAGGTCGAATATGTCACCTAAACCTGATATCATTGAATTTGGCAGCATGGCTCCTGAGGTTAGACAATGCGGACACAAAATTGCCTCACGATTGCATTTTATCCTAAGGGAAGCAAAAAGACCTTCAATAAGGAAACCATATTCTTTCCATTATATACAGTTTGTTAAGGCTATGAACATATTAATAGCCAAGAACAAATAATGTTGCTATAGCTTCTAGATTTGACCAATGCTAAATTTCAGTTTGCATCTGTCAAAACAAATGCAGTGGCAACAGCAGTATTAAAGACGAGTCCCACACAAGTTTCTTTTTTCAAACTTTCTACATTGGAAGACTTTCTTGAGGGCTTAAAAATATTTTAACCTCCATCAACACCACCTCCATGGGACTTAAATTACATTCTTTATAAATAAATGGACCCTACATTTGAACCCATTCACAAGACCTCATTGCAGCATCTATCTTGGAAGACAGCCTTCTTCGTTGCTATTACTGCAGCTCGTAGGGGCAGTGAATTGCAGGCTTCCTCCGCTGTTGACCCCTAAACAGTTTTCCAATTCAACAGTGTAGTTATGAGAACACATCCTTCATTCCTTTCCAAGATAATTTCAGAGTTTCATATTAATCAAACTATAACACTTCTTACCTCCCGCAGTAATCCATTACACCAGCTGAATGCCTGCTACAGCATTTCAGTATCAAGAAGATTTTATAGCTGTATTTATTCAAGGCTCAACTAATAAGAAAGCCTAACCAATTATCCCTCAATTATATTTGACTACATTGAAGAAATCCATTTCCAGGTGTTGTGTATATGTCTGTATTACAAATTGGCAAATTAATCCCTTCCTGTTAAATCTAAAGCACAGTCCACCAGCAATAAAACAGTCACTACAGCATAGAATAAAATCATCCAATTTTCTGGGATTTGTAAGGTGGTCACATAGAGATCAGTCTACATGTTCCTGAACAGTGGCTTAGCTAGGAGGGATGGGGGGCGGTCCACCCCGGGCTGCACGAGTTTTGGGGGCGGCGGCCTCCCCACCTGCCGTCTCGGGTCGGCAACAGCAAGAACCCCCCCCCCGCTCCTCAATGCATTTGCCGAAGGGTGGCAAACGGAGAATACTCGCCAGCACCCCCTCCTTCACAGTGGACACCGCGGGGCGGCAAGCGCAGGGACCGCCATGAGCGGCCAGAAGGCTAGCTACGCACTGTTCCTGAAACACTATTGCCTTCATTCCAATCTGATGGTTGACTCTATCGTAGGCCAAACTACCCTCAAAAATCTTTTTGCTTAGACCCACTATGTATTTACTGCAGAGGATCTGGCATTTATCCTTTAATAGCTGAGAGCCTCTCTTAGTGGTATCTGCTTGTTATTATGTTCTAACGTTTATGACTACCAATGAAGATCCTATAATGCCGAAGAAATGGTTACTTGGAGTCCTGCTTCTGCATTGAAGTCATAAATAACCTTCTCACCTCCCCGGCTTTTTCTCAGCCGTTGGGATGAATGTTTATACACAATATCAAATTGAACTTAGCTCTTCGTACCTGTTAAAAATAACTAGCTCTGAGAGCCAACTGCCAGTGCAGTGTTTTCTGGGAGTGGAAGCATTCAGGCTTAAAGTCACAGTGGACCTTTGTTTGTACTATGTAAATGTAATGCCTATCAGACCTCCTCCTACCCTCCTTTAATTCACCTTTAGCATCAGTCTAAGATCACAAGTAGTTTTGTAATGGTATCTTATTAATAAAGGAGTGTAAATTCGAAAACTCAGCCTCAATAGTCTTTTGAGAGGGTGCCTTTTTAAATTGTTAAATTCACACTCTCTTCTGAAATATTTGTGGAAAAATTGTTCTAGGTCCCCACCACTCAGCGGGGAATTATTCTAACATTTATGATTTCAATGAAGTTCACTATGATGTAGAACTGGGACTCAAAGTAAATAATCATTTCGTCCTTATTTGTAACAATCTGTGGTGTAGTGTTAATTATTATCCATGTTTACTATGAGGCCCCATTTCTATTACTGAACACAAATGTATCTTGAAACAGCTGTGTCACTGAGCACGTGTGTACTACTCTGGGTCAGTGATGCCTGTTTGAACACCATGGTCACAAACTCAAATCCTGGTGAGTGAACTCTGTCTTTCATGCTATTGAGGTCGAAACAATAATTACCCTTGGCTTGGGAAAGCCTAATCATATTATTTGTCAATAGGACCAAGAAACCCATGTGCATGGACCTGAGTCTGGTATTTTATTTAGCTTTACTCTACAAGCATGTGCCATGCAGTTAGTTCACAGTATGGTACAGTTTGGACATCTGTGTTGTGTGTTGTCTACACAGTTACAGTTTATGAACAGTTTGATGTCATGCCTAAAAAGGCCATACAAACAGTTCATATACACACATAACTTAAATCATATTTAAAAACGAAAATTTTCACGACTGAAAGAAATTTTTGGGTACTAATATACAAATATACTTTTACCCGCCCACATACAAGCATTTAAAATCAACATTTTAACCCTGACCCTTTTATGTCTAAAAACCTTAAAATCTCTCAGTTTTCATAATAAGACGACAGATCTTAACCCCCCTAGCACAGGAACATTTTTTCCATATTATTTCCATATCAATCATGTCTTTGTTAAGCTCGACTACTCACCCGTAGGGGTCTCAAGGCGCTGGGGAGGAGGGAAGGTGCAGGTTCCAGTCCATCAAGGAGGAGGTCTATTGAAGAGCCAAGTTTTGAGGTTTCTCGTGAAGATGGGGAGTGATGTTGTCTGTCTGAGGTGGAGCGGTAGGGTGTTCCAGGCTCTGGCCGCGAGGAAGGAGAAGGAGCGGCCTCCCGATCTGGTCTTTCTGGCGCGGGGGACCACGGCATAGGAGAGCTGGGCTGATCGTAGGGTCCTTTGGGGTGCATGGAATTCGAGTCGGCTGTTCTGGTATGCTGGTCCGGTGTTGTGGAGGGCTTTGTGTTCGTGGGTGAGAATCTTGAAGGTGATTCTAGCCTCGATGGGGAGCCAGTGGAGTGTGCGCAGGTGCTGGGAGATATGGCAGTGTCTTGGCAGGTTGAGGACCAGTCTTGCGGCGGCGTTCTGGATGTTTTGTAGCTTGCGGGTGAGGTTTTTGTTTATTCCGGCGTAGAGTACGTTGCCGTAGTCAAGTCTGCTGGTGACGAGGGCGTGAGTGACGGCCTTTCTGTGCTCGAGGGGGGTCCATTTGAAGGTCTTACGTAGGAGGCGGAGGGTGTGGAAGCAGGAGGATGCGACGGAGTTGATCTGGCGGTCCATTTTGAGCTCGGAGTCCAGGATGATTCCAAGGTTGCGTGCGTGGTCCGTGGGGGTGGGTGGGCTTTTGAGGGCGGGGGCCACCAGGTGTCATTCCGGGCGTCGGGGTGTGGGCCATGATGAGTACTTCTGTTTTGTCTGTGTTGAGTTGTAGGCAGCTGCTTTTCATCCATTTGGCGACAGCTTCCATGCCTTCTTGAAAGTTGTGTTTGGCTGCGTTGGGTTTGTTGGATAGGGAGAGGATGAGTTGGGTGTCGTCTGCGTATGAAACAATGTTGAGTCCGTGGGTTCTGACGATGGGGGCGAGCGGAGCCATGTAGACGTTGAAGAGCGTGGGGCTGAGGGAGGATCCCTGGGGGACTCCGCAGGTGGTTGGTGTAGGGTCCGAGAGGAAAGGAGGGAGTCTGACCCGCTGCGTTCTGCCGGAGAGGAAAGAGTGGATCCAGTCGAGGGCCTTGTCCGTCCCTGCGTCGTGGAGTCTGCGTGTTAGGGTGCGGTGGGAGACTGTGTCGAAGGCCGCTGAGAGGTCGAGGAGGATGAGGGCTACTGTTTCTCCTCTGTCCAGGAGGGAGCTGATGTCGTCTGTTGCGGCAAGGAGGGCGGTTTCTGTGCTGTGGTTTTTTCTGAAGCCGGATTGAGAGGAGTCGAGGATGTTGTGCTCTTCGATGAAGGTGGTGAGTTGGGTGTTGATGGCTTTCTCGATGACTGTCGCTGGGAACGGGAGCAGGGAGATGGGTCTGTAGTTTTTGAGGTCGGTGGGGTCCGCCGAGGGCTTTTTCAGGAGGGGGTTGATATTGGCGTGTTTCCAGTCATCGGGGAAGGAGGCGTTCGCCAGGGAGCGGTTGATGGTGTGGCAAAGCATGGGTGCGATGGTGTCGGCGGCTCTGTTGAAGATGTGGTGGGGCAAGGGTCCGTGGGGGCCCCGGAGTGGATTGACTTCATCGTCTTCAGTGTGTCTTTGGTGGTGAGAGCTGTCCAGCTGTCAATCGTTGGCTTCAGGGTGTTTGAGGTGGCTGGTGAGGGTTCAGTGTGTTGGTTGTCTTCGTCGAAGTTGTCATAAATGTTCTTGATTTTGTGGTGGAAGAAGGTGCTGAGTTTGTTGCAGAGGTCTTGTGAGGGAGGAATGTCAGTAGACTCGCTGGTGGGTTGGGCGAACTCCTTGATGATGCTGAAGAGCTCTTTGCTGTTGTGCGCGTGTGTGGAGATTCTGTCTTCGATCGCTGTTTTTCTCGTATTTCTGATGAGTTGGTGGCGGCTCTGAAGTTGTTGTGGGCTTCTGTGGATTTGGAGTTCCTCCAGGCCTTTTCGAGGCGGCGGCATGTGCGTCTGGACTCTCGAGGTTCGGTGGTGAACCATCTGGCTTTCTTGGCGTGTGTGTTGTTGTTCTTCTTGAGGGGGCTATGGTGTTGGCGCTGTCAGGAGATCCATGTGTTCAGAGTTCGGGCTGCGGTGTTGGGGTCGTTGTCTTCCGCGGTGGTTGGGGTGGAGTTGCCGAGTGAGGAGGTGAGCTGGTCGTCGGTGATTTGGTCCAGTTTCTTCGTGGGAGCAGGTGCTGGTGTCTGTGGATGGTGGGTGTTCTGAAGGTGAAGTGGATGCATCGATGTCTGTCCACGGGAGTTCGGTGGTGTGGCTGAAGGTGATGGAGTTTCCTGTTGTGAAGAGGGGGTCGAGGGTGTGTCCTGCTGAGTGCGTGGGTTCGGTCACGATCTGGCGGAGTCCAATGTTGTGGAGGTTGTCCAGGAGAGATGTGGTGTTGGGGTCTAGTTGGTTGTCAAGGTGGAAGTTGAGGTCTCCCAGCAGGGTGTAGTTGGTGGACGCGATGGCTTGCGGGGAGATGATGTCCGTGATGGAGTTGGTGAATGGGGTTAACATTATCTCTGTGCAGAATACAATCCAGTTTGGTGCAAACTAATGCCATTATTTCATGAATGTGATTATTTTTATCTCTTGGGTGAGTAATCGAAAGCATTAAATAAAAGAATCACCAAGTACAAAGAACAATTTCCTATATTTAAAATACATTACATGGTAATATGAGAGAAATTATAATTCAACAGTCCTCTCTAAACCATATACCCTTAAATAAAACAGACCTTAAACATTTTTAGACTAAAAATAATCACTTATGAATGTATAGAAAGAGCTTGTTCTTTTGTACAAAATTAGATAGACAACAAAGTGCAAAGCGCATGTTCAATTACTATTAAGAAAAATTACCTTTCCTCGCACTACTTTGGGGATATAACTAAAACATAACAACTTCCGTACACCCATTCCATCTCACTAGTGCTGCAAACATTTTTTCTTAGTTAACTGATACTGAACAACGGCCAAAAATGTCCCTACTGCATAACACACGAGTATATTATCACATCTTAATATTAATTGAAGAAGACCCTTTGTATGTCGAATCTGGGTCAATCTAAAGGTCGGTAACCAGGGACGGATTGGCACAGCGGGCAGTCGGGCATTGGCCGAAGGGCCGGTGTCTCAGTGCCCTCTGTGGGCCGGGTTTTTTTTCTTTCTCATCCCACAGAGGGCATTGGACAGGGACAGTAAGGAGGTTCGCTGGGGGGCCGTGTCATATGGCCCTTGGGCGAGGATCAGCGGTGGCCTCTCCTTGACCCCTGCCTTACCAATCAATCGCCCTGAAGGGGGCTGGTGATTGTGCGTGAAAATCCGCCTCACTGGGGGCCAGGTGTTGCTCAGGCCATTGAGCCATTCTCACCTCGGCCCCCTGTAGCCCACACAGCCCAGAAACAGTGTTCTATTTGACACATTGGTGGCGCCTGGTACGACAATGTTTCTTTGCGCCCCCCCATGACCTCCTTTTGCACAGATTCTCTCACTAATAGGCATTGATTGTTACGAGTGCTTAGTGTGGAAAAACACAAACTCAGGGTTTCAAATGTAACACAGTGATTGGGGTTATATATGCTAATAAGAGTGTATCGCTACCTAAAGAAACAGTTTTTAGCAACCTTAGAATGAGGAAAGATTGAGAAAAAAATACTTTCTAAACTCATGCCTGACAGTTTGCTTGCAGCTCTTTGATTCCGGTTCATAACTCACTGTGTTATTTTCGAAGGATTGCAAATTGTGAACTGCAAGCCCCAAAAAACATCTGTTCAAAACCCACTGGCCTATCTACAAATAAATACAAATCTGTGACAGGCATGTTCCAAGTTGCGCTTTGCAGAAGGCACACTGAACCTCTATGTTATGATTAATGAAAAGTACATTAATCCTATCTTGCCATTATTAATATGCTCTGAAAACTGCTGGGCGCACACAAATCTTTGCAGCATGTGCCTTAACACTGCAAGATATCTTAAAATGCAGCATCTTTGTGACCCACTTAATTAAAGTCATCAAATATATTGCATAAGAAAGTGTTCTTCCTCAACTTCCATCCTTCTAATGTTAATAAAACGAAGTTTGCTGGTTAATAAGTTGCCCTATTTCAAAATCAATGACACACAGCTTTTGAGTTTCTTTATAAACCTGTTTATTATTGTGTTAACCATGCCACAGAGGTTGGTCCGGGTTACTTGTACCGGGGCATGCGTGGTCTCGATGCAAGTTGTTCCTGATGCAAGATTCAGTGGTGTTACAACGCTCCTCTGTTATCTAGTCCAGAGGTATGAGTTGTAGTTTAGGGAGGGGCCGGAATGACGGTAAATGGGACTTATTTTTTACATGAAAGAAGCTCCGGCTCAAAAGCTGAAAAGGATCCGGACAAAATATACTTGCATCAAGGAATCTGTTTGAAAATGTTGAGAAATCGCCTTTAAAGTCTGTTTTTTTTCTTCCAAACAGCAACTGATAAAGTTGCAAGCTTGCATGCAGTTATTCCACCCTGCTCTGTGGGCACTACCTTTGTGCTGCACCTGAATGATACACCAGCTTCATAGCCCTCTGACTTGAATCTAAATTGTCTTTTGGAAGTTTAGCAGTCATTGTTTACCAATAGAAGTGCATTCCTTTTGTCAAGCTATGAAGACTTAAAGCTTAGAAAGCCCGGTGCAATGTGCACCGTCAGAGCCTGAGCAGCATTGTTTGTCTTTTATTGCAGCAGCTAACCTCAGGCCCCTTTTAGTGCTTGCCCAACACGCTGTGTGCTCGGGGGCTCCCGCCCCAGGGGTGGCATCAGTAGCTGAGCGGGAAATGGGTGTCGAAGCTAGGTGGGGGTGGGGGGGGTCATTCAGGCCACACCCGCCCCCACACACCGGGCGACAGACAGGGACAGAGGCACTTGATAACAAGAAAAGGGGTGATCACGACAGCGTAGTTCCTGGTTCCTCCATCAAACTGCTGACACACAGAGGGCGGAAGTAAAGCAGTACTCAAAGTCACATCCAGTGCTCCTGCACCCAGAAATGCACGGTGTTGCTAGCAGATCCCTTCCTCTGTAGCAAGAAGGAACAGGTAGGAACCATTTTTATGGATTTATTTTACCATTTTTTTGCACAATTAAACTGATTCATTTGTGTGCCAGTCAACCTTTTAGCTCTATTTTAAAGGCCTCATCCAAAATGCAGACCAGGGACTTATTTCTCCATATGACAGGAATATTAATTAGTTACTTTTGGTTAGTTTTTGGCTGTAGTCTGACTGGACTCTGTTTTAGATCCTAGGCCAGAATATGGCAACATGTGTATGTGTTAATTTCAGGATATGTTTAAGACTGTGGAATGTGCTTCCTCAAAAGAGAACTGTTTGAGCCTCATTCTAAGCTAGGCCATGCTCGAGGCCTAAGCAAAATTTACAAACGTGACACTTCTTTCTCTGTGCAGCAGGATTGCCTTTTCTAGCATGTTGAGGTTATATATCCTTTTGCTGATCTTCTATGTTTTTCATGGTTATTGCTATCCTTAGATGAGCGTTTCTGCAAGATAATTGCCTCAGGTCTGTTTAAGGGCTTAGGCCCTGTTATGCCCAAACACGTGGCTTTAATCTGCCTGCAAGAGGAGGGCCATTTGGTATTGCACAACTTTTTCTGGTTGGTTGTGTTTTGTTATCATGCATGTGGCCCACAGAACGTGCTTCAGATTTGGTGCTACAGCATGCTTCTTACACATGGAACTGCATGTGAAGAATTGTGAGGGACTGTTACACAGATGGAATAATTAAACCAATATCACTAGTTGTCTGTAGGTCATTTGGACCATGATTCTGAGAACAGAGGGTCTTTATTGCTTCTTCTGAGTTCTGTGTGGCATTGGATATATATTCTCTTGGAAAAGTGAAGAAGGTTCACTTTGCAGGTTTGCATGTGTTTTACTATGACCATAAAGTATTACCTATATCTCTTATACTCATTATCTACCTACCTCTTCCTCTTTCTATAGCTATGTACCTTTTCTTCTGGCTACCCGATCATCCCGTCTTTACCTTATGTCTCTCCCCATCACACCTCTCACCACCTGATTTCTAGTTCTACTCCACCTCTCTCATTATACTGTCTCTTAATCTCTCTGTTCTCCTCCTCTTTTCCCCCAGCCCCCAGTTGGTACTACCCAGCAGAACTGAGGATCACTGTCTAACTAGGGTAGTGCACACAAAGAAAGAGGGGATGGGGGACAAGGCGGCAAAAGGCACGTTCAGGGAAAAATGCAAAATTTGTGAGGGAGCTAGATTTCATTTCTTTTGAGTGTTTTGCAAAATGTTTTTATGGTTGGTATGCAAAATGTATTTCTTTACTGTTTGTCATTAGAGGTTCTATTCCCCAAAGGCAGAAGTTCAGAGCTGCTCTTCCTCTTACTCTTGTTATTACATGTTCTATTCCCAGAAATTCCAGTCTTACCCTTTCCCCTTGACTTTGTACTAGATTTCTGATTTATGTGATGATCAGAGTCAAGGACATAGCTGGTTGGGAAAGAGTATCTAACTACATTGTGCAGGGTGTTAAGACTGCAAGTAAGTATTCAGATTTCAGAACTGCAGTGCTCCTAGTCTTTAACAATGTTACTGGCTCTAAAAGCTTTAAAATGCTTCATTTACCAAACATTTCTCTACAAATGAGACCTCTAAAAGTAACCAAATGGTGCTTCATGAAAGTGCACGCCCCGCGAATGTGGGCCACTTTTTTTGGCAGTGCCCGGGCCAAATTGTGATCCCAATCCGACCCTGTCGGTAACAACAACATTCTTCTACTAACTACAAAAGATGCTTGTGTGCATATACCACTCTTACTGTTTCTGCAGAGTTGCAATACTGTACAAGCATTTTTGTACTGTAGAAATATACTTCTATTACTGTACACTTGTGCTTCACACACAATTGTTACTGTACAAGCATGTTAATTTCCTTGGAGGTACACATGTAAGTGCATAAAAAATACTTTTATTGCATGATATTGTTGATATGTAGACGCTTATGCCATTGTACATTGAAGAGTTTTATTGGGCTTACAATTATCTTACCATACAAGCTTTTACACTGACATAAAGTTCAAATGAAGACACTTTGAGATCAAGACTCATAGCATATCTGTTTAACGTGCATCAGATTCTGCTGTCTGTGACGGGTTCTTTTTCATCACAATCATTGGTGTTTTCCTCGAAACAGATTTTGATGATAGTGGTTTCATTGACAAAGAGGACATTCATTCTCTGATCCAGCGTTTGACAAACAGGGATGACACACCTGTGGAAATATTGGACTATGTGGTTCAACAGGTATGCACTACAAGTTCTTCATAGTCACCTTTCTATGACACTGCCAAGTGATGTATATGTATGATAACTGTATCATTATAATACTTTGCTTTTCAGAGAGTTCTTCATTGGTTAAGTCTGCGGTTTCTAAGTGCTATACTACACCAACTTTTACTGTTAGTCATTTTAATATTCAACTTACTGATCCTCTGATGTTGGGGTACTTAATTGGCTTTGCAGTAGTTAAATTATATAACATGCAGATCGCCGTGGATGTTAGCAGGGAGTGTTAAACTCCGAGAACTAATTTGCCAGCACATTAGTGTTGAAAACAATCTTTGATACTTGTCTCAGTAATATCAATGTTCTAAGTGAACAGCCTGATTACTCATTCCATTTAGAAGTTTTTTGTACAAGTTAATTAATAACATATACAGTACATACTTAAAATAATACAATAAATAATAAAGTAACAACAGAACAAAAAAGAGATATAAAAACAAAGTGTCACCCTATTTGCCAACCTCTTGGTTTCCCTACCCCATATTGAGGTTTCTTCTGGTGAAGCATCTGACAGCTCTGATAGCAGAAACGCTAGCCCGATCAGCCTGTCTGCCATCTGACTGCCGGACAACAATGACCGTCGCTTCGCCCTGTTTAGGGTGGGTGACTGTCACTGATATTTCCTTCCCATGACTGCAATATGAGGCATGGTGGTTCCTAGAAGTAAATATGTGGTGGTGGGAAAAATACTCCTATTATGCAAGGGTTATTTGTTTTTTCAGATGGTTTGTTTTAAGAAAAACAGAAAAGAATGCTGAGCATGGCCAAATAAACATGGTGCTCGCTCAGGTACTATTGTCGTATGTTGAGAGATCCTCCCTAGGAACGTAGTGATCTCAGACTATAGTGGCCTTGAGGGCCCCACACCAGGGACTAAATGACACTATTTGTTTCATTTGACCCCAGCAAACTCTAGGAGCGCAAGGCAGGAGGCTGTAGCCAAAGAAGGCACCAAGGGGTCCTTATCAGCCGTCCTGCAGAAGCCTCAAAGTCCACAGGAAAAAAGATCTGAGTGGGCCAACCTGGCAGTTCTTAGCTTGTGCCTTTCTCTGGAAGCTTTGGTGTCTTGTCCTTGGTCTCCTTAGGCCAAGTAAAATACAAAATCCCACATTTTGAAGATGAATGAATGAATACTTTATTGTGTCAGCCTATGAAGGACAGGTCATACAATATTACATAAAATGCACAATTTAACATTCAATGGCATACTCCACTAAGTTAGAAGATAAAATTATTACCAATAAACTACAAATAAACTACACTGTTGATAAGAACGCTCAAGGAGATAAACAGCCATTTGTAAAGTGCTAGAGCTTAGTCATCAGCCAGCTCAAGGTGTTAGCACTCATAATAGATGTATTGGTTGCAGTTGGCAAAAATAACATCTAATTAAAAGGCCGCAGAGACATATCACAGATCATCCAAAACAAGTTAAGATCACACAAGGAAATAGACAGCCAATAATAAAGTGCTAGTGCTTAGTAATTGGCAGGCTCGAAAGTGCTTAATGCTCATAGTAGATGCATTGGTTGTGGCTGGCCAAAATGACATCAAATTGAAAGGCCTAAGAAATCATCCAAAATGAGTTAGATCACAAATAAAGTGCTGCTTGACAGGACCCCATGGCTTGCCGTAAGCATTTTGAAGATGCTGGAAAAGTCACTTCTGGTCCCTCCCACAACTCCCTGGCTTCCGGTGAATGGTCCTAGAGCCTAGGTCTATTTCCAGTCAAGACTCCCACTTAGTCCAGTGCAGTCCACTCCCAGCTGGGTAGCTAGTTCTCCCAAACAGAATGGAACACTTCTGCAGTCTTTTTGTGTCCCTGAGGCAGTACAAGGAGGCCAGCCAACTATAGGGCACTTCGAGTTCCTTGGTTCAAGTAGAGAGCAGGATAGATCTCAGGCACGCGTGGCAGGATTTTATCTCATAAACTATTCCTGACTCATTCCTTCCCACCATCAGTCCTCCCACATTTGCAGCAGTTCATGTCTTGCCTGTCTGCAAGAATGTATGACGCTACTACGCCATCCATTACCCCGCAGTAGGTTACAACGCGGATGTTACATCGTCCGCGTTGTTACCACGCATGGCTTTACATCGCAAGTCGTTCCTACGACTTGCGCTAGATGGCCCGCTGGACTTAGGAATAGTATAAATTACTATTCCTACTCCAGTTAAGCGCAACAGCAGGGAATGTGTTGGATTTAAAATCCAACACATTCCCTGGTGTTATGCACTATCTAGCGCAAGTCGTAGAAACGACTTGCGATGTAATGCCATGCATGTAACAACGCGGACGATGTAACGTCCGCGTTGTAACCTACCCGCGTGGTATTACCAGCGTTGTAAATGCTGTTTCCCGTCTGGAATCTATCTCAAAGTCTTTGCTCAAGAACTTTTCATGAAATTCAGAGGCCTTCTGTAGGGCATTGGAGGAGAAAAGGCCTATTCTCGCAGGTGATGTGGACACAGATGTTGGTCTCCTGGATTGGCTCTACTAAACGTGATTTAGCTCCCGAACTGCCACGGTAGTCTTGTCGAGTTAAGCCTTCCTTTCCGTGGTGCACAGACTTTCAAAGAGGTCAAGACTGAGTGTAAATACCTAGAAAGACAGTGGAGGGTGTCATGTAGCCCAAACGCTAAAGCCAGGTATAGAGTGCCTTTAAAAATGTATCAGAAAGAGTTCAAATGGCAAAAAATCCTATTTTGAGGACAGAATTTTAAATGTTGGTAATAAGTCGAGATAAGTTTTAAAAATAGTGGAATCCTTTATGTCCTCAGTGGCCTGTGTAGGACGCCAGGTACCCTCTGCGGAATGGTGTGAACAACTTGCTCACTACTTCCAGGATAAGATTGCCAATATCCAAGCTAGTTTCCCCCCTCTTTGCCGGTGGTGGAAAGAAGTGGGGACAATCAGCAGCCTAGCCAAACTTATAATTTGACCCTCTCACTGGATAGGTTTGATCTTTGGAAGGATCACTATCAGCAATTTGCAATCTTAAATCGAGCTCTCCCTCGGACCCACGCCCCACAAGCCTTCTTGCTCTAAGAGCAGATGTTATTAACTTTTTGGCCAACAATTTCCTAAACGCCTCGCTCTCTTCAGCCACAGTAGCCAGGGCCTGAAAGCAGGCTAAAGTTGTGCAGAAACCCCAAACAGTTGTCACAGATCCATCTAATTATAGGCCTATCTTGTTACTTCCGGCCCTTTAAAAAGTTTTGGAAAAGCATGTCAATCAGCAGCTATCTCACTACCTGGAAAGTAATGATTTGCTGCATCCAAATCAATCAGGTTTCCACCCCAGCTGCAACATGACGACGGCGGTGGTTGAGGTGGTCGATTACAACAGGGGTTCTCTAGATGTCAGGGGCAGGGATGTGCTGATTATGCTGGATTTGTCAGCAGCATTCAACACAATACCCCACTCTACACTGTTGGCACATCTCCAGAATTTTGGGATCGAGGGAGGCGTGGAAATGGCTGGATTTTCTCCTGGAAGGTAGAGGTCAAGAGTTGTGGTGTCCACACTTTGCGTCGGGTCTTGTGATCTACAGGTGGGTGTGCCACAGGTTCCGTGTTGAGCCCCACGTTATTCAATATATACCTCAGTCCTCTATCCTGCTTGGCTGAGACTCTGGTGCAAAAATAGTTTCATATGCGGATGACACCCAGTTACTTTTCTCCTGAAGCAGGGATGAATTATTCCCTGGCGAAAAAATCAGAATTTGTTTGTCTGAAGTTTTTCGGTGGCTATCTCACCATCAGCTTAAGTGCAATGCAGGCAAAATGGAGCTACTTTTCTTTGGTACAAGATTGGAGGATCCGTGGCAGTCTTATGGCCGGAGAATGCTACCCCACCACTAAGCCACTCTAGGTCAGTTAAAAATCTTGGTATCAAGTTTGATGGTGGGCTCTCCTTTCTGGCACAGGTTAATGCAGTAGTAGGGACTTGCTTTGGTTTGCTACGAGTGCTCAGGAAGTTTCTCCATTGTCTGTCCCCCTCAGCTAGGAAACTGGTAGTTCAAGCTCTGATAACATCTAGACTTGACTATGGCAATGCACCGAACCTGGGCCTACCGGAGTACTTGATCAGTAAGTTGCAGGTGGTCCAAAATGCAGCAGCCAAAACACTTCTCAGCTTGGCTCTGAGAACTCAGGTTTCCCTATATCTTAGAGAGCTGCATTGGCTACCCATTAGGAAGAGGATTATCTTCAAGACCTTGCTATTGATCCACAGAGCTCTGCATCAGTCAGGCGTAGGGTACCTGAGGGTGAGAATTCATTTTTATGTCCCAAATCCCTCATATTCGAAGTTCCAGAATGGGTAGCAGGTTCCTCTCTTTGGAATAAACTCACTTTGGAATTAAGATGCATCTCATCCACCCCCAGTTCCGGAAGACGTTGAAAACATGGCTTTTTCTGAATGATTAATATGGTTTCTCTCTGGTCTCTCAGTTCTCCCCATTGATAGTGCAGAGTGCCAGGACATTCTTCGGAGTAGCAGTGCACTTTAGAAATGCCTTTTACATTACATTTGCTCAAGATGGAGTTTGGCTCTCTTGTTCAGAGCTTCTACTCCTACTGATTGCGAGGGTGCCATTGATGAAAGGCTTTCTTCAGTGCTTTCACATCAGGCCCTACTTGGCATAACTATATCAAAGTGTTACAGCAAACAAATGATGGACAGAATGCTGACAATGCAAACATCCTCCCCCAGTCAAAAGATCTGGGTTAAATCCATCGTTCTTTTGCCCACTACGCCACCCCAGTTTGGACCCAGCCATATGCAAATCAGTCTTGACCCTGTGCCCCATGGGAACTGTCCAGACCGAACTGCCAGGCCAGGTCCTCCCTGGACCGGAAACAAGCATCCTGGGACCGGTTTCAGGGTATGTCACCCTTCTTCAACCAGGCTAGCTTGAATCCAGTGGCACAGTGAGCAAGGGACCCACGTCTGGGCATACCCATCCCACTTAGGGCGAAAAGTGTTACAGCAAACAAATGATGGACGGAATGCTGACAATGCAAACATTCTCCCCCAGTCAAAAGATCTGTGATAAATCCATGGTTCTTTTGCCCACTACGCCACCCGTTTGGATCCAGCCATATGCAAATCAGTCTTGACCCTGTGCCCCATGGGAACTGTCCAGACCGAACTGCCAGGCCAGGTCCTCCCTGGACCGGAAACAAGCATCCTGGGACCGGTTTCAGGGTATGTCACCCTTCTTCAGCCAGGCTAGCTTGAATCCAGTGGCACAGTGAGCAAGGGACCATTATAACTATATCAAAGGCCAAGCCTCGACTTTTGCCCTTAAATTGGCTGTCTGTTCCTGTCTACTTGCAACTGGCACATTCAGAGACAAGAGATAAGTCCTCCAATCCTTTCTGTTGGTTGTGAAAAGCTGTCCTATTTTTCTAGTGGCATGGGAGCTTTTCATGCTATATTAATGATTATCACTGTCAGGGGGGAAGCCCAGCAGAACTGAATTAATTACTGCTTTGAAACTTAAGTTTAGGGGGTCAAGTAGTCTTTTAGAGTCATAATAACTCCTCAGTGCAACCCTTCCGACATTTTCCAAAATGCTCGGCTCTATAAGGATGTGTTTTAACCATCATATTGGTAATTTATTTTAATATTGTTTTTGTTTCAGGTTTTCCATTGATTCAAATTCATAAGCATGAGTAAAGCAGGTGGTAGCAGATGCTCTTTACCTCCTGACAGAGTGTTGCCAGCTACAAAATCTGAGGGCTCTTTCAACAAAGAAAAATGTGTCATATGGCAAATTAATCTGAAAGAAAAGCTAACATCAGCTGCGGTTGGACAGAAGAGAGTTTGAGATGCTGCAGAAATATGGCAAGACAAAGTTCACAAAAGATTGAAACTGATGGGTGAAGAAGATCAAATATTTTACCATTGTAACAACAAGTGCTACAAGTCGCAATGGAAAAAAGCCTGGAAAAAATACATAACAAATAGTAGAAACCAGTGAATCACAACAAGAATCCAAGTCTTCTGAGAAAGCACGACGACCAAACCCAATGCCCATCCACTTAGAAGAATGATGGCTATCCCTTGTCCACCTCCAACAACTGATCAGAAAGCAGATGGTCTTCAATGTGTTATCTGTGATTTAGCCAGAACAAGGGCCAAAGGGATTGATGAAAGAACAAAGTACAGAGTATGTGAGTCTCAAAGGCCAAACGTTTTTATCTGCAGCTAGTTTCTTCCAAGATGCAGTTTTCAGCCTGTAGCTGATCTAAACAGCGAGGTGAATGTATTTGCAGCGGATCTGTATGCTCACCCAAACCGCATGCATGCATACATTCGAAAATATGAATGTACAATAAGCTCCCGGCAGCAACATAACCCCCAGCCTTCAGTTAAGTTTGCACTCTTTAAAAAAGTAAATTAATTTTTAAAGCCACTCTTGAGTGCTGGCTACGGGTTCGCACTCAGTGAGATCATAGAAAAATGGTCAACATTGATGAAACTGTTTTGGTCCATAATGAAATTAAGATTTTGCGGGTGAGAATGTACAATGACAGAATTTTCTTTTTTCAATCTAACAAAAAGAATAAACCACTAATGGTGTTCTCAGCTGATTTGACTCCTGAAGTTCTTGCTGCCAAAATTAGATCACAGGATGCAGTAAAATCAGCAGGAATCATTTTAAGAAACGTTCTGAAAGATTTAGATTTTGGACTTAATGGCAGATTTTGTGATGCCCCAGAACTGAGCAAATCATGGGAGTCAACAAGAATGCCTGCTGTTGTCTTAACATTTTTTACACCAGTGTTTAATATCAGCAAAGCAAAACTGTTATAAACTAAAGTTCTTGAGTTCGTAGCAGAAGCCGACAACATTGATGATGGCTTTAAAGATATAAGCTACGAAGTGAAAGACAATCCCACGAACCGACAGGCTTATGCTGTGCAAATGTACTGTCTTTTCCAAATCATGTTTTATGAATTACATCACTACTAAAAGAAAACTCGACTACACATGATGACTGCCCACACAATCTAGGACAAGTGCAAAAGTAGAATTGAATTGAACTGAATTGGGTACTTATAAAGCGCAAACTATCACTCCGGAAGGAGCATCCTGGCGCTAAGCGGAAGAGGATCAGGCTGGGCCGAGAGCGGTGAATACCTATATGAGAGATCGGCAAAATTCATCCGGGGCTCCAAAGATCCAGGTCTTCAGTGCCTTCCTGAACTGAGTTTCTGTTTTCAAGAGCCTCAGGTGAGCTGGCATGAGATTCCATGCTTTAGCTCCTAGAGAGGCTACCGATTTCCCTCCCTTGGATTTATATCTGAAGCAGGGGGGCTTGAGGAGGTTTGCTGAAGAAGATCTGAGGGTCCTGGCTGTAGTGTATGGGGTGAATCTAGCTGAAAGATACACTGGACCAATTTTTAATACTGCTCTGAAAGTAATTAAGAGAATTTTGAATAAAATTCTATTATGTAAAGGCAGCCAATGAAGAGTTTGTAGCGTCGCCGATGACCTACGAGGAAGTTTCAAAACTAGGCGGCTGCCGCGTGTTGGACCATCTGTAGTCTCTTAAGTGTGGATTTATTGACCCGTGCCAAAAGACTATTACAATAGTCTAGGCGTGAGAGGATCAGCGCCACTGCCACTCTCTTCCTAGTGGAAAGGGGAATGAAATCAAAAACATTTTTTAAGGTTTTGATTAGACTGAAGCAGGTCCCTGCCACCGTCAAGGCATGTGGTCGGAAGGAAAGTGAAGTGTCAAACTGCACTCCCAGATTTTTGCTACTTCAACAGTAGAAGGGGGGCTGTAGCATCTTCCGGCCACCAGACACTTGGTTGAAACGGGTTGTCTTTCCCTATCAGGAGGATCTCAGTTTTGTCAGTATTACACCTGAGATGGTTGTCCTTCATCCATTGGATGACCTCCGATAAGCAGAGCTTGAAATTTGATTCTGCAATGGTTGAATCTTTGTCCAGGGATAAAATCAACTGAGTGTCATCGGCATAGGACGTTACTTCAATCTCGAATGATGAGATCAGCAAAATGAGGGGGGCCATATATATGTTAAACAGTAACGGACTAAGAGAGGAGCCCTGTGGGACTCCTGCAGTAATAGTTCGTTCGGCAGAGAGAAAAGTGCCAATAGAGACGGCTTGCCTACGATTGGTCAAGAAGGACTTAATCCAGGTCAAAACAGTGTTAGAGATGCAGCTGGATTCTAACCTTGCCAGGAGAATACCATGTGAAATGGTATCAAATGCGGCAGACGGATCTAGCAGGATTAGCACTGCCCTCGTGCCATTGTCTGCTATGGATTTTAACGTATCCATAATTTCTAATAGGGCGGATTCTGTAGAGTGCTTAGGGCGAAAGCCTGACTGTCTCGGATGAAGGATCCTAGCTGATTCAAGGAATTTTGAGAGCTCTTTATTGACTAGTCTTTCCGTAATTTTGCCCAGAATTGGTAAAAGTGATATTGGGCGAAGATTTGAGAGGTTAGACATGTCTGCATTTTGCTTTTTCTTCAGTGGTTTCACTATAGCAAGCTCCCATTCATTTGGGACAGTACCAGTGAGTAACGAGGAATTAACTATATGGTTGATCACTGGATTGACAATGTTTATAATTTGACGAAGGATCAAGGGGGACAAGCATCTAATCACGAGAGAGCTAATCACTTCAATGAATAGGGTTGGTGTATCAACAAGTAATAATGACATAGTACGTAGCAGGAACTTGTTAGCATCTCATGCTGTAAAATCTTGTAAATCCAACTGCCACCACCTCCAAGTCAGAATTCAGAATCAGAACAAGCTTTATTCGATTTTTTGCATGAAAAATCACAAAAGCAAACAAAAAATTAAAAACACAGCATCTCACATATATTTTTTTTAAATGCAAATCATGTCAAAATGACAATTATTCCAATATCTCAAAGGTTTAAATTCATCACAGAGTTTGAAATATAAATGCCCAAGTGAGTTTTAGATTGAAATAGTTTTCCTAACTTTCACAATGCTTTTTAAAAAGGAGGCAATTGCATTTGTAAAACATTCATTTTCTAAAAGTTGCAGAAATAAAAACGCTGGTCTACATTGTGTCCATCCCCCTAGTCTTAAAATTGGTAAGATCCACCTCCTTCTTTGCATTTTATAACATTTACAGAATAAAACCACATGGATTGACGATTGCTGGGACTGATTATCACATGGGCAACTGTATAGCTTAATCGACCAGTTGTTTGTTTCGGGGAAGCTTATCAGGCGAAGGAAAATCCCGAATCTGAAACGAGTCCGTACAAATCTGTCATACCCACTTAAAGTGTACTGTATATACAGCTGTTTGATATGAGTGGTTAAAGTCAATTGGTGTGCTTGTACTGACGGTTTACCTGCTTCAAGAATTAATCTATTTGCCTTCATGTGTGTCATACAAATTCTTTTGAACTCTTTCCTGGAGACAGAGTTTATGGAACCTGGAAAATTATAATAGTCTGGGTGACCGAGATCATACATGAAGTTTTTTATATATTTTAACCAGGGGATCTCTGTGGCCTGATCCAACTTCATGCTATCGCTAATGATATCACGGTTGAGACCAGTTCTAGGGGAGGTCCAGATCCTATGCCACAGGAGAGCAGGTTGGGCTTTAATGATGTCGGAGACATACGAAACACCCAGTTCAGTATGGCAGTTATAAGAGGAGGTGCTCCCGGGTACCGCCAAAAGAAATTTTAGAAAGGCGTTTTCGACCTGCTGAATAGATTGGGTATCTTGAAATCCCCACACACCAGCCCCATAAATAGCTGTGCTGACACATTTTGCTTGGTAAATTTGCAGGAGCAGAGCTGGTGACCTTCTGCCCAATTTCTTTGCAAAGTTGGCCAGTGCTGCCGTGGATTTCATGAAAAGTAAGCTCCTGCATTTGACTGCCTGATACCAACTCCCCTTGTAATGAAATAAAATGCCTAAGTATGGGAATGTCTTAGTTACTTCCACCTTACTGTCCCCAATGAACATAATCCTACATTTAGAACTGCCCTTCCCGCACTTCATTATATAAGTTTTTGAAGCGTTAAGTTTCAAACCCAGATTATCCATGTACTCAGTGTATGTAAGAAGTGCCTTTTGAAGACCCAGTTGTGTATGGGCCATCAGCACTGCATCGTCCGCGTACAAAAGGGTGGCTATAGGGCGATTGTTTATTTGTGGCCTATCCTGGGTCTTCTCCACCATTGCTTGTTCCAGTCCATTTGTATATAAAGTGAATAAAAACGGTGCCAGGACGCAGCCCTGTCTAACCCCCCTTTCCACGCTGAACGGTGCAGTGCATTCCCCCCTGGTTCCATAACGGACCCTAGCTGTCGCACCGCTATACAACTGCCTCAAAAACTGGATCAGTGGAGGGTCCACCACCATATCTGTTAAAAAGACCCAGAGTTTGGCGTGTATTACACAGTTGAATGCGGCTGAGAGGTCAACGAATGCTAGAAAAAGTCTACCTTTTTTGGCCTGCGTGTATTTCCCTAACAAAATGTTAAGATTAAGGCCTTGCTCCATGGTGCCTAACCCCTGACTGAAACCAAATTGTACGTCTGACAAAATATTTTTGTCTTCTCCCCAGTCTTGGAGCCGGTTTAGGACGATCCGCCCTGCTACCTTTACCAGGGAATCCAATAAGGAGATTGGGCGGTAGCAGGCTGGATTCTGCCGGTCGCCCTTCTTGAATATAGGGACTATTATTGACTCAGACCAGGTCTTAATAAAGCCGGTCGAGCAACAAGCATGCAGTACTTGTGTTAGTACGGGGCCCCAAAGGGTCAAATTTGATTAAAAAAGTCTATTGGCACACCATCTGGGCCAGGAGCCTTGCCGCCCTTACTCGCGTTGATTGCACTAATAACTTTGTTAATAGTAAAATAGAGATCAATGGGAGATTTTCTATGAGCGATAGTTCCCAATTGACTACGATGGGGATTCGTGCTAACATCTCCCGGATATTGATTATAAACTTTTGAAAAGAAGTCCACCCATTGCCTTTCGTCTATGGCAACCTTTATCGTTGGTTTATTACGCTCTGTAAAGAAAGAGGCATTGACTGCGTGCCAAAACGCTGCACTATCTTTATTCAGCGAGGCTTCATAAAGTGTAGGAACAAACAAAATGTGGAGCGTGTTACGCGCCACCTCCAGTCGCACTGCGGATTGCGCATATCCAGCGCCTGCTTATAATTTAACCAATGTCATCAAAAATAATCCATGTACTCCATATTTTAAATCCATTGTTTTCTCTCAACTCCTGTTCAATCCACACGCAGGAATATTATGCCATTTCCATAGCTTCCCATGTTTAAGTGTGCCCATCCGGACCTCTAAGCAAAAACACGAACTGATGCATAATTCGTCCAAGGCAGTGTTTATTAAAAACCCGATGCATTTCAGGCTACCAGAGCCCTTCCTCAGGGGTCACTATAAATGAACAATAAAACATTTATCATAGACATTGGCAATCATTATAATACAGCAATACATAATCAGTTAATCATTATTGTACATATTCACTAAATGAATCCTGGTTATGTAATACTAAGTTAACCTAAATCCCACATCATTATTACAACCGTCCATTATTCTCTATTAGTCAGCCTCTGTAAAAGCAGTTCTTATTGTATACTGCCATTTAACTGACCCACCATTGTTTGCTACAAAGTGAACCGCTTACTTTCATCACCTTCACCCAATCTCAATCATTCACATTTATCATTCACCAACGTTAACAATTCCCCACTACCTCTCTTCATCACCTATTTTTGCTAATATCCCCTCACTCAAACATACTTTCCAAGTACCCATGTCACCCTCTTACAATTACTGCATTCATTCCGCTCTCATCACAACCGTCCCTCATCCATTTCCAAACGACCTACCTTCCACCCTGAAACCCACTGAGCTCACAACCCCTGTCATCATACGCACAAACCCTCACGCAATCACCCATTATCAACCTCTGCCGCATGTTGAACAAACACACTTACTTACAATCAATCACGCACCGCAAATCACTTCGCACATTTTCACATACCTGCCACAGCTTTTCAAACCAGTCGATCCTCAATTCATCCTCAAATTGCAACGCACACCCCCGTACTTCCGCTCAGTTTTTAAACTCTTCACCTCTTACGAGCCCCTCCTTCATTTACGTAACCGAATGACCAGCCACTCAACCTTTTCCCGCCAACAATCTGCTTGAAAATCAAAGAAAAACTCCATTTCCCATGATACAACAGGTTAAATGAAACAATCACTACTAGGAATAATCATTGTCGTATTGTCAATACATCATTAACTATACTGCGTTATGTAGATGTGAACCACTATTGATGCTTCATGCACGACAATTGCCAAATTCTAAATCTTTAAAAGTTCGTGTTCATATAACTAAAAACACTGGCTTGCTTGACGAATTCAGATGTTACACCGTGCTTGTGGATCATTTCGCTGAAGTTTGAAGTTCATCTTCTTTATTCATTTTCTACTACCGGGTGCTATCCCAAAAGGGCAATGTTCATTTATGTAACGTTATGGTAGTGGGAAAAACTTCAGCGAAATGATCCACAAGCACGGTGTAACATCTGAATTCGTCAAGCAAGCCAGTGTTTTTAGTTATATGAACACGAACTTTTAAAGATTTAGAATTTGGCAATTGTCGTGCATGAAGCATCAATAGTGGTTCACATCTACATAACGCAGTATAGTTAATGATGTATTGACAATACGACAATGATTATTCCTAGTAGTGATTGTTTAATTTAACCTGTTGTATCATGGGAAATGGAGTTTTTCTTTGATTTTCAAGCAGATTGTTGGCGGGAAAAGGTTGAGTGGCTGGTCATTAGGTTACGTAAATGAAGGAGGGGCTCGTAAGAGGTGAAGAGTTTAAAAACTGAGCGGAAGTACGGGGGTGTGCGTTGCAATTTGAGGATCGACTGGTTTAAAAAGCTGTGGCAGGTATGTGAAAATGTGCGATGTGATTTGCGGTGTGTGATTGATTGTAAGAAAGTGCGTTTGTTCAACATGCGGCAGAGGTTGATAATGGGTGATTGCGTGAGGGTTTGTGCGTATGATGACGGGTTGTGAGCTAAGTGGGTTTCAGGGTGGAAGGTAGGTCGTTTGGAAATGGATGAGGGACGGTTGTGATGAGAGCGGAATGAATGCAGTAATTGTAAGAGGGTGACATGGGTACTTGGAAAGTATGTTTGAGTGAGGGGATATTAGCAAAAATAGGTGATGAAGAGAGGTAGTGGGGAATTGTTAACGTTGGTGAATGATAAATGTGAATGATTGAGATTGGGTGAAGGTGATGAAAGTAAGCGGTTCACTTTGTAGCAAACAATGGTGGGTCAGTTAAATGGCAGTATACAATAAGAACTGCTTTTACAGAGGCTGACTAATAGAGAATAATGGACGGTTGTAATAATGATGTGGGATTTAGGTTAACTTAGTATTACATAACCAGGATTCATTTAGTGAATATGTACAATAATGATTAACTGATTATGTATTGCTGTATTATAATGATTGCCAATGTCTATGATAAATGTTTTATTGTTCATTTATAGTGACCCCTGAGGAAGGGCTCTGGAAGCCTGAAATGCATCGGTTTTTAATAAACACTGCCTTGGACGAATTATGCATCAGTTCGTGTTTTTGCTTAGAGGTCCGGATGGGCACACTTAAACATGGGAAGCTATGGAAATGGCATAATATTCCTGCGTGTGGATTGAACAGGAGTTGAGAGAAAACAATGGATTTAAAACATGGAGTACATGGATTATTTTTGATGACATTGGTTGAATTATAAGCAGGCGCTGGATATGCGCAATCCGCAGTGCGACTGGAGGTGGCGCGTAACACGCTCCACATTTTGTTTGTTCCAATTTAAGTGTCACTTGGGCAAGACATTTTTCCAGTTCGCATGCATTCTTTGAGGACTAAAACTAACATGAATATTTTGGATAAACAGGTGTGCATCCCACTACCATAACGTTACATTCATAAAGTGTAGCCCACGCATTTTCTTTTAATTCCCTTTTGTGTGTTTTTAGGGCCTGGTTGTACTCCCTCGTACACTCCCTTATTTCATCTCTATCCCTCTCTGATCTATGAAGGGCAGGCTTTAAATTAGTATACGCTTTTGTACATTTTGTATCAAACCAACCCTGGCTATGGGTACGAACTCCTTTGATCTCAACCCTCAATGCGTTTTGTATTTCGTGTGTGAGGTGAGCATAAGCTTCTAAAATATTGGCGTGGGGACTTGTCTCCTCTAAACAGGTTAAAAGTGAGTTATAACACTTGGTCACAATTTTGTTAATAAACTCTACTGGTTCAATCCTAGTCCAGTGCAATGAATAGCCATTTGTTCTTCCCAGAGATAAAATTCTGGGCCCAAGGTACTAGGCTACTTTGAGAGTTTTGCTTAATGTCGGGGAGCACTAGACTTAAGCTCAATGGGAAGTGATCACTTATAGCGTTTTTGTGAACTTTATAATTTAAAAGACGTGAAGCATATCGATTAGGTAAAATAATGTAATCAATGATTGAATTAACACCTCTCCCGTTAAAAGTATGCTCGAAGCGTAACTAGGGGGAACACAAACTATTGGCGAAGCCCATATCAAGTGAAAATAAATCTCATTTAAAGAATCCCCGGGGATTGAGTGAGAAAAATGGGGATAGGCATCATTTGCGTCGGATAATAATCCACAGTTACCTTCCCCACTTGAAGGGCATAGACCAATGTTAAAATCTCCACCCCAGACGGTAATCACCTCTTGCTCCCTTTCTCTCTGAAGTTTGGACAAGTCGCTATTTAGTTTTCTCAGTACTTCCATTATCTGGTCCCTCTACGCGTTCATCAGGGCCAATCATTTTTGTCTAATTGGATGATTATAATTTGGTAATAGGTTTCTGTTGCCAACATGGTTATCTTGAGTACATTAATCTGATTGGAGACATAAGTACATAGGCCCCCCTTAGCTCTCCCTTGTGTGGAAGGTACTGCGGAGGTATGATATGTCTTAAAACCGTTAATATGGATTTCCTCTGTCGCTCAGGTTTCTTGGAAACAAAGAATTTTTAATTTTCCAATAAACTCGAGCCATACTGGGTTCGTCAGCTTGGTACGCAGGCCCGCTATATTCCAAAATAGTATGCTCAAATTATCATTCTGTTCTATAGATCTCTCTAACCTGTCTGGGAGTACTGGGATCATAGGTGAGGGTTCATGTGATAAGTTCATCATGCTGACGTATTTATTCCCCCCATATGGATGATAGCGGGCTTATCGATGTATTTTTAGTTCCTGAACACTTATCTCCACTGACAATAATTGTCCCCTTAACCCCTTCAGGCACATCGTTCCCCTTAGTAACGGGAGTATCTAATGCGAAATGAGTAACCTCTAACCCACTGGGCCTATCTTTACTATCTTGAATGTTGAGTCAATCTATCTCCTCTAATGTGTGTAAGGGCTCAAAACTATTGGAAACATCTACATTATATATGTGTTGACCTGATTCAAACACATCCATACTATTGTCTCTCAACCCCGTACCAAGAGGTGGCTGGTAAAAGTAGCCCAAGGGGAAAACATTAATGCCATTGTGTGATAAACTCTTGTGACCAGCTCTACACAGAATTTTTTCCACTAATTGTGAGGAATTAAACGTAAGAACCACACAATCCCCCTGAAGAGTTTTCCTGCCTCTCCCCAACCAACTAATTCTTCTTACCATTTTAAATTCGTAAAACAGAGCGTCAGTTAGCCTTGTTTTGGCCCCCAGCCAATGCAGAGCCTTATTTCTTAAGAAAACCCAAGATTCCTTTTCCTTCTACTTCAATCTTGGAACGTTAGCCAGGATTACTGTGTATGGGGTAGCGGCTGGTGGTAAGTTCAAGCGATTTAAATTGTCTGAAGTCTTCGATTGAGGGGAAAGGATAGATGGGGCTCTATAAAATGGCGGTGGAAAATGGCCCTCTAGAACGTTAGCACCTTTCCTTTCATATACTATCTTGCCTGTTGGTTGATTTCTAGTTTGGAAGGGTTTTAAGGAATTTACTAGGGGCCTAATGGGGTTCCTTATGTGAAGCCCCTTCTCCTGAGTCCCTAGGCTGTCGCTGGATGGTATCGAAGGGACCAGAGGATTACAGCTATCTGTACTGGTGGCCCTAAATGAGTCTCCCAAAATTTCTTGATTATGTGGTCTACAAGCCTGGTTACTAGTACTCTGGACTACTTGAACTTTGTTCAGTCTGTCTTCAATCTTAATCACCCTATCAGTCAGACTTCTTAATGTCTCTCTCAAATAAGTCTCCAAATTTACAATAAGTGTAGTTAGATTCCCAAGATCACTAGATGGTATGGAGGACTTCTTATTGGGGCAAGATACTGCCTTTATTTCTATACTGGGCAGGCTCAAGGTTTTAGCGCGTTTTAGCAATTTTTTCCGGGGCTTTGATAGTGGGGACCTGGGTTCATTTGTGGTTAACTGGCTTTCCCGAGTGACAATCTCAGGGCTTGTTGTTTTCTCCGGGTTTCTTGGGCGTTTGGATGGAGGTTGAGTTTGCGTCTCCTGATCACTGACTGATATATGATCAGTGATATTTTTAATACACCCGTTTTGAGATGACAACCCCCCAGAGATCCCAGGTGAACCTGCCAGCGTATCCTCGTCTCTTTTTCCTTAGCTAATGCCCCTAAACTGTCCAAATTCGGAGTCTCTTCAACCGCGGAGATTTGTTTTTCGATGGCCCCCATAGCCCCTGTAAGATAATTCAATAATGTCAAACGCACCGAACCCTTGGCCTTTGATGGTAATTGCAGTGGCTGATTGACAGCCGCCTTTCTTTTCCCCATCTTACAACCTATACAGGAGAATGATCTTCAATAGTCGATAAATAAGATACCTTGTCCTGGGGTATCAACAGGAAAGAAGTATTACAATCACAAGTTCAATGAGGTAGTTCTCAAGTACCGGGAGAACTGACTAGATTAAAAAATTTATAGATTCATAAAAAAACAATTTTACGGGACTTACTTATCCGCCCCAGTATCAGGCCCAATAGACTCCCTCATGTAGACGTTACGGAGTCCACAGTATGAGTTAGTTTTGGGCGATTATACTGCACCAGTCTGCCATGCGGCTCAAACCCCTCAAGTCTAGCTGCCAGTCAAACACCGCACTTTGTCTTTATGTAAGATCAATCCAAGTGTAGAGCCAAGAGGGAGGGCCCAGCCCAGCCTCCTCTGGACTCTGACGGGCCCGTCTTGGCCCGGTCTTCGCCCGGGCTGAGCCCAGGCATGCACCGCGCGCGTCCCACCCGGCGGGACCTCCGTCAGTCTTTTAATGCATCCACGCTCTTCCTCTATCCCAGGCAGGGAACAGGGTCAAAGTGCTGTGTGCTAGGAAGCAATGGACCGCTTCCAAAGTGTCGAGTGCTCTCCTTCCCACGCTTCGGGACCTCCGTCAGTCTTTTAATGCGTCCACGCTCCTCCTCTATCCCAGGCAGGGAGCTGGGTCAAAGTGTTGTATGCTAGGAAGCAAGGGACCGCTTCCAAAGTGCAGAGTGCTCTACTTCCCACACTGCAGGACCTCCGTCAGTCTTTTAATGCGTCCACGCTCCTCATCTACCCCAGGCAGGGAACAGGGTCAAAGTGCTGTGCGCTAGTAAGCAAGGGACCGCTTCCAAAGTGCTGAGTGCTCTCCTTGTACAATGACAGAATTCTTTTTTTCAGTCTGACAAAAAGAATAAACCACTTATGGTGTTCTCAGCTGATTTGACTCCTGAAGTTCTTGCTGCCAAAATTAGATCACAGGATGCAGTAAAATCAGCAGGAACCATTTTAAGAAACGTTCTGAAAGATTTAGATTTTGAACTTAATGGCAGATTTTGTGATCCCTTGTCCACCTCCAACAACTGATCAGAAAGCGGAGGGTCTTCAATGTGTTATCTGTGATTTAGCCAGAACAAGGGCCAAAGGGATTGATGAAAGAACAAAGTACAGAGTATGTGAGTATCAAAGGGCAAAAATGTTTTTATCTGCAGCTAGTTTCTTCCAAGATGCAGTTTTCAGCCAGTAGCTGATCTAAACAGCGATGTGAATGTATTTGCAGCTGATCTGTATGCTCACCCGAACCGCATGCATGCATACATTCGAAAATATGAATGTACAATAAGCTCCCGGCAGCAACATAACCCCCAGCCTTCAGTTAAGTTTGCACTCTTTAAAAAAGTAAATGAATTTTTAAAGCCACTCTTTAGTGCTGGCTACGGGTTCGCACTCAGTGAGATCATAGAAAAATGGTCAACATTGATGAAACTGTTTTGGTTCATAATGAAATTAAGATTTTGCGGGTGAGAATGTACAATGACAGAATTTTCTTTTTTCAATCTAACAAAAAGAATAAACCACTAATGGTGTTCTCAGCTGATTTGACTCCTGAAGTTCTTGCTGCCAAAATTAGATCACAGGATGCAGTAAAATCAGAAGGAACCATTTTAAGAAACGTTCTGAAAGATTTAGATTTTGGACTTAATGGCAGATTTTGTGATGCCCCAGAACTGAGCAAATCATGGGAGTCAACAAGAATGCCTGCTGTTGTCTTAACATTTTTTACACCAGTGTTTAATATCAGCAAAGCAAAACTGTTATAAACTAAAGTTCTTGAGTTCGTAGCAGAAGCCGACAACATTGATGATGGCTTTAAAGATATAAGCTACGAAGTGAAAATCAATCAATCAATCAATCATGTCACTTATAAAGCGCACTACATACCCGCGAGGGTCTCAAGATGCTGGGGGAAGAGGGGGGTGGTGCTGCTACTGATCGAAGAGCCAGGTCTTGAGGAGTCTTCTGAAGGCCAGTAGGTCTTGGGTCTGTCGGAGGTTGGTGGGGAGGGTGTTCCAGGTCTTGGCGGCGAGGTGGGAGAAGGATCTGCCGCCGGCGGTCGTTTTCCGGATGCGGGGGACTGTGGCGAGGGCGAGGCTGGTCGAGCGGAGCTGGCGGGTGGGGGTGTAGAAGCTGAGTCGTCTGTTGAGGTAGGCTGGTCCGGAGTTGTGGAGTGCTTTGTGTGCGTGGGTGAGGAGCTTGAAGGTTATCCTCTTGTTGACAGGGAGCCAGTGCAGGTCTCTCAGGTGGGGTGTGATGTGGCTGCGTCGGGGGATGTCGAGGATAAGACGTGCAGAGGCGTTCTGGATGCGTTGCAGCCGTCTAAGGAGCTTAGCCGTCGTTCCTGCTTAGAGGGCGTTTCCGTAGTCCAGCCTGCTGGTGACGAGGGCCTGGGTGACTGTTTTTCTTGTTTCGGTGGGGATCCACTTGAAGATCCTGCGGAGCATTCGGAGGATGTTGAAGCAGGATGAGGAAACGGCGTTGACCTGCTTAGTCATGGAGAGGGTGGGGTCGAGGATGACCCCTAGGTTGCGTACGTGGTCGGTGGGTGGCGGGGCTGTTCCCAGTGATGTTGGCCACCAGGAGTCGTCCCAGGCTGAAGGGTTGGAACCAAGGATGAGGACCTCCGTCTTGTCCGAGTTCAGCTTCAGGCGGCTGGTCCTCATCCATTCGGCCACGGCCTTCATTCCTTCGTGGAGGTGGGCTTTGGTGGTGTGAGGGTCTTTGGTGAGGGAGAGGATCAGCTGGGTGTCGTCGGCGTAGGAGATGATGTTGAGGTTGTGCTGTCGGGCGACGTGGGCGAGGGGTGCCATGTAGATGTTGAACAGCGTTGGGCTGAGGGAGGAGCCTTGGGGTACGCCGCAGATGATCTTGGTGGCCTTGGATCGGAAGGGGCGAGGCGGACGCTTTGTGTTCTGCCGGAAAGGAAGGATGTGGTCCAGTCCAGGGCCTTCTCTTGGATCCCGGCGTCGTGAAGGCGTGTTCGTAGTGTGTGGTGGCAGACCGTGTCGAAGGCGGCTGATAGGTCCAGGAGGATGAGGGCTGCTGTTTCTCCGTTGTCTAGCAGGGTCCTGATGTCATCGGTGGCGGCGATGAGGGCGGTTTCGGTGCTGTTGTTGCTGCGGAAGCCGGACTGGGAAGGGTCCAGGATGTTGTTCTCCTCGAGGTAGCGGGTCAGTTGTTTGTTGACGATTTTCTCAGTGACCTTCGCGGGGAACGGGAGCAGAGAGATGGGTCGGAAGTTCTTGAGGTCCTTGGGGTCTGCCTTGGGTTTCTTGAGTAAGGCGGTGATCTCGGCGTGCTTCCAGCTTTCCGGGAAGGTTGCTGTCTCGAAGGAGATGTTGATTATTTTCCGGAGATGGGGCGCGATGGCTGTACTGGCTTTGTTGAAGATGTGGTGAGGGCACGGGTCTAGCGGTGAACCGGAGTGGATGGTGTTCATGATCTCGCTGGTGTCCTCGTCGCTGATGTTGGTCCAGGAGAGCAGGCGGTTGGTGGTTGTGGGGGCAGTGGTCTCGGTGGTTGACGGGGCGGTCGTGGTGTTGAAGCTGTCGTGGATGTCGGCGATTTTGCGGTGGAAGGAGGTGGCCAGTGAGTCGCACAGGTCTTGCGACGGCTGGATGTCGTTGGTGTTGGAGCTGGGGTTGGAGAGTTCCTTCACGATGTTGAAGAGCTCTTTGCTGTTGTGTGCGTTGTTGTCTAGGCGGTCTTTGAGTGAGGCCCTTTTGGCGGATCTGATGAGGTGATGGTGATTGCGGGTGGCGCTCTTGTGGGCGGCGTAGCTGTCCGCTGTCCGTTCGTGGAGCCAGATCTTCTCCAGTTTTCGGCATGTTCGTTTGGAGGCCTGGAGGTCTTCGGTGAACCAGGTGGCTTTCTTGCTGGTGTGGCTGTTGGGCAGATTCTTGAGCGGGGCGAGGGTGTTGGCGCAGTCGTCGATCCACTGTCTGAGGTTGCGGGCGGCGGTGTCGGGGTTGGAGGGTTCGGCGGGTGGGCTCAGGGCGAGGGTTGTGGTTAGCTGGTCTTCCGTGACTCTGCTCCAGCAGCGGCGAGGCATTTGTTCGGTGCGGTGGTGCGTGGTGGGCTTCCTGTAGGTGAAGTGGATGCAGTGGTGGTCAGTCCAGTGGGGTTCGGAGGTGTGGTTGAAGGAGACGTGTGGGCTTGCGGAAAAGATGGAGTCTAGCGTGTGGCCGGCGGCGTGGGTGGGTGTAGTCACGAGCTGTCTGAGTCCGAGAGTGGCGAGGTTGTCGATCAGGGTGGTGGAGTTGGTGTCCTTGTTGTTCTCGAGGTGGAAGTTCAGGTCCCCGAGGAGGATGTAGTCCGTGGAGGCGATGGCGTGTGTGCTGACGAAGTCAGCGATGGAATCGCTGAACTGTGGTCGGGGTCCGGGGGTCTGTAGATGAGGGTTCCTCTGAGGGTGGTGTTGGGATCGGTGTGGATCTGGAAGTGCATGTGTTCGGCGGTGCTGAGGGTGTCGTCGGTGTTGGTTGAGACTCTGAGGGTGTTCCTGTGGACGATGGCGATGCCTCCTCCGACTCCGTTGGTGCGGTCCCTGCGGGTGATCTTGTATCCGTCCGGGATGGCAATGGCGATGTCGGGGGCTGAAGCGGGATTCAGCCAGGTCTCCGTCAGGAATGCGACGTCTGGGGAGGTTGAGTCGAGAAGGTCCCAGAGTTCGATGGCGTGTTTGCGGGCGGAGCGGGTGTTGAGGAGGATGCATCTGAGGTAGTTGGGTTCTTTCCTGGGCGGTGGTTTGGCGGGGCGGGTGCTGGCGAAGCTGCAGTTCCGGCAGGTGAAGGGCCCTTGGGTGCGCTTCGGGGTGGCCTGGTAGCAGGCGTGATCTTTTCCGGGGTTGAGTGCGTGGAGGGTGCTGGCGTCGTATCGGCGTCTGTTGATGTGGCGGGCGCGGGGGATGCCCGGACCAGGGGGTCTGGCGCTGGGCGCGGCCACGGCGCGGACGGGCTTGCCTTAGGCGCGCAGTGAGGGGGCGGGGCCGCAGGGGCGCAGCGGCGGGAAACAGGCACAGAATGGAAAAAACGAGCACAATCAGGGGCAGCAAGGGGGCACAGAAAGGAAAAAACGATCACAATCAGGGGCAGCAAGGGGGCACAGAAAGGAAAAACGAGCACAATCAGGGGCAGCAAGGGGGCACAGAAAGGAAAAACGATCACAATCAGGGGCAGCAAGGGGGCACAGAAAGAAAGAAACGATCACAATCAGGGGCAGCAAGGGGGCACAGAAAGGAAAAACGAGCACAATCAGGGGCAGCAAGGGGGCACAGAAAGGAAAAACTATCACAATCAGGGGCAGCAAGGGGGCACAGAAAGGAAAAACGATCACAATCAGGGGCAGCAAGGGGGCACAGAAAGGAAAAACGATCACAATCAGGGGCAGCAAGGGGACACAGAAAGGAAAAACGATCACAATCAGGGGCAGCAAGGGGGCACAGAAAGGAAAAAACGAGCACAATCAGGGGCAGCAGCAGGGCACACAGACGGAGCTGTGTGGTGGGGAGCGACCTACCAGTCAAGGTCAGGGGTCGCTCTCTTCACCACGCAGCGGCCGCCATAAATGGGGAGGTGGGAGGGAGGAGCAGGGAATGGGGCAGCGAATGGGCAGTGAGGGGCGGGGCCGCAGGGCGCAGCGGCGGGAAACAGGCACAGAAAGGAAAAACGATCACAATCAGGGGCAGCAAGGGGGCACAGAAAGGAAAAACGAGCACAATCAGGGGCAGCAAGGGGGCACAGAAAGGAAAAACGATCACAATCAGGGGCAGCAAGGGGGCACAGAAAGGAAAAAACGAGCACAATCAGGGGCAGCAAGGGGGCACAGAAAGGAAGAAACGATCACAATCAGGGGCAGCAAGGGGGCACAGAAAGGAAAAAACGATCACAATCAGGGGCAGCAAGGGGGCACAGAAAGGAAAAAACGAGCACAATCAGGGGCAGCAGCAGGGCACACAGACGGAGCTGTGTGGTGGGGAGCGACCTACCAGTCAAGGTCAGGGGTCGCTCTCTTCACCACGCAGCGGCCGCCATAAATGGGGAGGTGCGAGGGAGGAGAAGGGAATGGGGCAGCGAACGGGCAGTGAGGGGCGGGGCCGCAGGGCGCAGCGGCGGGAAACAGGCACAGAAAGGAAAAACGATCACAATCAGGGGCAGCAAGGGGGCACAGAAAGGAAAAACGATCACAATCAGGGGCAGCAAGGGGGCACAGAAAGGAAAAACGAGCACAATCAGGGGCAGCAAGGGGGCACAGAAAGGAAAAACGATCACAATCGGGCAGCAAGGGGGCACAGAAAGGAAAAACGAGCACAATCAGGGGCAGCAAGGGGGCTCAGAAAGGAAAAACGATCACAATCAGGGGCAGCAAGGGGGCACAGGAAGGAAAAAACGAGCACAATCAGGGGCAGCAAGGGGGCACAGAAAGGAAAAACGATCACAATCAGGGGCAGCAAGGGGGCACAGGAAGGAAAAACGAGCACAATCAGGGGCAGCAAGGGGGCACAGAAAGGAAAAACGATCACAATCAGGGGCAGCAAGGGGGCACAGAAAGGAAAAAACGAGCACAATCAGGGGCAGCAAGGGGGCACAGAAAGGAAAAAACGATCACAATCAGGGGCAGCAAGGGGGCACAGAAAGGAAAAACGATCACAATCAGGGGCAGCAAGGGGGCACAGAAAGGAAAAAAACGAGCACAATCAGGGGCAGCAGCAGGGCACACAGACGGAGCTGTGTGGTGGGGGAGCGACCTACCAGTCAAGGTCAGGGGTCGCTCACGAACCGACAGGCTTATGCTGTGCAAATGTACTGTCTTTTCCAAATCATGTTTTATGAATTACATCACTACTAAAAGAAAACTCTACTACACATGATGACTGCCCACGCAATCTAGAACAAGTGCAAAAGTAGAGAGCTAATCACTTCAATGAATAGGGTTGGTGTATCAACAAGTAATAATGACATAGTACGGAGCAGGAACTTGTTAGCATCTCATGCTGTAAAATCTTGTGAATCCAACCGCCATCACTTCCAAGTCACTTTACCAGGAAAGGATTTACAATTGCTGCTCTTGATAATTTTGATTTTGAATACAGCTCTTCTTTGTCTGGAACATCCAGCACACATGATACTGCCATGGTGCTTTTTCAAGACTGTACCAATGAAGTAGCTGCTGGAAAACAAGCTGTGTCAGCTGTACGCATAAACAAACACAGCTGCAAATTTATAACCCAACTGCCTTGCCAACGTGTGCAAAATCACTACAAGCCATCAACCCGTCTCAGTCTACCAGAAAGTTTCAAAGTGGCTGAGGACATGGACCTTCTTCTACCTGATGCTGCGGTTCATAAAGCTGATTTAACTGAATTTATCATACTGCTTATTCGGTGCGGACTGCAGGATGAAGAAAAGCCAGTTCCTCCGTGGGCTGGAATTCATGCTCCGATCTCCCAGAATACCATCCCACTAAAGAAGGTTAGGCTTTTACCAGTAATGCCATCTCCAGTCATAAACTGTGCAACAGTAGACACAGCTCTAAACAATTTCCAAAATGTGCCTGCTCAGCTCAAAGACAAGCCTATCTGGCGAATTTTTTGCGATGAAGGTGTTTTCCGTATTGTGGATGAAATTTTTATGAGCAGTCCAGTAGAATTTGATTATCTTTATCCAATGTTGAGCGTTTTCCACATTGCAAAAGTTGTGTTGTGGTGTGCAGGAAGTTATCTCAGTGGATGTGGCATAGACGATGCACGTATTGAGGCTGAAATATTTGGAAGCAAAACTGTCCAGTCAGTATTGAGTGGAACTCATTATGTTCATCCGTTACAAGGTATGCTCATCATATCTGAGGTTATAGAAACATTGTGTTGGAATGCTTTCTGGAACAAGAATGACAAATTATATTTTCATAATGCAAAGTCAGGCAATGTTCAATTCTCTCAGTTCAAAATCAGAAAACCAAGTTTGTATAGTTTGTCAAAGAATGTGAAGAAACATCTGAACTTTGCAAGTATTGGGGAAATGATTTATATATGATGTGCCCGATTCACAAATGAAAACTGAGACGAAAGTCTAACTTTATGACTTTCGGTATTCACAAAGAGCATTTACGAGTAGTAAAGTTAAACTTTTGTCTAACTTTAACTTAAGTTTTGGTCTTAAGTCTAACTGAGACAAAACTTGTGTTAAACTGAGACAAAAGTCAAAATTTACTACTCATAAATGCCCTTTGTAAATACTGAAAGTCGTAAAGTTGGACTGTTGTCTCTGTTTACCTTTGTGAATCAGGCCCTAAGTTTACACCTAAAATCTAACTTTACTATTAGTAAAGTTAAACTTTTGGTCTAAGTTTAGACCAAAAGTCTAACTTACAATAAAAGTCTAACTTTACTACTAGTAAAGTTAGACTTTTGGTCTAAGTTAGACTCAAATCTAACTTTCCTAATAGTACAGTTAGATTTTAGCTCAAAACTTAGACTTTTAGTCTAAACTTTAGTTTAGACTAAAACTTTAGGTTTTAGTCTAAACCTTTGTGAATCAGGCCCGATAATTCTAGTGAAAAAATTGGTACATGCTGATTGGAAAGGTGATTGAGAGCTGCACGTGAAGACTGTGGAGTCACTGATTCCTGTATTTCGTGAATTTGATTGCATAAACTACCTGAGATATGGTTCCTGGTATTTGGAAAGAGTGAAGAAGCTAGAGGTGGAAAAACCATACCTCTACAGAAAATTCATCCAAAAAATATTTGTGGTGAAAGACCGAGAGGGAAGGTTCAATGCTGTGGCTCCGGATATGAAACTAGAACCGATGATCCAGAGATCAAAGAAAAGCTCTAAGGAAATTGTTGGTCAGACACGTAAAAGTGAATATGTTTCTTAATGGCAGCTAGTTTACCATGAAGTCCTTTCTATTTGCAATGCTTTCAGAAAGATGACAAATTCAAAATTAATGGACCATTGTGAAACTGGTCCTCGCCACAAACTTGTGGGAAAGAGAGGGGAACGTTTTAATAAACATGTTGACAGCCTTCTTCATTTCATGCAGCAGCAAGGAAACCCCTTTGAAATGACTGAGTCTGTGCATCTACACAATTTTGTGACCAAACAATATGTGGATAACGATATAAAGACATGTCTACTAGATGTCCTGGAACATGGATCGAAACTATATGCAGAACTGAAGCAGGAGATTTGTATTGAAAGAGAAAAAGCTGTTTGACATAATCACAAAAGCTAAACTTCCATGCTTTAATTGCCATAGTAAGAGTTTCGTCCAACCAGCCACTACAAAACAGGTTACAAAAAAACAACTTTTGCAAGCACATAGAGAGATGGATGTAGCACAAGAAAGAGGTGAATTAATCAAGGACATCCTGTCGCTTGATCTTCTTCTAGCAAACGCATTATTTGATGCAACCAAACCAGTGAAGCACAAACTCGTACAAGATCTCGAAAGAAGAATTTCACCTGAAGAATTTCAATTCAAAAAGGTGTCCTCATTGAAAACTACTGTTGTTGTGGACTATATGTCACAATTGCAAATGGCCAAGATTTCAGCCATGCAAAACTTCGGAGAGGTCGTTCAGATTATTCTACAGATATCAAAGTCAGTGTGCACCTTGCAAGAACTGCACATTGTCTTTGACTGTTATCTTGATCTATCTTTTAAAAAAATGTGAGAGAATCAGATGAATGTCTACAAGTGGAACAATTGACCTTGCCAGCATCAAAAATTAGACAACTATACCTATGCAACTTGCGAAATTCTGGACATCAACATCAAATAAGATGAACTTGGATATGTTAACTCACCAAAACATTGCTGATGCTTCAGTGAATACTGAATTTCCAATTATTACAAATGGAATGATTGTCAATGAGGAGTTGGTGCCTGCAGAGATATATTCAAAAATTGGAGGAAGCTGATCTTCGCATTGTGCCACATGTTGAGTGGGCAGTTCGAAATGGTTCTAATTGAGTCATTGTACTGTAAAATGACACAGGTGTTATTATTGTGCTAATTAGATTTGTTGCAATGTTCATAAGTCAAGGATTGGCAGAGTTAGGGATACGCTATCGAATAGACGAGAAAAGACACTTCATCTTGCTTTATATTCTGTACAAGAAACTTGACCCTGAGATGCCCAGTGCTCTTATCAAGGCTCATATTCTTACGAGTGATGACACTATGAGCAAAATTGGAGTAAAGCTTAGAGCTTTAACTAATAAACCTGTGAAGTTTCTAAAAGGATTTGCTGAGACAGAAGAAGACGTAGAAAAAAACATTGTCAGTGTGTGGACTGTCACACATTTGATGATCTTCGGTACAGTGAGTTCAAGAGATCAGTCCCGCTAAGTGACCTTCCACCGACGTCATATTTTGTGCATGGGCACATTAAAAGAGCATTCTACTTGATCAGAAAATGTGTAAATGTTTTGGATCATGCGTATGTAGAAAAAGATGAGTGTGAATTTGGTTGGGAATATATTGATGGGGTGCTAAAACTTATGAAATTTCTAAAGCCTCTACACACAGAACCTTGTCGATATGCTCTTCTCAAATGTTCAACATTCTGCAAATATACCACGAACGATTGCTGAAACAAATAAATAAAGTAAACTATGAAAATGTGTGTTAAACAAGAGTGATAAACATTATTTGTTTTTCATATTCAGTTCATAAACATTGTTTGGTGCATACATAAAAGGATTAAAAACCATTATTATTGTTTTCCTTTCTATATATGTCTCTTCTTCCTCTAATATAGCCGTCATTTTCGAAAATGGTAGAAGGGTTGCTTTGAGGAGTTATTTTCTATCTCTATAAGACAACTTGACCCCCAAATCCTACTTTTGACACAAAAATGAAGTATATAGGTCTCATGGTTCCTGGAATATTACATCATCACTGCAGCACATCTGCCCTTTTTTAAAATGTTGTCCAGAAAAATTCAGCCCGGATCAGCAATGTTTATCCAAGCTAAATAGATTCTCTAATGATCCAAAAACACAAATCAAAAATGAACATTTCAGTTATTTTACGGAGGTATATCAGGGGGCCGGGATTATTTGCCACAGCTGACCACATGAATATTGTGAATATTAGCACCACGGATAAAGTCTTGAACTGGGCTTAGGGACTGCTACTGTGAATTACTGGTGCTCATGCCCACCAGAATTGCAATTCACACTTTAAAGTCTGTGGAGGTGCTGTGTTTACACCTGTGGAGCCTCAGGCTTGGAGGCTTGTCCACCATTGGGGCACCGGGTCACCCTGCCCATGCAAGGGTGGCGTGACCATCAAGCACTCTCATAACCTCTGCCGTGCTCAGTGAGACATCTCCCTGCTCCTCGGGCAATAATGTTTTGGTTTCTGAAAACAATCTCTAGCTTTGGGAGTTTGTTTTTAGAAAATAAAAATCTTTGCGCACCAGGGGCATCAAACATGATACCTTGGCTTCATGTTTTATGGGCTCTGTCCTCCAAAGCCTAAATCAGGCCGTCCAACAGTGAGGAGCTAAGTGCATCATCAGAAGTTTAAAGCTTATTTATGCATCTCTGTGCCGTGGCAGGCCAGGCTCAGATTGGCAAAGCGGGCAGTCAGGCATTGTGCAATGGGCCGAAGTCTCAGTGTGGTCCATTTTTTCTTCCCCTTTCCATAGAGGGCATTGGACGGGGACACTAAAGTAGACTCCTTGAGAGTTTGGATGGGGGGGGGAATGCAGGTTATATCAGCAGCTGTGGTCTTTGCTTAACCCTCTCCCCTGCCCTGAGGCAATGATGGGCTTGGGAAGGGGTGGGTAAGAGAAGCAGCCTTGCTGGGGGCCAGGTGTTGCTATGGGCTGTTGGGCTATTGTCACCTTTTCACCAGTGTCTTTCCCCGGAACAATCGCCTTTCACATTCTGGCCTTGATGGAGAAGGTGTGTGCATTATCCACATAGAAAGTGACATGAAGGTCAGAGCTGCCAAAGATGTGGGGAATCAGATTTGAGTCCGGGCGTTGGCTCAGCATCCTGTGATTCTGGGCAAATCATTTCATCTCTCAGACCCTAAATTTTTTTTTATTTGATCTTGTAAAATGTAACTGCTGCTCATGATTAGCGCTCCAATGCCCTTGGGCCAAGTTCACACTATATAAAACTGTTTTTTTAAATCATCTGGTTTTATGATTCTGCAAAGGCCGGAGCATGATACTGAAAAAGAATTCTTTATATAAAAATGTTCATATTTTTAACACAGCTTTTCTGCTTTTACTTAGTTTAACTATCAGCAGAGCCCCTGTAATTATGCGGCAGAGGAGGTACAAATTAAGTGGCAGGTTTGAGGAAATTATATTGCAAGAAAAAACAAATTATGCGGCATAGTGCAGCACATTTGGTGACAGTATTACTTCATTGTTTTGTCATTTTTAAACTTGTTAACACAGTCTGGGCATTGGTTGCACCTCATTATTGCCCATGTAAAACACAAATATAGCAATAAGTAACAGTAAGGTGACCAGTCAGCCTTTGCGAAGAGTTTTCCACTGCACAGCCACACATGTTGCTGTATTTTTAGTAACTTTTGAACCGTCTGAGACCGAAACGCAAATGTTTTTTTTGTTAAAATCTGCAAATTATACAGCTGTGATGAATTGTGTGGCACATGTGACAAATCAATATGTAAAAATCGCCGCAGCCACACAACTACATAATTCCAGTGCCCTGACTATCAGTCACAGATCATTAAGGCAGCTTCAGAACATATTTTAAAGTGCTTTCCCTTCTGTTTGCTGTTCAAAGCATGTACTGATAAGAGGAAAAAAGACCAGATTTGGGAGATTCTGTTCAGTTTTGTACCTGCCAGGACATGAAGATAATGGCAATGCTAGTAACAAACCATCCATGTGGCAAGCCTAGCAGCCATATCAGGTGTTGCCATTTCACCTCACCCACCTGGCAAAAAATGTAATTAATGTCCCATTTTTCAAAGTGGTACAAATTAAGGGGCAGATTTCCTAGACCCTTGCGCCGCCTGTGCGTCAATTTGCGTGACACACCAGGGGCGCAAACTGCTGTGTGATATTTACAAGCACAGCTAAAGCCACCCTGCGTGGCTTTACTTGGCGTGGCGTGACTCTACAGTGCCCACCAGTTGGTGGATCTTATTTAGAAGTTGCAGCAGGAGGTCAAAGCAAGGACCAGTCTAGCCCACCTCTCAGGCGCACAGAAGACCTGCTTCAACAGGCTTCTGCTTCAGCCTACTTTTTCATATCTTTAGGCCCCAGTCTTTTCTTTCCTTTCCCAGGAGGAAGGAATCCATGCTTAGACTTTTAGTGGCCCAGTCCAACTCCTGAGGCTTAGGCAGAAGGTAGGCCCGACCCTCCCAAAACGGAACTACAGAGGGTTCACTTAGCCTTTTATGTTTAGTTTCTCTCCTAAGCCAGAAGCACCACAGGGCCAAACTCCAAATGTGCATGGTAAAAAGTGAACTTACTCTCTTTAATCTGTGTTGTTGAAAGTTCTGTTCCCCAAAAGAAAGCCCCTTCATTGTGAATTGGCTAGAGAAGAACCTGTGGAAATTTAATATCTTGCTCATTGTAGGTTCTGTTTGCAGAGATTCTGACCTAACCATTTCCCACTTGCCTCTGTGTGAGATTTCTGGTTTGTTTAATGATCAATGTCTAGCACAAAGTTGGTTGGAAATGGGTATTGTTCTACCTTGCACAAGATGTTTAGTCTTCAAGTAAGTAAACAAAGGTATTAATTTTTCAGCTCCAAACATGGAGGTGTCCCAGAGAATACATTGCTCAAACTCAACATAAATTCAGGTTAAAGCTAGACTTGTGAGGGTGCTAGATTTTATCAATTTTGGGGGCTTTAGATTTTGTTTCCCATAGGTAACTTGTAAACCTTCTTGTAGCCTTTTCTCGGACCTAAGTTAGTCTTCTGTAAAATAATTAACTAAAATAATAAAATCTAGCAGTTTTTTTTCTCATTGATCAATAATTGTTTTCTTTTCAGCTTTTGCTAGTTCTCAGTCATTGTTTCAGCTTTTCTCAGTTCTTTTTGTCTCCAGCTTGGAATCAAGGTGGCTTATACATTTCAAATCTTGCATCACACAGTTCATCCATTGCGACGTTCTGTGCTTTGCCTATGTAATATGACCATTCAAGTGCTGAATAACTCCAACAAAGCACAATCGATCTTTTGGACTTTCTCAATCCAAGTCTTCTACTTTCGTCTTCACTTTGTTCTGATTCGGACGTTTCAACTACGGGTGTAAATGCTTTTTCAGGGGACAACTGCAGACTTTTCGTATACCCCTTTTGCCAGCTTTCTTCCACCTCCACTCGTGGGCCCAGAGCACTAGCTCTCTCATCAGAGGCTGGACCTGGCTCATTCACCACTTCGATATCAGTTTCATCCGAGCCAGTTTCTACTTCTTGCTTTTCAAGTCCCACCTCGGTTTGCTTTAGTGCTGCTTCAGACTCAGTGTCTGACCCTCTCCCGTGTCCTTTCGACCACTGCTGGCATCTCTTCTGGAAGAGGAGCTCTTTCATCAAGGGGACACGGGACCCTACGAGCATGGAAGATATGCACCCAGTTCGGAAGGCCATAACACTTCACAGTAGTCATTGTGACCAGCATCACTTGGAACAGGCCTTTCCAACTTGGTTTCAACCAAGTATTCAGGACGTGATTCTCGATCACAACATAATTTTTCAGATTGAGGTTGTCGCACTGTTCACTATGCAGATCTCGTGTAGCAACTGCAACTTGGTGAGAAACTGTATACACCACATCAGCCAATCCTTCGCAGCAATGGCTTATCTTCTCATCTGCAATTTTCACAAGTGCTTCTACAGGTACATCATCAAGCCACTTCAGTGATGTTGAGACACCAACTTTTTCAAAGCGAGACTCTATGGTGTCTTTGTGTTGCTTAATTATGCTTGAAACTTCAGGTCGATAACTACATTGCAATCCTTGTTCAGTCTGTAGTTCTGCACACATCATTTTCAGGACCTCATTGATAGAGTGGCTCTTTTGATCTGATTTCAGAGAAACTGGCAATCTATACCTGGAGATCGATTTTTGCAATAACACATTTACTACCATGTGGTTGTCATTTCTTCTGGTTGTGTGGGAATCAGGCATTTCGATGGTGTTCTTTTGCATTCTATTTAAAGGACCTTCTGATCTCCCTATGTGACTCAATGTAACGTGTGTTCTTTTCCCTGCATTCATTTGACATGTCACATCTCTATGACACTCTTCTTCTGCAAGCTTCCTAAACCTTTGATGTATCTATTCTTTCTAAAGAGAAGTTTCATTGAATTCCTCTCTAATTGTGTGTGTCCATGCATGTATCGTGTCATTGGAAACGACAAACTGTATGGCAACACTGGTCTGTCTTCAGCTGACATTTGGATGTCATTTGCGTTTTTCTCAAAATCTGTTCTGATCCACCCTTGTTGTTCTGCCTCTAAAACATTTTCTTGTACCCCTTTCAACTCTTCCCAAGTGTACGCTATTGACATCAACATTGGATAGACAGTGTCCTTCTCAGATATACATGTGAAATTTCCCTTCAATGTGTTAGCTAGCAGGACCCAATATTGGGCAACTCAATTACCATCTATCTGTCCCATGACAATAGTGACTCCCATTTGAGCAGTTAGACTGCATGCTATGGTAAGGACAATCAATCTTGAATCTTGTGCTGAGGTAACTTCTTGAAGACATGAAGCTTCGGCAACATAATTCATAGTGCACACGGCATATGCGTCTCTTAATGTGCCATTGTTACCTCTTAAACATGGGCCATCTACAAAATGGACATGATCGGGCTCAATCAGGTGTTCATCATTTGTGTCTAACCTTGGCTTTATGCATTGATCCATGACACCCAGACATTCATGTTCAGTTTCATCACAAACATTTTCCTTTACTGGCAGTAGACTCAATACATTTGAATTTAGACATGTTTCGATCACAAGATTTTTCAGTAGTTAATCCACAAAACAAGAGATCATTTCAGTTACTCAATCAATCAATCAGGGGTTTGTTAAAGCGCGACTACTCACCCGTAAGGGTCTCAAGGCGCTAGGGGTGGGGGGGTGCAGGTTCCATTCCATCAAGGAGGGGGTCTGTCGAAGAGCCAGGTTTTGAGGTTTCTTGCGAAGATGGGGAGCGATGTTGTCTGTCTGAGGTGGAGCGGAAGGGCGTTCCATGCTTTGGCCGCGAGGAAGGAGAAGGAGCGGCCTCCCGATCTGGTCTTTCTGGTGCGGGGCACCACGGCGTAGGAGAGCTGGGCTGATCGTAGGGTCCTTTGGGGTGCGTGGAATTTGAGTCGGCTGTTCAGGTATGCTGGTCCGGTGCCGTGGAGGGCCTTGTGTGCGTGGGTGAGCATCTTGAAGGTGATTCTCGCCTCGATGGGGAGCCAGTGGAGTGTGCGCAGGTGCTGGGAGATGTGGCAGTGTTTTGGCAGGTTGAGGACCAGTCTTGCGGCGGCGTTCTGGATGTTCTGTAGCTTGCGGGTGAGGTTTTAGTTTATTCCGGCGTAGAGTGCGTTGCCGTAGTCGAGTCTGCTGGTGACCAGGGCATGAGGTCTTTCGGTGTTCGAGGGGGATCCATTTGAAGGTCTTACGAAGGAGGCGGAGGGTGTGGAAGCAGGAAGATGAGACAGAGTTGATCTGGCAGTCCATTTTGAGCTCGGAGTCCAGGATGATTCCCAGGTTGCGTGCGTGGTCCGTGGGGGTTGGCGGGTTTCCGAGGGCGAGGGGCCACCAGGTGTCGCTCCAGGCGTCGGGGTTTGGGCCCATGATGAGTACTTCTGTTTTGTTGGTGTTTAGTTGTAGGCAGCTGTTTTTCATCCATTTGGCGACGGCTTCCATGCCTTCTCGAAAGTTGCGTCTGGCGGTGTTGGGCTCGTTGGATAGGGAGAGGATGAGCTGGGTGTCGTCTGCGTATGACACGATGTTGAGTCCGTAGGTTCTGACGATGGGGGCGAGTGGAGCCATGTAGACGTTGAAGAGCGTCGGGCTGAGGGAGGAGCCCTGGGGGACTCCGCAGGTGGTAGGTGTGGGGTCCGAGAGGAAAGGGGGGAGTCTGACCCGCTGCGTCCTGCCGGAGAGGAAGGAGCGGATCCAGTCGAGGGCCTTGTCCTGGATTCCTGCGTTGTAGAGTCTGCGTATTAGCTTGCGGTGGGAGACTGTGTCGAACGCCGCTGATAGGTCGAGGAGGATGAGGGCTACTGTTTCTCCTTTGCCCAGTAGGGTGCGGATGTCGTCTGTTGTGGCGAGGAGGGCGGTTTCCGTACTGTGGTTTTTTCTGAAGCCGGATTGGGAGGAGTCGAGGATGTTGTGTTCTTCAATGAATGTGCCTAGTTGGCCGTTGATGGCTTTCTCGATGACTTTCGCTGGGAACGGGAGCAGGGAGATGGGTCTGTAGTTTTTGAGGTCGGTGGGGTCCGCTGAGGGTTTCTTTAGGAGGGGGTTGACCTCGGCGTGTTTCCAGTCGTCGGGGAACGCAGGCGGTCGCCAGGGAGCGGTTGATGGTGTGGCGGAGCATGGGTGCGATGGTGTCGGCGGCTCTGTTGAAGATGTGGTGGGGGCAGGGGTCCGTGGGGGCCCCTGAGTGGATTGACTTCATTGTCTTCAGTGTGTCTTCGGTGGTGAGGGCTGTCCAGTCGTCAATCGCTGGTTTCCGGATGTCGGGGGTGGTTGGTGAGGGTTCAGTGTGTTGGTTGTCTTCGTCGAAGTTGTCGTAGATGCTCTTGATTTTGTGGTGGAAAAAGGTGCTAAGTTTGTCGCAGAGGTCTTGTGAGGGAGGGATGTCGGTAGACTCGCTGGTGGGTTGGGCGAACTCCTTGATGATGCTGAAGAGTTCCTTGCTGTTGTGCGCGTGGGTGGAGATTCTGTCTTCAATCGCTTTTTCCTCGTTTCTCTGATGAGTTGATGGTGGGCGTTGGTGGCGGCTCTGAAGTTGTTGTGGGCTTCTGTGGATTTGGTGTTCCTCCAGGCCTTTTCGAGGCGGCGGCATGTGCGTCTGGACTCTCGAAGTTCGGTGGTAAACCATCTGGCTTTCTTGGCACGGGTATTGTTGTTTTTCTTGAGGGGGGCTATGGTGTTGATGCTGTCCGAGATCCATCTATGCAGGGTTCGGGCTGCGGTGTTGGGGTCGTCGTTTTCCGGGATGGTTGGGGTGGAGTTGTTGAGTGAGGAGGTGAGCTGGTCGTCGGTGATTTTGGTCCAGTTTCTTTGTGGGAGCAGGTGCTGGTGTCTGTGGTTGGTGGGTGTTCTGAAGGTGAAGTGGACGCAACGATGGTCGGTCCATGGGAGTTCGGTGGTGTGGCTGAAGGTGACGGAGTTTCCTGTAGTGAAGAGGGGGTCGAGGGTGTGTCCTGCTGAGTGCGTGGGCTCGGTCACGATCTGGCGGAGTCCAATGTTGTGGAGGTTGTCCAGGAGGGATGTGGTGTTGGGGTCCAGTTGGTTGTCGAGGTGGAAGTTGAGGTCTCCCAGCAGGGTGTAGTTGGTGGATGCGATGGCCTGCGGGGAGATAATGTCTGTGATGGAGTTGGCGAAGGGTCCGCGGGGTCCAGGGGGTCGGTAGATGAGGGTTCCTCAGAGGGTGGCGGTGGGGCTGCCCAGTATCTTGAAGTGAAGGTGTTCCATCAGTTCTGTGGGCTCGTCGGGGAGTGTGCTCAGGCGGAGGCTGGATTTGTGGATGATGGCGATTCCTCCTCCTGGGCGGGTGGGGCGGTCCTTCCTGGAGATCTTGTATCCTTGGGGGATAGCGATGGCGATGTCCGGTCCCGAGGTGGTGTTGGTCCAGGTTTCGGTGAAGAACGCTACGTCCGGAGTGGTGCTGTCGAGGAGGTCCCAGATTTCTGTGGCGTGTTTGTGGAGGGATCGGACGCTGAGGAGGATGCATTGCAGGGTCTTCGGTTCGGTTGTGTTCTTGTGGGCGGGTTGTGCTGGATCCGTGTTCTTGGCGGTGCTGCAGGTGTGCCGGCAGCGGTGACAGCTGAAGGGTCCGTGGGTGTCGGCTGGTGATGCTAGCTTGCAGTTGTTGTTGCGGCCTGGGTTGAGTGCGTGGAGTGCTGCTGGGTCGTAGCGTTGGCGGGCGGAGGTCCAGGGTTCCTGGCGCTGGTCGCGGTCGGGTCGCGGACGGGTGCAGACGGGCTTGCCTTTGACGTGCCTTCGGCGCGCCAGCAGCGTGCCCGCTGCCCGCGGCCGCCATTAAGTAGGGGTCGGGGAGGGCTGGACAGCTGGGAGGCGGGGAGGGGAGCTGGATTGGGCCGGTCGCGCTGGGGGGGAGTGGCCGCGGGGGCAGCAGCGGCGGGGAAAGGTAAAGGGAGGAAATAAGGGATAAAGCAAAAGGGAAAATAAGCAGAAATAAGGCACAAAAGAGCAGAGATGCAGAAAAGTGCAGAAAGGTGAAAGATAAAAGAGGGTAGAAAAACGAGTGAAAGAGCAGAGCGAGAGGAAGGGAAAATGAGCAGAAATAAGGCACAAAAGAGCAGAGATGCAGAAAAGTGCAGAAAGGTGTAAGATAAAAAAGGGTAGAAAAACGAGTGAAAATGAGTGAAAGAGCAGAGTGAGAGGAAGGAGACAGAGGTCCACTGGACCACCAGGGATGAGGCGCAGGGACACCTGCGGGTGGAGGAGGGCCTCGATCACCAACACTCGAGAGTGCAGGGGCAGGGGCAGGCCTCACTTAATGGTGGAGCTGCGAGGGTGGGAGAGCAATTTCACTGACAATGAGTCAGTGGTCTTGCTCGCCTGTCCCCGCAGCGGCCGCCATTAAGTAGGGGTCGGGGAGGGCTGGACAGCTGGGAGGCGGGAGCGGGGAGGGGAGCTGGATTGGGCCGGTCACGCTGGGAGGGAGGGGCCGCGGGGGCAGCAGCGGCGGGTAAAGGTAAAGGGAGGACATAAAGGATAAAGAAAAAAGGGAAAATAAGCAGAAATAAGGCACAAAAGAGCAGAGATGCAGAAAAGTGCAGAAAGGTGAAAGATAAAAGAAGGTAGAAAAACGAGTGAAAACGAGTGAAAGAGCAGAGCGAGAGGAAGGGAAAATGAGCAGAAATAAGGCACAAAAGAGCAGAGATGCAGAAAAGTGCAGAAAGGTGAAAGATAAAAAGGGTAGAAAAACGAGTGAAAACGAGTGAAAGAGCAGAGTGAGAGGAAGGAGACAGAGGTCCACTGGACCACCAGGGATGAGGCGCAGGGAAACCTGCGGGTGGAGGAGAGCCTCGATCACCAACACTCGAGAGTGCAGGGGCAGGGGCAGGCCTCACTCTTTTTGTGACTGACATCAACCGCAGCTACTAAGTTAAGACATTTGGGCATTTCTGTGACGATAGGGTCAAGAGCCGTTGGGGAATACATCACAGACTTTTGAACTTCTTCATGTTTTTGAACAGGCCCTGAGAGAGCGCAGCCCTCCCTCTCACTGCAAATTGGAGTATATTCTTTTAAATAAACCTACCCCCCTAGTGCCCGGGCACGACACATTTTCTCTTTCGACTCTAGGCATGCTTTTGTGCAATCGTTGTCCAATGGAAGCGGATCAGACACATCCTTGTGTGTCAGCCTCTGTAAAGGCTTAGCCTCTAGGGAAAAGTTTGGTGTCGACTGTCTACAGTAGCCAACCATTCCCAAAAGCATCCTGGCTTCTCTCTGAGTTCGACGTGGATTCATCTGGTGAATTGCTTCCACTCTCTCTGGTGACACCTTTCTAGCTCCTTTTTCAATTTTGTGTCCTAGATATCGATCTCCTTTTTGGCAGTACTCCTGACTATTCTCATGTAATGGCACTATGATATAAAGCTGACAAAAATCAATAACAGTAAGCCATTCTTCAGTACATGCAATTTTAAAAGATATATTGGTTGCATTCGGTTCCATAGGACAAAACAGAACAATTATGCTGCCAATCTGCTGCACTATCCTGTACTTCTCATTGAGTTTCTGTAAACCTGTGATCAGAGAGTTACATGAATTTCCAATCAATTCCTCCAAAAGTCCCTCGCTCAGTTTATCTTCAATTATGGGTGAAATTCCTGCAACTATCTCTAGTGTCGAATTGTATGATGGTGTTTTGAAATACGTGGCATCTTGTTTTAATTTGACTGTAACTGGTTCTGCTCTTTTTATTAATCCGACATCTTTCGTTGTGAACTCACGTGCTGCTGGGTTCACTGTTTCTTCCAAATCAGAGGGTAACTTTTCAACTGTCATTTCTGAAAACAATCTTACAGCTGTCTCTGGTTGGGCCATTTTAAAATGTACATCCTCCTCGGGAGTCTGATATTCAGTCTCATCCGGTGTACAGTAAATTGTGCAGTTTAGTTTGCACCACAAGTGCTCTCCTGTCAGACCTACAGTGCTTGAGTCACAAACATCAAATTGGTAACTTTCCTCAAAGGAACCTAATTCTGCTACAACCTTCTCTGAAACTGAATTTGCAATCTGTCTGTTTTGAACTCCTCCAACTTGGCCCTTTTTCTCTAAGTAAGGTAGGTCTGGAACTTCCACTGTCCTCACAATGGATCTGGTGATATCAGAAATGTTGGGGCCAAAACTGTCACTTTCAAATACAGCAGTCTGTTGAAACGAGCTCTGATTTTGATCCTGAAAAGAATTTAAATTTGCTTTGGACAACTGATTTAAGTTAATTTTAGGGTTTCCCATATTTTGTGGGACCATCGGGCTTGGAGAAGCTTCCAATGCTCAAATCTGTTACAAAGATGGCAAACAGTCATTTTCTCCAGCATGGTGACATCCACACCCAAATCTGGACCAAACAAAACTCCTCTATCTCTGTCCTGTAAAACACCAAATCCTCCTTGAGCACCTTGTACTCCTGCTTGTGGAACTACACCTTGTATCTCAACTTCATTCTTCACAATCCCATCTATCAACTCTCTTTGTAAACCAACCACTCCTTGCTGAATGTGCACACCGAGCTGAGCAAAGATCATTAATCCATTAACAAATTGAGACACAAAGAATCTCCTGTCACTGACATCAATACTCTCTATCCTGCTGTGCTGTTGAAACTCCTGACACACTCTTCACAAAATTCATGAACCGATTCTTCTAGTTCTCGTGATGTTCTTCTGATCTGTGCCCAATCAAGATATTTTGGTGGCACTCGACCCTTCAGAAAAGTAATCACTGCTTCATTTTTCTCCATAACAACAGAAGATGGTGCATTAGTGCAAGAATCTCTCATTATCTCTTCACCTGGCTTTTGCACAACAAGTTTACATTCAGACCACAATTCAATTGGCTTTTGCAGTGTCAAAGAACATTTTGAAATTAATCCACAACACACTTGAAATTTCTATAAATCCATCAACTTGTGGATACCACAGCATAGGCTTGTCTCTCAATTTTGGAAATTTGTTCTCAAATGCTGCAAGTTCACCTTCGTCCCGTGGTACATGAACATGCACTTCTCCCACTATTTCTCTCAATGGATAAGCTGAAGCTTCTCCCTCATCCTGTTTATAGTTTTCCTCAACTAAGTGTGGTGGTTTCTTTTTCTTCGGTTTCCTTACTAGGTCTGGTGGTTCCTTTCTCTTCTCATGTTTCCTTGCCCACTTGTCTCTAAATTTCTCCAACCCATTGTATTTAAAAATACTTTTCACCATTGCTGTAATGTATAACTGTATGTCTGAAAAACGCATTGTCTCAATTGCTTCATCCTCCATCTGTACCCTGAAACTTTTCTGAGATGGAAAACTTCCTGAAACATCTATTTCATATTTTCGGGCTGAATCAATCAGTCTTTCACGTGTAGTTACTGCACGTTTGGTAATTTCCTTACTCAGGTAAATTACGTCTTTTTCCTGATACTGGTTCATATTCTCAAGATCTAAACTGTCCCTGATAACTTCTCCACGTAAATTTTTTTAATTTGGAACATTAAGTGGTCTCTCTGTTTCGGGTTCTAGGTCAGTTTGTTTCATCATGCTCTCTGTCTTTTTAATCCCTGCTGCTTTCTCAAACTATGGTCGAAAAATCCCATCTTCATTTACATTTGTTTCTCCCTTGGCTATTGGTGTTGTAAAGACAATCTTTCAATGCTTGAACCTTCTGGGGCAGTTTCTGTTTTATATCCTGTGAACTCTGAGATGTTGCAGTAACTCTGTTGTAATTACTCCTTCTGCAGTTCTTCGAGCTTCTTGAGTTGGGACCATATTAATTTGGACAGTCCGAATTTGTCTGCGCACTGTTCGTGCAGCTACAGTTTGAAAAATCTGTACCAAATCAGTCACAATTGGAGCAGTAACACCTGGAGGTATCACTGTCGATATCGAGTCACAGGTGGTGGGGCAATCTGAAATGTCTGTAAAGTTCTCTCAATCTGTATTTCTCTTGGTTCAACAGAAGCAGTAGCCACTGTTGTACTAGCTGGCACACTAGTATCAGAATTTGTAGTGGGGACAACATAAGGTGGTGGACACTCAGTTAACAATGCATCCAGTATTTCATCCCCTAAATCACTATCAGTTTTAGGCTTTTTGTCATCCTTAATTTCCTTCTCCTGTATCTGATCCTTTACCCTTTCATCCTCTCTTTCCTTGTCTCTTGCTGTCTTCTCCCATAGGCTTAAAGCTTCAAATTGTGCGACCCTAGATGGTGACTTTATTTCAGATAACATTTCTCTTAATCTGTCAATAATTTGCAGTTCAAAAGTACCATATTTTGGAAAAGTACCATATTTTGGAAAACTCAAAGGACCCTCTTTCTCAGTAATCTTGCACCATTGGCGAATCCACAAACATGAAAATAATCCCAAATTTGTTAACATAAAATGTGCAGGCGTTAGGTGGTGCCTCGTGGAATTTGTCGATTTACCTCTCAGAAGTGTCTTAAAACCTTTAAACAATTTCATTTCTGCAATAATTCAATCCAGTGTTTTGATTCAATTCCGTAAATGTCAAATTTTCCTTCCAATCCTGTTACAGTTTAATTCTCAATACGGTAATCTCACAACAGACCTATCACAGCGTGGCACACTCTGACGTCACTCTCACTCCTTACAGCGGCTCACCCTCCTTCACAATCACACCATACGCATTCACTCTTACACTCATACAACCAAGTTACTGTTAATCCAAAAGCTACTAAACAAAGTAACCGCCTATCAGGCAGCCACAGTAACTTACAGTTACATAAAACCAAGTAATTGTCTGTCGTCTAAAAGATCGATAGTATACACTCTCTCAAGAAAATTCACACCCTGTGACCCACGACCTGCGTTAGTCACTCGAATTGCTGTAGTCTACCCCTTGCGCACGAGGTTTTCCACACACGACTTTATTGAATCCACTCACACAAAGTTCCCTATCCCAAGTGAGCCGTCAATAGTGTTCCAAGACACCCACATCAATGATCAGACAATTACAGCCAAGTGGTGCCTTTCACACCACGAACCTATTCCGGGATCTTGGACTACTCTTGAGTCCGCTTTCCAAAAACCTCCTGGACCGCATGTGTTCAGACCAGTAAACCGATAAACCCACGTTCACTCGACTATCATCACAATTCAGCAAGACATCACACAATCAAATCATCACCGCAATCTAACACACTCGCGCAATTACCGCAACCGAAATTTCCGCAACTGGAATTACCGCATACCACAATCTAATCCAACGCAATTACCGCACATGCAATTACCGCATCTCATGATCTAATGAATGAATGAAGCAACATTTATAAAGCGCATAGCTACCCGTAGGCATCCCAGCGCTGGTGGATAACTGAAGCTTCAAAAAATCACTTAGGGAAAAGCCATGTTTTCAGCAGCTTGCGGAAGAGAAGATGGTTAGGTTCCCCACGTAGCTGAAGAGGAAGGGAGTTCCAAAGTTTGGCAGCATTATAAGAGAATAGCCGACCACCACTTCTGACTCTCTGAATTCGGGGGACGACTGCCAGGTGTTGCTCGTCTGAGCGTAGTCGCCTGTTAGCTCGATAGGGCTTGACCATAGAGGAGATAATCTCTGGTCCTTTCCCTCCTATCAGTTTGTGGGTAATGCACAAGGCCTTAAAATGGACTCTCTCCCGGATGGGGAGACAGTGGAGAGCCTTCATGTCTGGTTTTGCCGACTGCCGGTTCTGAGTACCCATGAGAATCCTTGCGGCACAGTTCTGTACTGTTTGCAGTTTGACGAGGACCGAACTCGGGGCTCCAAGGTATACGGCGTTGCCGTAGTCCAGGCGTGAAAGAATAAGCGCCTGGACCATGAGCTTTCTTGCCTGAAAGGGGAGCATGGGGAGCACTTTACGAAGCATCCTTATGATGCCAAAGCAAGAGGCCACCACGTTTCTGGCCTGAACTTTAAAACTGAGGTCATAGTCCAGCCAAAAGCCAAGGCTTTTTATTTCTGACTTCGGGACAGGTGCCGTGCCCATCGAGGCAGGCCACATGGTGTCTGCCTTGAAAAGAGAGAGGTTGCCAAGGAGCATAAGCTCGGTTTTATCACCATTCAATTTCAGATAAGAGTGTTTCATCCACCTGGCTACTTCCTCAAGGCAGGAACATAGTGAGGTGGAAGCCCTGTCTGAGTGGTTAAGTGCAACAACCAGTTGGGTGTCATCGGCATAAGTCACAATGTGCACCCCGTAGGGAAGAACAATTTCCGCTAGGGGGGCCATATAGGCATTAAAAAGTGTGGGACTCAGGGAAGATCCCTGAGGGACTCCGCAGAGGAGGGGCCAGGATTTAGAAATGGCCTCACCCTCGAACACCTGAAATGATCTTCCCTCCAAGAAGGATGCAGCCACGTTAAGGCTACTCCAGACACACCCAGGTTTCTAAGTCGTTGAACCAGAAGAAGGTGGTTGACCGTGTCGAAGGCCGCGCTGAGATCCAAAAGGATCACGGCAGAGGAGCCTCCTGCATCGAGAATCTTTCTGGATTCTTCCACGACTGCTAATAAAGCAGTTTCTGTGCCTTGGCGGGGGCGGAAGCCAGTCTGAGAAGGATGAAGAAGGTTATTGGATTCAAGATGAGCCGAGAGCGCCAGATTGACATGTTTCTCCAGTATTTTACTAATTCCTGGGAGGAGGGAGATAGGTCGATAGTTGCCCAGACAGTCTGGGTCCAAGCTAGATTTCTTCAGAAGGGACCTGACCATGGCTTTTTTCCATAGGGGGGGGACCACCCCTGCGGCTATGGAAGAGTTCAACAAATCCAGAATGACTGGAGCAACTGATTCTGCCACCTGGTTCATCATTTTAGGTGGAGCAGGGTCTCTAGGCGACCCGCTCTTAATGAGTGCAGAGATTATCTGAAGAGATTCAGAGTTCATTAGAGGGAAGGTCTTTAAAGAGAGTTCCTTACTCCCTATATGAGGGTCCTCTGCGTAGGGGGTAGTGTGGCTATCGGGTGGAGCGAAGGATTCATAAATAGATTGAATTTTATTATAAAAATATTCTGCAAATTCGTTACAACGTTGGTCCGTCGCTAAGGGGGTGTCAGGGAGAGAAGGAGCTCTTAGTAATTTCTTTGCAATTCGGAATGTTTCACGGGGGGAGTTGACTGCTAAAGAAATTTTTTCCTCGAAGTAAGAGGCTTGGGCTTTTTTAATTTCGAGTTTATAGGTTTGGATAGCCTCCCTATATTCCTTTTTCTTGGTCGGGGAGAAGTCCTTTCTCCAGACTCTTTCAATTTTTTTACATGTCTGTTTTAGTTCTCGGAGTTTAGGGTTATACCAAGCCGATCTATTAGGCCCTTTATGCGACCGATTGGTTGTTTTTAGAAGGACCTGGTCTAGCGTCCCCTCAATCCACTTGTTGAATCTCTCATTAGCCACCACCGGATTGGTGTCGGGGAGAGGCTTGGAGTTTTCCAGTGCCGGTACCCACTTTTCTATGGAAAGTTTTGACCAGCGGCGGGATTTGATTTGCGTTGGCCGGGTCGGGGGGGTAACATGGGTGGGAGACCAGCTAACTGAGATAAGGAAGTGATCCGACCAGGGGATAGGGGTCGGTTTCTGACAGGAGAGCTCCTCCAGATTAGAAAAAATTGGATCTAGGAGGTGCCCTTTTGAGTGTGTTACATATAGCACTTTCTGAGTGAGCTGAAAGGCCGCTAGGTCCAGGGACAGCTCAGATGCAACTTTCAATGTTGGATCATCAAAGTGGATATTGAAGTCACCCAGAATAGTGAAATTCGCGGCGGTGCTCGTCAGTTTGGGGACCATTTTAGAGAGTGACTGGCAGAATTGGCCTAAAGGTCCAGGGGGGCGGTAGATTAGGATGCCTGATAGGGTGAGCGTAGGTGTAAATCCTATTGTGAAATAGAGGTTCTCACAGCCAAGCAAGGGGCTCCCAAAAGATCGACAAGTAAGGTTGTTTTTCAAGATGATAGCAATGCCACCACCTTTGCCAGTTACCCTATCTAGCCTCTGTATTATGTAGTCAGGAGGGAGGGCCTGAACAATGTCAGGCTCTGATCCCGCGTTCAGCCAAGTTTCAGTGAGAAATAATACAATGCAATTACCGCAATCAAAATTTTACTGCAATCAAAATTTACCGCAATGAAAAATTACCGCAGCGCGTTGTTCCCTATTAATACTCACAACTTCTTTAGCAACCGCCTTCTCAGACCGGCTTCTAATACCGCTTTGCCAGTCATCAAGTTCTGGGCATTGGAATCGGGACTTTTTGGAGCTTGGGCCTATTCTAATTTGGGCCTATTTTTGTTTGTAGCTCCTTTCAAGGCGTTAACCTAAACTCTGCTCCTTTTGGTCAAGGCGTTAACCTTACCTCTGCTACCATCCTGATGGAGCGGAAATCTCACAGTAATCTCTCTTTGGAAAATCTAGGAAATTTGGCACCATTACCTCTGATTACCGTTACCCTTGTTTCCGCTCCAGGTCGATAGATCTTGGCCACCGTGTTTTGACCGAAAAGGCTCCTACATAAACATGGGCAATTAATCAAATGCAAATAAACATTTTAGTCAATAATGAGAGTTGTGATTAGTTTTAACCCCTTTACCGCGGCGGCTTTGAAGAGTGGGCGGGGCCGCGTCGGCCAACGGACGTGCGCAGCACTACGGAGGTAGTGCTCGCGACGGCCGTTGGCCGACAGAAGCAGCGAAAGGGTTAAAGGGATTTATTTTCCAATCAAAATTTAAGGTTCTCTGACTTGATTTATTAGTCAGTTATCAATCAGGTTACAGAATTGAAAATAAAAAATGTAAGTTAGTACAAGCATAATAATTTCCACACAAACGTTCCATAAAGAAATAATCCCTGTCTAAGGCAGTGAGGCACAAATTATGTCAGTCAGAACTCACAATGCAAGAGTGAGCGTAGCATAAAGCTACATCAATCATTAATAATTGCAGAATCTCCCATAAAGAGAAGTCAAGCATAAAACAAATAAGCCTTGACAAAGCCAATTAGTCAAAGCTTAAAGCTTGGGATCTTAATAAAAGTCAGATTGGAACTAAACCTACATCTGAACTGCCTTCGTCTGCCTCGGTTATGCTATCCATCAAGTCTGCCCTCTCCTTCCCTGCATCTGCAAATCACATCTACTCTTCTCCTTTCATTTCTGCGTCGGTGTCTGAAACTCCTCTGCAGCCCTCTGTCTGCAAGGCTTCTGCCTCTCGCAAAGGTCTATGCAAGAATTCTGCAAGTGTTCTGAAACTCCTAAATTAGGAACGCATTTATCAAAGAATAATGTTACAAAGCAGATGGCATGAATTCATCTTCCTCCAACCGGAATCCAGCATTCTCCACAAGGACACCTGGTCAACTGTATACATCATCTTATCAGACAGGCGAAAGTCCTTCCCACGGCAGGCACCTTCTGCATCTTAATTAATACAATTTTATCTCCTAACTTTCCTTTAAAGAAAACATTTTGTTTCTTAACTAAACACATAACATGACCTACAAAATAACTTTTTAATTAAGCAAGAAACATTAAATGTAACATAATAATGCGCTCTTAAAATAACATGTGTTTTCTATTCTCACTAAAGCAAAGAATTAAAAGAGGCTTTGTTTAAACCTTCCAGCAACTACAGAGATACTGCTCTGAGGTCACAGCTGTACGTTATGCAGCTGTTCTCTTCACAGGGAGAGAAATTCCTTTGCTTATCTTGAAGGCCAACAGAAACTTTCTGAGAGCAATTGCTAATTAACAGCGGTTTCTGTTTTTCTACATTAAAAATGTCATGCTAATTCTAATACAAGTTATATTCTTCTAATGCACACTTTTAACACTTTCATAAATTAAAATCACATTTTCATAGTGAGAACAAAATCTAAACTAAAATGCATTTAAATCAAGCTATGAATTACTTGCACATGGGTTACATAAATTGCTAGATGAAAAGCGTCTTGCTAAAGTCTGTGCATTTCAGAGCTCATGTTTTCACTTTGTAGCACAAAATATCTGCGTGTCACTTTTCAAATACAGTTCTCATTTCTGAAGCAAAGGCAGGTTTTCCCTCAGTGGTGCTAAATTTTAAAGCACATGTTTTAGGCGCTATCACAGCCATAGTGGAAACCTACTCTATTCAGTTTTTTTGTTAGTAGCTTATGTGTCTCTACAACCACACAGGTCATATTTAACATGTGTAGTACTATGCACATAGATCTCACTTGTTCATTTGAAATTTAAGTAAGATCCTCTATGACACTCATGGAAAAGTAGGGTTTGTTCAGTCAGGTACAGGGCCACTGGAACATCTAATTTGAGACCATATCATTTTCCATGGTACCTTTTTTAGGTTGCTATCTACACCACTTTTATCCACAGTCTGAGCCACAACTTCACCTCACTTCAGTCCAAAGTATTGGTTCATATTAGCAACAAACGTACTCCAATAACCATGTACAACTAACATAGATGAGACTGTCCCACCTAAAACCCTGACCGTGAGAGAGGAGTTTGTTACAGAAAGTCAGCTGGTCTGAAAAGAAGCTTCTAGGCCATTCTCTGCTGCCTCTGCTGCCATTCCTGTCTCTGCCTGTTCATGGTGCCTAGCTAGCCCCTATGACCTTGTAACAGGGATGAGTAGGACCGGAGAAGTTGAGTCTCCACTGGCATGCCACCTCTTTGGGAGGTGTATGGCAGTGCTCCAGTGGGACACCTTTACAGTGCGGTCATCCCTCCTGTAATGGCATTATCTGTGCGCAATGTGGTACCCATCCCAGACCTTGACGGCGCCCTACTCGTGTTGCCTGCTCAACACCAGCTGCTCCGTTGCCAGCTTTTTGGTGCAAAATCCACCAACCTCCTTACTGCAGGGAAACATGGTGACTGATGTACAAATGGCAAACCAGCACGCATTGCCAAAGCCTATGAGTCTACTTTATAACTTAAAATGCAGGCCAGAGCTATTCACTTTGCTAAGCTTGTCTGTATTGTCTTCATACATCACAGCTGTCAATCTTCTCAAGCTTTCAAAGATACAAAGTTAAAGATGTTTCCCAGTAAAATCTTCAAAACCTTAAGAAAAACTGATTTTGTTCTAAACAAAAAACAGTGCTGACTTATCTGAGGGCAAATGTCTTGTTTTTTCATGGGATGCTAGTTCTCACATCAGCAACTATAAGGAGCAGACAGCCACAGTGCGATGCCAAGCCTCACAGCATCTACAAAACTCCACACCAGCAGCACCAAGTACCAGTTTCCAAAACCAAAGCGATGTTTTCTCGTCTTCCCTCGTTCGTCGCAGCCAACATTCGTAAAAATCATTCCACAGTTCATCATCAATTATTCTTTATTAGGTTTAAAAAGCCATAGAAGAATAAAAAATTTCATTTGAGCAGTAAAAATCACATTACATGATTTAAAAACTTACCATAAATGAATTAAACATGTAAACAGTCTAAAATCCATCAGTGCCTAATGCAATAACTGGCAGCAATTTAGCAAAATACCAAGACTCGGGTCATAAAGTGACTTTGTGCATAGAGTTGGGGAGGATCCTATCAACAAACGTACAAAAGTAAAGAATGTGGGAATAAGCCCAATATCATGTAGACAGCTCAACTAGCACACACCCCTAAAATTATGACAGGTCAGATCATAAAGTGATTTTGCACATTTAATAAAAAATTTAAAAAAGAGACACATGGGTAAAAATGTAATTCCCGAAAAAATACATAACAAAACATTCCAAACATTGTTTCCAAACAATTGAAAGTTCTCGGAAGAGGTTCATTTTAATTAATTTGGTGTATTTATTACTTTTGTTCTGTCATAGCATCACTGGTATGTGCTTCATTGCACAGCATGAGCAAGAGAGGAGAGTAAGGGAAACCACCAGAGAGTCAAAACAAGTGACAGTAATTTTACCGTCATTTTAGAGCAAAAGGTGTCAGATGAAGCGAGTCTTCAAGTGCTCCCAGAAGTTACTGAGGTACGACTCAAGGACAGAGTCCAAAGAAAGGAGTTCTGAAGGGAGGAAGCTTGAGAGTGCGATGGAGAGAAACATCATACGGGAAGTCAACCTTAGTTCTCGCTTCAGGAAATAAGGGATGTAGGATTTAGAAAGTGACTTGCGAGGGCCATTGCGAAGCCTTGCAGCTCAGGGAGAGCTTCA